>CM060249.1:84717831-85127831 GCA_030684275.1 Acipenser oxyrinchus oxyrinchus
AGACACACAGAGGTAAATATAAAACGCTTTAAAAAGCTGTAGTATAATAGTGATAATGTCATTGCTGTGGAGTGTTTCTCTGTAGTGAAACTCCTTCATTCAAATAATGTCCTTGACCTCTTGTGTTAGGCTTTATTGACTCAGGAGTTCTATTATTACCATGTAACACGGCACAGCAATGCTGTTGTCCCTTAAATATATTCCTTGTTCTCTCTGGAAGGGAGAATTAAAAACATAACTCTGAAAGTTTTTGGGTGCTTGTCATGCCTTCACATTGTGCGTGCTGTGTGATTAAGGAGAGTATTGGGAGATTCAAGAAAGTTAGAAATATATTTGTAACTTTTTTAGAAAAGGACAAACCCTGAGTCTGGTTTCTCTGCTTGGCTCAATGGTTAGGGTCTTTGACATGAATGACAGGCTGGGGACAAAACATAATCTGAAAATAAAAAATGCTTCTTTATTTTATTTGATGATCTGTGTCTGGTTCTTGACCAACCTTTTGGATTTTGCAGTAATAGAGGCCATTGATGCGAGCCAGGGGCTGTATTGTGAATAGAAACCTTGACTATAGAATTGGATTGCTCTGTTCCAGGTATTTACTTTGCAGCGATTTGTTAGTGTTAAAAGATGCGAAATGTGTTTTTACAGCTTCTGTTCAAACACCTGCACTTATTAAAGCATTCTGAATGAGACCAGTTCATTGTTTCTTTTCACTTTCACTGTGAACCAGCACTGTCCAGCTATAAAGAGGGAACCCAGCTGGACCTGATTTGTATTGTTTGGGTATTTCATCATATTTCAGAGCATATGGTCAGGTTTCAGTTTAAGGTTATTTTAAAAGTGCATGAATCATGGATTAGTATTTTTAATTTCATTTGGAAACAGTGCCAAGAAGTGTTTCCCTAACCTCTGAGTGCCATTTGACAAGCTGAGTCATGCCTGTGCTGGAGTGTCATTGGGGTTGAGCTCATTTCAGATTGGTAGAGGGCTTGTGTTCCAGACAGCTCTGCCTTCCAGTTTTTAACTGTGAAATTAAGCCATGGTCTGCTTTACACATAAATAAAGCAAGTGCCTAAAGTGTAGATACCTCTCAAAGCAAAACTGATTCATGATTAAAACATTTGCCCCTACTTGACCAGTTCGAATTTACACAAAACTTTCACAAATTGTTCTGCATCCTATCCATATACTAACTGCAAACTAATTTTACCCTGATAGTTTTGGGGAAAACGACTACCCAAGTGCAGAGGAGAGATACACCTTAAAAATCACATCCTTGATTTTGGACTATCTTTTGAAATATATAAAGTACACACAGCTTCAAATCCCATTAAATAGTTGTTTACTCATATTAGTAAGTGTGATTCTGAGCTCTTTTGCTTTAGCTCCTGGTGTCTGCGTGACTCGCAGTTGGCAAAGCTACCATTCATTTAAACAGAAATAAAAACATGCACATTCATGTTCAGTTCATTTAACATGCCGAAAGCATGTATTTTTTTTATTAATATTTCAATTGATTCTAACTCAATTAGGACCACCGTGAAACCACAGATCCTAAAGGTGGCCTGATATGTCAGCAGCAGCCACAAATAATTCTAGATTAACAAGACATGATTCAGAGGGACGTACAACTCAAATCCCCATTGATTCTAACAAGCTTAGGTTTGCGCTACCTGTAAACATCACATCCCTTTACAGGGAATGGGTAGAAACCCAAATATTTCATAGGGTGATCAAAACAATTTTCCCCAGTCAAGATTAACGATTCTAATTAGAAAGTACAAATCATGCAAAAAGTACACAAGAAGAAAAAAAGAAAACAATAGTCAAAATAATTATGATAAACAGAACAAATAGGAGAAGAGACACTGGACTAATGGGCTGTTGGATGGATTTCATGTAGGGTAAGAAATGTACTTTCTCAAAGGTATGATTATTTTATTGTACTGTACAGGCAGGGTTAGAAAGACACACCAGTCCTGCACCCAGGCCTGGTTTGCGGAACTCCCCTTGTTCAGGTATATTGAAATGAGCAGGCCCCTGCTAAATCTGCTTTGGTCTCACCTGAGTATATAGATTTATTAATACAAGATGCACATGCAACTATAAGAGGAGGAGAAAAATATTTAATAATGGATCTAACTGCACAAACTCCTGGCTCCTGATCCTTTCAATAAGAGACACCATTGAGGGGAGTTCTGAAACCTGTGACTGGGTGCAGCAGGGCACTAAGCCCCAGAGCGATGCTCTGTTGCATGTTTCCTGCTGAACTATAAAAAAAAAAAAACAGAATCCAGTCCCACACAATACAGTGAAGCTGCTTGTCCTGTTGAAGTGTGGTGGTCCTGAAGGGGGTTGTTCCTCACTGAGATTTCCCCGCCAGTTCGCTCTCTGCTCTCAGTGTCTGGCTGCTGGCGCTGTTGTAGCTGATCCAGTGCTTCAGGTCCTCTGGAAACTCCGGACTCTCCACCTGCATAACAAGCACACACAGACATACAGAGTCAGCAGAGAAGTTACCACTGCGGCAGATTACGCTCATATTCAGTTCATAGAGCAGGCCTGTTTTTTTTCTTTTCTACTCGTTTGTAAATCAATTAATTGTAACCCAGAAAAGACCCTGTGATGTGAATGCTTGCTGGGATAGGGGGTACAGTGTATGGTGTGCTGATAACATTCTTACCAATTATATAATACAGTTTGAAATGAAGCCAAGTGGAGGAGCTTTTTTTCAACAAACTACATAGCTGTGGATCTTAGTTAAGCAGCAGTCATTACCTGCTAGGTAGCTGACTGTACAACATTAGGCGTCCCAAGCAGATGTCACTGATGAAAGACAAGGGCCTAAATTAAATCAAAATGTATGGCGCCGCCATTTGCTAAACTTGAATGACAGAAGCCATTTCAATTCTACCTTTCTAAGGGGTAGGCTATGCTTTAGTCGTGTTCACTAGGATACACACAGACCCTGGCGATGCAGCCTCACCTTTCTCTTGCACAGGTGCTGCACGATCTTGTCTGGAGTGCTGCGCAGAACGTTCTGGCGGCAGAGCATCACCGCGGAGACGAAGCCGTCGGCACGGGAGACGAACTGCTGCTCCAGGAAGAAGGCCTTGTGGTCCCAGGCCAGGATTCGGCTGTGCAGCTCGAAGGGCTCAAGCAGGGTCAGCGAGCGCCGGTAGCGGATGGTGGACGCCCCCAGCACCATGCTGGCCCCCATGGCACGAATGGCCTTGAAGACGCCATTGCGGGTGTAGAGGGAGAAGCGCGCAAAGTCACACTCGCGAAGGTAGCGGGCGTTGTTCATGTGGCCCATGAAGTCGATGTCTTGGGGCAGCACCCTCCCGCCGAAACACTGCTCCCTCAGGATGTCTCTCACGACAGGCTGGAACCAGGCACGGACAACCACAGCCACCCCCCGCACGAAGTACCACACATCCAGGGAGCAGAAGAGGAGCAGAAGCACGCCCAGCACCCACAGCCACATCTCAGCAGCACGGCTTCTCCACTGACAATCGCCACCAAACGGTGTTTAGTGTGCCACAATGTACTTTTTATTTTCAGTGTAATATTAATACAGTGTCAATTTATTTTATTTGTATCTTTCTTTTGGTTTCACAATTATTATTATTAAAGTGGAAATATAAAACCACACAATTTACAAAAACATTTCCAGCTACTGTTTTTTCCCTTTGGCCCCAAGGATTTACTTTTCACCCCTATATAGTGACTTCTTATTGTTTTTTAATAAATAGTAACTTATTTATATATCTTATGTCTCTAAATGTAATATTGTCTGACACAGAGTTTACCTCCCCCAGCATATATCTTTAACGTCTTCCTTTATTTTACACAGTTCTTTAGTATCACTGTATCTCAGTTTACAGTACTGTATATATCTATGTATTTACTGTACATAACAGACGCGTCAATCCTCACCCTTCTTTGTATTCTATATATTTCCTCGTTACTATTTAACTCGCAATTCCCTCAAGTAAACACTGTGTTGTGTGTTTGTATTCACATACAACTTTCCCAGTTTAGCAGCTTCAGTGGTACAGCTTTGGTTCACTACGATAAATCTGTCACCTTCATTACCCCCCACGTTACCTGTTTACGTTTACAGTAATCTAAGTTTCAGGCACGTTGCGTATGGATTTTAAAGTATACTCAATGCACTGTTAAAAAACAAATTTAATTGAATAACGGTTAAAGTAAGTTGCATTAAACCCGTGTCACTATACTATAGAACTGAATTAATACACAGCACACAGACCTTTGACCGTGATCCTGTGTAGCTTCTAACAAACAGCGTCAGCGTTTACTATGGAAGGTCTATCAGAGGTACTTCTCATGAAATGTATCCACATCTCCCTTAAGCAGTAACTTCTTATTGTTTTTAATAAATAGTACCCTATTTCTACATATCTAGCAACTCCTGTTTACTCGCCGTTATGCCATCTCATTGCAATTTATACCGGTATTTCCAGCAACATCAGAATCGTTCAGTTTTCCGCATCACGTGACTATAATGTGCCGATGCCAGAGTCTCCCGTGTCATGTGACTGCTCAGTTTAATTCTTTTTAAAGCTCTACTGTATATAGTCAACTACCCCTTTTGCAGTGCTTACAAAGGTACCACGAAATGTTCCTTTCAGGACAACTGAGGAAGTCAGCACCTCCGCTTACTTTTTTTTTTTTTACGTAAAAAAAAAAAACGCTTATTCACTGCCAAACATGAACTACTTTAGATGTCTAATGACTGCAGTATAGGATATTAGCATTAAGTTTAGGGTTTCGGTGTAGGGAGAGGATTATTCATTGTTTTATTAACAATAACATGATGGCCAATCAGAGTGCAATGTCCTGACGGTACAATTTCGTGTTACCTTTGTAAAGACAGCGCCCCTTTACTGTGTGTGTGTGTGTGTTATTCTATTAATGGCGCCTGACGATTGTATTTGAGGCAATATACACTGTGTTTAATTGTAGGCCTACATTCATACCTGTGACATTTTGAAATCTATAAATCCAGATGAATCTTGCTAAAAATACAATCGTTTTCAAATGAGAAACCTTGGAATAGGTAATGACGCAGACTTTACGATAAAAGAAAACTCGCCCCCGGAACTCTGGATTCCCAGGATTGCACCGCTTCGGCTCGGGCGGAAGTTGCAATGTTAAGTCAGCGGTGATCTTTGTTCTTATTCAGTTTTTTTTACATTTTTATCCTGATCTGTAGAGGTCGCCACTTGCCAGTGTACCTGTACTGTATGTGCCGTAGCCATATCGCATCTAATAGCTTGTTGGTAATTTTCTAAAGTAGTTTTTCATAAACCATAAAATGTGCATCTGAACATGTAGTTAAACAGGTGACAGTGCAAGACGGACTACGCTCTTTACGTGATTCATTTACGTGAAATGTATTTTTGTTTACGACGGTAAGTCGCCCTGGATAAGGGCGTCTGCTACGAAATAAATAAATAAATAATAATAATAATAATAATAATAATAATAATAATAATAATAATTCAGAAAGATGGGCCAATTTAAACAGTACAACTTTCATTGGATTACGGTTAGGTTTAGGGTTAGGGTTAGGGTTAGGGTTAGGGTTAGGGTTAGGGTTAGGGTTAGGGTTAGGGTTAGGGTTAGTCTGATTTAGGCCTTTTTGCACCAGTGGCATTAAAAGTTTGCCACAGTAGATTTTCACAGTAAATTTAGCATTTTACTCATGGATATACTATGCTTTTATTTTTAATTTTACCATGTTTTTTTTTTTCCATATTTGTAATTTGTAAACACTGGGATTATTTATAACCAACTTGATAAAGTTTAGAGCTCAATCAGCTAAGAGGAACCAGACAGCACTGGTGGACCAAACCAAGGCCCTCCTCCTTGGTAAATCTTGTGTTCTTGTATGGTCAGACTGTTATTATAAAACAGCAAGGCGCTGTCCTCCAGTTTTTTGTAGACCTTATTGGAGAGCAACAATATCGCATAATTGCACACGCCCCTATCAATGACTTTTGCCAGAGAGTTTGGTGGCAAACAGTGCGTTTTAGAATAATGTTCTATTAAATCTGCAGCAAGACAAGCAGAGGGATTTGGTAGCTGAAACCCTGAAATAGAACAGATGGCTTGAACCTGGGACCATACTTAATCCTATGGGTTTTTTTTTTTATTATTGCCTTAATGTCAGACTCAAACTGCACACATAAATAAAACACAGTCATTATTAAACTTTTCTTTCCCAAAACAAAAATAGGGCTTATTGGACACGGATCACACAATACCAATGTCACATGATAAACAGGTGTATCCCCAGATCTACACAATGTCTGATTCTTGGTTCGGTAGAACACGCTCAACAATTTGATTGATTGGGTGCTAGTGTCCATGGAGGCCATGTGTCTACTAACATGGACGTGGCGCTCTAAAGAAATTCCTGCTTTAGCTGAATTCATAAACCAAATCACTCCTGGCAAAATATGAACGTCCATCACATCTGAACACTCATACTTTTACAACATGCCACTCAGCCTGGGGTCCCTTTCTTCAAGACACCCTTCCCCTTATTCCCTACTCTGTAATATTGTCAAATGAAGGCAATGTTAGGGTTCTCAAACCCTTCATTTCCGATATCAGCTGGTAAGATAATCTTAGATGACTTATGCACTTGAATAGTTGTATAATACATTACAGTTTGGTCTACTGTGAAATTGATAATTAAGAGGTGCAGTGTGTTTTCTATTATGTCTTAGGTTTAGTAGTTACATACATGCTCTTTAAATATTATTGCTGTTTTATTTCTTAAATCTCTTTACATGCTCACAGGGCTATAATTTCAAGGAAGCACAACTGCAAAGATTGGCAGGGGGTGCTATTTTCTGGGCTAGTAATTTATTAGCTACTTTGCAAAGACTAATATTTTGTGTTTAAACTGAAACATGCTTCAACAGACAAGGTGCAATGCCAGTGGTGAATGTATTACAAAAGCAGGTTGTTACAAAAAGCAAAGCTTACCCTGCTGCCACAGGGAGGGGTCAAAGAGATGAATCAGTGTGCTAAGGGATTACCACTAAGAGGACAGCTGTGTTATAAATGCCTCATTGCAACACATTTAAAAATGTATTACAATAATTGTTTATTGGACAATGTAATTTAAAAAAATGTAATTTCAAAAACCCTAAATTATGCAATTAATAATAATAATAATAATAATAATAATAATAATAATAATAATAATAATAATAATACCCGGCAGTGAAAACTATGTGAACATCTTTTATGTTGAAAATAACCATCAAGTGTAGTTTATTCAATGTATTTTTCTTACAGTATCCTAATTTGAATGTTTATATAAATAACAGTATGGGGAAATTTTATATGACAATTTTGCAAAATGCATTGAATTTGCTCCTAAAGCTAACTGCTTTTGAGCTGAAAAATACTTGATTTGTGATCGATTTTATATATACGTATATATTTCACTACTACAAAATAAAAAAAAAACATCAAGTATCTTTTTAGTCTGCAAAGATTGGTGGATTGACTGTAATACAATCAGCAGTACTACTGGAATTACTCGTTTACCAGTACCTATGACACACACATCTTTAAGGATGCTTCCAAACTTTAAGCATTTTAAAATTCTTCTTTACTCATGAAAAGCATTCATGTGGAAGTTACTTTTAGTATTTTCTAAATTCAGTACTATTGAGTTTTTAATATATATATATATATTCAAATAAGTTAAAACTCTAATCTATAATTCAGAAATACTACAACAAACTAGTCTTCTATACTTCTAGTTGAAAACATTTGTCATTTTTAAATTCAGCACTAGTGAGTGATTAATAGGTATGGATGATTAATCTATAATTCAACCAGATCTGTCTGTTCAGTAATGGGTTGTCTACAGTCATCCCCTCTATTCTCCCTCCATTTCAGTCTCCAATACACCCCAGAGTAGCGCTCTCCAATCTTGGCTTTCAGCTGCAAAAAACCCCCAAAAAAACAAAGAGCAAACCCAGTCACTGAGACAGCTCATAGTATCTTGTCTTGTTTTCTTTTTCCAAACAATAGGAGTTAGTGTATTGGTTCCTGAACAATTGTAACTCAGTACAGCCGCAGGACTGAAGAGGTACCAGCAGTTACCTGGTTGAGCATCTCCTCTTTGACTTTGGGATCCCTGCATGCCAGCGGGTCCTGGGAGTTGCAGTGGAAAGCCACTATCATCCGCTTCTCATTTGCTTCTGTGAAAGGGACATGATTTAAACACTCACAAACTGACTGGCCCTGCCCTAATGCTTGTTTCAATTCAGTAGCATCAATGTATCCAATACGATTATATTAAAATCCACAAATTTGATTTCTGTATACAGCAGATGCTGATGTTGCTGAACTGGCTGTGCTCTGTGTTTGTGTGTGTGTGTGACCCCTACAAGAGTGGTGAAGTTGAATGAGGAATTCTTACTTGTGAAGAGAGATGTTGAAGCAGGTGTGCTCTGGACCCCCATGCTCCTGCACTGTGGTGATGTTGAAGACGTACTCACTTCCTGATTTCAGGTTAGAGATGACGGTGGAATTGGAGGCTGCAGTGGTGGAGCCCTGATGACCCCAGAAGGAGCTGCAGTAGGTGATGTTGAAGCTGTGTGGGATCTTATCCATACCGGCAGGACTGCCCCAGCTCAGAGAAACAGAGTTGGGTCCCACAGAGTCAGCCATTAGTTGTCCTGGTGGGGATGGAGCTTTGGGGGGAAAAGTAGGTAGTTGTTATTTGTGCTTATATATGCAATGCACAGTTCTGAATCTCCGCTTACCCTGTGAATTTACTTACTAACTTAAATTTTTTTATGATCTTTGCAATATTTTTTTGTAGTTCTTACTGGAGTTATTTAAATACTGTTTGTTGTTTTGCCCGTAAAACACAGCTGGGTGCTAGATGGTGCTGATGCCTAAAAATATAAAGACATTTTAGGTGATCTAGCCAACATTACATATGTCTATGGCAGGCAACACCTAAATAATATAACTCAAGGCCAGCTAAGTCATTATGTAACATCCTGTAGCGTAATGTCTTAAAGGATACCAAAACAAGCAGACATCATTTTTTTAATAAAATCCTTAACTATCATTGTTTTTAGTTTGATATAGGATGCATGGTTAAACTTACGTCAAAACCATGGTTAAATATTTTGCTATTTTCGGTTTAGAAAATCCAGCACCATATTTATAAAATTATGATTTCCATTACATGAGAGTAGATGTTAAAACTTCATGCTGATTTGAACTTGGCTCTCGCCAAGATAAGCACCAACTAAGACGTAGCTTCACAGTAAACTAATGTAATCCATATGTATCTCCATCCATTTGCGCTTCCTTCCATATGATGATGTAGATATCCTTCTGTCAGGTGTTGATGGCTGAAGTGTAATGCTGGCTCCAAGGATCAGCTTATTGCCTCCCTAGCGCATCAGCACACACAACGGCTGCGATGCTGGCTCCGGGGATCAACCATAGTGCGGTCTCCCCAGCGCATCAGCATGACAACCGTCTGGATTGAGCTAAGTAGGGTACATCTCTGGGGTCTTCAAGTGGGCACCTTCCATCCTTGGTGTTTCGTCAACTAGCCCACGACACCTCAAGAGGGCTCGACGGTGATTCTGGCGTCCCAGCATCACCCCTCCGTCCCCACTCAACTCAGCCCAGCTTACTTACCTGTACATCAGCGTTTCTTTCTTTCTATTGTGCTTGAGATCCCCAGCCAGAATCTTTCCGTCTCAACCACAGCCAGTTGCTGCTCCTCTCTGCTGCTTCAGATAAGTTCTTCACTGTGCGACGCAACTCTTGGCCATTGAATCCGACATCTCTGAGAAACCGGGTTGTAGAGTGTGCCACAAATCCTCGACAACCCACTTCCACTGGGTAAACCCAGACTCTCCATCCTCGCTGTTCCGCTTCAGTGGCTAGTTGAGCATACCACAGTTTCTTCCTCTCATACGCCTCATCTACAGCATCCTCCCATGGCACTGTTAACTCTACCAGGTGAACAAGGCGTGCTGATCCAGACCACAAGACAATATCTGGTCGAAGGTTAGTGGTGGCAATCTCAGGTGGAAAAATAAGCCGTTGACCAACATCTGCCAGCATTTTCCAGTCTCTAGCAGCTTCCAGTTGTCCTGGGCAAGGATTGGTTTTAACACCTTTACTTGGTGGTTGCTCTCCTGGACGGAGGAATGTTGTCTTTTGTGTGTAATGTTTTGATGGAACAGGTGGCAACTTATTGGTCATGTTACACTTGTCTTCCAATGCTAAGGCCAAACATCGCAGCACCTGGTCATGGCGCCAAGTAAACCATCCTTGGCTAAGAGCCACCTTACATCCTGTCAAAATGTGCCTTAATGTTGCAGGTGATGAACACAAAGGACATGAGGGATCCTCTCCTACCCAGAGGTTTAGGTTCTGTGGTGATGGGAGAACATCATATGTTGACCTGATGAGGAAACTGATCCTGCTGTGTTCCATTGACCATAGGTCTTGCCAGGCAATCTTGCATTGTCCCACACTCTCCCATCTCATCCATTCTCCCTGCTTGGCCTGAGAAATGGCCTTTATACACCTCATCCTCTCCTCCTGCTTTTGCACCTCGTTGACTACCATCTTCCTCCATTGAGCTGGGGCTGCCTTGTGCCATGTAGGAGGAGCTGAACTGAGACCAAGACCCCCTCTTCCATGCTGAACTTGACCCATGATATCACCAATTCGATGGGCAGCCTTTGCATCCTCCACAGCTTTCTTTGCCACCCACTTTCTTCCAGTTTTCAGCACAGGTGCTGCCTCCCTTACGTGTTTGTCGCGTGACTCTACTAATGTCATTTCCAGTCTGACCTTGGCGCACTTAAACTCCTCAGTTAGAGCGGATGCTGGTAGCTGCAGTATTCCTTTACCATAAAGTCCCACTCTACTGAGGCAGCGTGGAACTACCAACCATTTCCTGATGTATGAACTGATTAAGGCTTCCAGCTTCTCTACTGTTGTCAAAGAAACCTCATACACAGTCAGTGGCCACAGCAACCTCGGCAGTAGGCCAAACTAAAAGCACCAGAGCTTTAGTTTGCCTGGTAAAGCACTGTTGTCTATGCTCTTCAACCCTTCCACTGCTTGTTGTCTAACTTCTGCTTGATTTAGTGGGCTTGAATTACATTCGTGCCCATTCAATGTTATTGGTTAATTTTCCCAATAACCGATTAGTGCAGGCTACTGTTGTAGTCATGGTTGTCATGTCATCCATGTATGCTCGAATTAGTGGTAGTCGCATTCCAGAAGCCAAGCGCTCTCCTCCCACTACCCATTTTGATGCCCTAATGATTACTTCCATTGCCATGGTAAAAGCCAGTGGAGAAATGGTGCATCCTGCCATTATTCCAACTTCTAGGCATTGCCATGTGGTGCTGAATTCTGAAGTTGCTTTCACTAAATTTATTATTGTCATCGGTACACTGAAAAAATTAAATGCTGCCCAAAGAAGTTCATGTGGCACTGAACCATATGCATTAGCCAAATCCAGGAATGTCACATGGAGCTCCTTCCTCTCCTTTTTAGCTTATTGAATTTGTTGCCAGATCACATTGATGTGTTCTAAGCATCCTGGGAAACCTGGAATGCCCGCTTTTTGTATTGAAGTGTCAATGAAGCAGTTCTTTAATAGGTAAGTTGACAATCTCTGAGCAATAATGCTGAAGAAAATCTTGCCTACTACGTTTAATAGGGAAATAGGGCGAAACTGACTGATGCTTGTAGAATCTTTTTCTTTAGGTATAAAGACTCCACCTGCTCGGCGCCATGCTCTTGGTACAATCTGTTTTTCCCATACTACTTTCATCAATTTCCACAGGATTCATAGAACTCCTGAAGCACTCTTGTACACTCTGTATGGAACTCCATTAGGCCCTGGAGATGATGAAGCCCTTGCTTTTTTCACAGCTTGCTCTACTTCTTTCCACTTAGGTGCACAGTCCTCCATTTGGTATTCTGGTGGATTGATAGGTGGGATGTCTGACGGAATTGACATAGGCTCCTGCCTTTTTGAATCTGTATGTGTTTCTTCCAAATATCTCTCCAACTCAAACTTAGATGCTTTTAGTGTGCCATTCTTCTCACTGGTGAATAACTTCTTTACAAATTTGAATGGGTCTTTATAAAAGTTAGTTCTCGCACGCTCCTTCTTTTTGTAGCGTTTCCTTAGGCGCTCAGCTCTGCGCAATGTTGCAAGCTTATCTTTTATGACCCTTTGTAAGAGATTGAGTCCCTCAGCTCGAGCTACACAGTGATGTCGAAAGAGTGGATTCTACCAGAAGCGGCCGCTTACTCCCACTCAAACCAGCTGTGTTGGGTAACCTTTTTTTTCATTACGTTTTTGAAGACCTAAATAAAAAGTATTTTATGATTGATTTTTAATTTAAGTAAATCATAAAAATGGATGTGCAATTCTTACATGTGGAGAGAAATATTAAAACCGGTGCGCTCCAGCCCCCGTTGTCATGCATTGTGGTGACACAGAAGGTGTACTCGCTTCCTGGTCTCAGGTTAGAGATGACGGTGGAATTGGAGTCTGAAGTGATGGAGTCGTTGTGACCCGAGAGGGAGCTGGAGTAGCTGATGAAGAAACTGTGTGGGATCTTATCCATACCGGCAGGTCTGCCCCAGCTCAGAGAAACCGAGCTGGGTCCCACAGAGTCAGATTTTAGTTGTTCTGGTGGTGATGGAGCTTAGGGAAAAGAAAGTAGGTTATTATTTATTTCTGCATATACTCAACACAACTATTAAAGAGTTACTGAACAGACTGTAGGTTTAAAACACTGCATTACGTTCCATGGTTTCCTGCTTTGTTGGACACATTCCTACAATGTATTTGTCAGCATCATCATTACAATTGTTTTGATATTTTTATTAACATATCCCTGGTCATAAATCACTTTTGACGAGTTATTTAAGTTTCACATCGGTTCTTCCTGTCAAAATATCTTCAGATTTTTTTAATTATTATTATTATTATTATTTTCATAAATATCTTCTGAATTCACAGCATCGGCTGGTTCAATCCAACCTGTTCGTTCAGAAACATTTCATTGGTTCCCGACTCCTCTCACAAAGTTCAGCATTTTGATTGGTTCATCTGTCCTTTAATAATTAAACAGTTTTAGATACTCTGTGATGCATTGTTATTATTTTAAGTCTGTGATCTTGCTTTTGTGCATTTCCATTTACAAGGGCACAGTGTAATTCGAGCCTTATTGAGCAGCACATGCTGCAATTTTGAATTATTTTTAAATTCCGAATGTTTTTTCTTCATTTTTTGATAAACTGCATTGCCTTTTACCCAATTCTGTGCATGGGGTAATATTTTGATTTAATTGTGCAATTGGGTCCAAATGTGGAATTTTACATACTGCTACAAATTAATAGGTACTGGATTTAAAATAATGTATGTACAGTCCACGTGTCTACAGTCGCGTCTTTTGGCAAGTGATATTTTCAGAATCATATCCTTCTGAATTAAAATACTGTTGAAAATATATTACTGTAACCAACTACAGTACATCTAAATGGAAGCCTATTTATTTTGAAACACAGTCCTTTTAGATTTGACATTGTATCTATGTTGTGTTTCCTGAAAAACGGGCCAAAATGAAATAATCAGATATGCGTCATACTCTTTTAACTGTCGCTGAAGTCAGCATTTTATAGGGTTGGATATGGGAGTGCTGACTGTATAACATAGGCAGTGAAATCTGCTGTGGTCTAAACACTGTTGTGTTGCTTAGCGTGTATATTTCTCGCTTACGGTTTTATTAGCGGTTCTTATTACACCCTAACATATCAAAGTAATGTATTTATGTATTACCATTAGATCGCGTTTGTCATGCATATTTAATAAGCCTGTTCCCACCCCTCTGAACATGTGCCGGTTTGTGATTGAACACGTTGAACCAGCCAATATTGTAAATTCATAAGACATTTTGAGAGAAAGACCCGATGCATAACTAATAATGGGCAAAAAAAAACAACAAAAAAACTGATTTATGACCAGGGACATGTTAATAAAAATATCAAAACCATCGTGATTATGTTGAAAACGATACTGTAGAAATGAATACAACAAAACAGAAAGCTAGGGAAAGTAATGTGTTTTGTTTTAAACCATACAGCCGTTCAGTAACAATTTAATGTCAGCTCACCATGTCAGTTTAGTTTCTACCTTAACTAATTGCAATTATTTTTTTTTTTTTAAGTGTTTCAGCCTTGAATTAACTTTTAGATTTTTTAAAAAGAAGACACAAAAGCAGTGTTAAATGACCTTCTCTTCTTTGAAGGAGATAACTATCTGTTCATTTTACAAAACTAGAACCAAACACCTAAGTAATGCAACTCAAGGCCTCTTAAGCACCCTGAAGGTTTTGGTGCAACATCCTCTGGTGTAATGCCTGAACACTGTAGCTCAGAGCAGCAGAGTAGAGAAGTGTATCAAACTGCAGCCCTGTGTTCAGCATTACCTGCACCTGCGCTGCAGGTCATAAATGATGCTCAGTGGATAATCTGGGTGGTTTGCTTACTTTTGAGAAGCACAAAAATATTATTGTAATTTCTACTGTATTTACATTCTGTGTATGCGCTGTTATAAATTGATCTCAATCTCTTTAAGCAGTGTCATTTAAGTCATTGAGTTCCCAAGTGTCACAGGAAGTCTCCAGTTGGTTGTGTTAGCTTAGGGATTTGAGTAGAAGGTTGTGTTATCATTACGCTCCAAGATAAATGTAATGCATTCAAGCTCTAGGGATGAATTTATGCTGAAATATCCGAAATTGCAATAATCAGTGTGAATCATCTGATATAGATCGGTGTTGCATGGAGGAAGTGAACAGGGATACTCAGAGAAGCAGCAACAGTTCTTATAACTACCGGTAGCTTTTCAATGAATGATGTTACATTGAACTAAGAATGTGCAATTGTTACTTGTGAAGAAAGATGCTGAAGCAGATATGCTCCGGGTCCCATCGTCCTGCACTGTGGTGATGTTGAAGACGTACTGGCTTGCTGGTTTCAGTTTAGAGATGACGGTGGAATTGGAGGCTGCAGTGGTGGAGCCCTGGTGACCCCAGAAGGAGCTGCCGTAGGTGATGTTGAAGCTGTGTGGGATCTTATCCATACCGGCAGGACTGCCCCAGCTCAGAGAAACAGAGTTGGGTCCCACTGAGTCTGCCATTAGTAGTCCTGGTGGGGCTGGAGCTTGGACAAGTGCGAGGATATTACTTAGTATATTCAATACATCATTTTACAACAACACACCATACAACATCGTGACCCTTCTACAAGCGCACCAGAATGCATTTGCTCTTTGCCATGTCTTCCCCACTGTTATACCATTCATGTACTGTTCTTTAACTACTGTACACTATTGTTTCCTAACAATTACTCATTACTGTTCTGTGAACCAGGAAAACGTCTCGTACGGGCCCATTGAAGCAGGTATCTCACAAAGTAATGCAGAGAAAATGTTTCCTGCAAACCCTTTGTTCCATGCAGTGCATGTTGAGCTCAAACTCAGCCTGTCTACACATACCTGTGTAGACTGATGTACTAGCAGGTGGCCAGTCTTTGACACATTTCACAGGGAAGACCTGCACTGTGTAGAGACAGCTGGGAGTCAGAGAGGTCACAACAGCAGTCTGAGTGTTTACTGTGAAGTTCTGACTTGTCTGCCCGGAGACTTCTATCCTGTAGTGGTCAACAAGTCCTGGCGCTGGATTCCAGCGCAGAGTCAGTGACGTCCCTGTGACAACAGGAACAGACAGCAGCCCAGTGTAAGAGTCTCAATTGACAAGGAAGATGTTAGACATTCTTTCAGTTAAAATGAAGTGCAGACATTTTAATTAAACATTAATGTGTCCTGTGTTCAGCCCAGTGGCACTTGGTTTCAGGACACTAGTACCCCATTTACACTACACACTTTTAAGCCAACTCTGAGATGGCTTAGGTCTTTTTGTTTTAGTGTAAACGTAGCTGTCCATCCTAAAAGTGACCTGCTGTACACTTGTTACAGATTAAAAGTGTTTTATTTTTATTCATAAACTGCTGACATAATGTAGATTCTGAAAGTATAACAATATATATATATATATATATATATATATATATATATATATATATATATATATATATATATATATATATATATATATATATATACACAGTACTGTGCAAAAGTTTTAGGCAGGTGTGAAAAATGCTGTAAAGTAAGAATGCTTTCAAAAATAGACATGTTAATAGATTATATTTATCAATTAACTAAATGCAAAGTGAGTGAACAGAAGAAAAATCTAAATCAAATCCATATTTGGTGTGACCACCCTTTGCCTTCAAAACAGCATCAATTCTTCTAGGTACACTTGCACAAAGTCAGGGATTTTGTAGGCATATAGTCAGGTGTATGATTAAACAATTATATCATCAATTCAATATGTAGGTTGAAACGCAATCATTAACTGAAACAGAAACAGCTGTGTAGGAGGAATAAAACTGGGTGAGGAACAGCCAAACTCAGCTAACAAGGTGAGCTTGCTGAAGACAGTTTACTGTCAAACGTCATACACCATGGCAAGACTGAGCACAGCAACAAGACACAAGGTAGTTATACTGCATCAGCAAGGTCTCTCCCAGGCAGAAATTTCAAGGCAAACACGGGTTTCCAGATGTGCTGTCCAAGCTCTTTTGAAGAAGCACAAAGAAACGGGCAACGTTGAGGACCGTAGACGCAGTGGTCGGCCAAGGAAACTTACTGCAGCAGATGAAATCATCATGCTTACTTCCCTTCGCAATCGGAAGATGTCCAGCAGTGCCATCAGCTCAGAATTTGCAGAAAACAGTGGGACCCTGGTACACCCATCTACTGTCCGGAGAAGTCTGGTCAGAAGTGGCCTTCATACCTCCACGTCGGAGGTATAGCCAAAAAGCTATACCTCCGACGTGGAAACAAGGCCAAGCGACTCAACTATGCACGAAAACACAGGAACTGGGGTGCAGAAAAATGGCAGCAGGTGCTCTGGACTGATGAGTCAAAATTTGAAATATTTGGCTGTAGCAGAAGGCAGTTTGTTCGCCGAAGGGCTGGAGAGCGGTACACGAATGAGTGTCTGCAGGCAACAGTGAAGCATGGTGGAGGTTCCTTGCAAGTTTGGGGCGGCATTTCTGCAAATGGAGTTGGGGATTTGGTCAGAATTAATGGTCTCCTCAATGCTGAGAAGTACATTCAGATACTTATCCATCATGCAATACCATCAAGGAGGCATCTGATTGGCCCCAAATTTATTCTGCAGCATGACAACGACCCCAAACATACAGCGAAAGTCATTAAGAACTATCTTCAGCGTAAAGAAGAACAAGGAGTCCTGGAAGTGATGGTATGGCCCCCACAGATCCCTGATCTCAACATCATCGAGTCTGTCTAGGATTACATGAGAGAGAAGCAACTGAGGCTGCCTAAATCCACAGAAGAACTGTGGTTAGTTCTCCAAGATGTTTGGGCCAACCTACCTGCCGAGTTCCTTCAAAACTGTGTGCAAGTGTGCCTAGAAGAATTTATGCTGTTTTGAAGGCAAGGGTGGTCACACCAAATATTGATTTGATGTAGATTTTTCTTCTGTTCACTCACTTTGCATTTTGTTAATTGATAAATATAAACTATTAACATGTCTATTTTTGAAAGTATTCTTACTTACAGCATTTTTCACACCTGCCTAAAACGTTTTGCACAGTACTGTATATATATGTATGTGTGTATATATATATATATATATATATATATACAGTACTGTGCAAAGTTTTAGGCAGGTGTGAAAATGCTGTAAAGTAAGAATGCTTAAAATAGACTTGTTAATAGATTATATTTATCAATTAACAAATGCAAAGTGAGTGAACAGAAGAAAAATCTACATCAAATCAATATTTGTGTGACCACCCTTTGCCTTCAAAACAGCATCAAGCATCAATTCTTCTAGGTACACTTGCACACAGTTTTGAAGGAACTCGGCAGGTAGGTTGGCCCAAACATCTTGGAGAACTAACCACAATCTTCTGTGGATTTAGGCAGCCTCAGTTGCTTCTCTCTCTTCATGTAATCCCAGACAGACTCGATGATGTTGAGATCAGGGCTCTGTGGGGGCCATACCATCACTTCCAGGACTCCTTGTTCTTCTTTACGCTGAAGATAGTTCTTAATGACTTTCGCTGTATGTTTGGGGTCGTTGTCATGCTGCAGAATAAATTTGGGGCCAATCAGATGCCTCCCTGATGGTATTGCATGATGGATAAGTATCTGCCTGTACTTCTCAGCATTGAGGAGACCATTAATTCTGACCAAATCCCCAACTCCATTTGCAGAAATGCAGCCCCAAACTTGCAAGGAACCTCCACCATGCTTCACTGTTGCCTGCAGACACTCATTCGTACTCTCTCCAGCCCTTCGGCGAACAAACTGCCTTCTGCTACAGCCAAATATTTCAAATTTTGACTCATCAGTCCAGAGCACCTGCTGCCATTTTTCTGCACCCCAGTTCCTGTGTTTTCGTGCATAGTTGAGTCACTTGGCCTTGTTTCCACATCGGAGGTATGGCTTTTGGCCGCAAGTCTTCCATGAAGGCCACTTCTGACCAGACTTCTCCGGACAGTAGATGGGTGTACCAGGGTCCCACTGTTTTCTGCGTTCTGAGCTGATGGCACTGCTGGACATCTTCCGATTGCGAAGGGAAGTAAGCATGATGTGTCTTTCATCTGCTGCAGTAAGTTTCCTTGGCCGACCACTGCGTCTACAGTCCTCAACGTTGCCCGCTTCTTTGTGCTTCTTCAAAAGAGCTTGGACAGCACATCTGGAAACCCTGTCTGCCTTGAAATTTCTGCCTGGGAGAGACCTTGCTGATGCAGTATAACTACCTTGTGTCTTGTTGCTGTGCTCAGTCTTGCCATGGTGTATGACTTTTGACAGTAAACTGTCTTCAGCAACCTCACCTTGTTAGCTGAGTTTGGCTGTTCCTCACCCAGTTTTATTCCTCCTACACAGCTGTTTCTGTTTCAGTTAATGATTGTGTTTCAACCTACATATTGAATTGATGATCATTAGCACCTGTTTGGTATAATTGTTTAATCATACACCTGACTATATGCCTACAAAATCCCTGACTTTGTGCAAGTGTACCTAGAAGAATTGATGCTGTTTTGAAGGCAAAGGTTGTCACACCAAATATGGATTTGATTTAGATTTTTTCTTCTGTTCACTCACTTTGCATTTAGTTAATTGATAAATATAATCTAGTAACATGTCTATTTTTGAAAGCATTCTTACTTTACAGCATTTTTCACACCTGCCTAAAACTTTTGCACAGTACTGTATATATATATATATATATATATATATATATATATATATATATATATATATATATATATATATATTTGTGTTCCAGTCATCTGGGCTAATTGTTAATTATACTGTCCACAGTCTGACAGCTTGTCCTCCATTTCATGTTTTACCTTTTCAATATCCTATTGTGTATTCTGTATGATTCTCTGTAATGCTAGGGAGTATTGTTGGACTCCTTCAGGAATACTCTAGTAATACTGATGGATTAGTATAAGAGTACTATATGAATCATATGTCTATTTTACAGTATGTTGTACAAATGCTATAGGAATCCTTTAAGAATGTTCCTGTAGCATACAATAGCAGTGGAGCAGCGAGCTCTCATATTCACTGTAGGCTCATCAGGTGACAACTTTTTACATAAGTTTCCTTTTTAGGGTTTTTCTGTGTAATTACAGTGGCTCTCAAAAGTATTTACCCCCCTTGGACTTTTCCACATTTTATTGTGTTACAACATGGAATCAAAATGGATTTAATTAGGAGTTTTTGCCACTGATCAACACAAAAAAGTCCATAATGTCAAAGTGAAAAATAAAATCTACAAATTGTTCTAAATTAATTTCAAATACAAAACAGAAAGTAATTGATTGCTTAAGTATTCACCCCCTTGAGTCAATATTTGGTTGAGGCACCTTTGGCAGCAATTACAGCTATGAGTTTATTTGGATAAGTCTCTACCAGCTTTGCACATCTGGACACTGCAATTTTTGCCCGTTCTTCTTTGCAAAATTACTCAAGCTCCGTCAAGTTGGATGGGGACCTTTTTTTTCAACATTTTCAACTCTTTCCACATATTCTCAATTGGATTGAGGTCCGGGCTTTGACTGGACCGCTCCAGGACATTGACCTTTTTGTTTTTAAGCCACTCCAGTGTGGCTTTGGCTGCATGTTTGTTATCTTTGCCAGATCCTACCGACTTTGCATGCACTATGAACAAAGCCAACATGGAAACATTGCACTTTGTATTAACTGCTGCTTGCTTTGCCTTGTAAAATTGTTCATCACTGTGACAGGGTGCTTGTGTGTGGGTAACCGCTGATATGCATGACAGAGAGACATGGGAGTTGGAGTTGAAACGCTGGCACAGGCGTGCAGGATTTATTCCAAAGTTATAGCCGTGGAAGACTGTAACTCCTTTAGAGTTGCCATAGGCCTCTTGGTGGCCTCCCTGACTAGTGCCCTTCTCGCCTGGATACTCAGTTTTTGAGGACGGCCTGTTCTAGACAGATTCACAGTTGTGCCATATTCTCTCCATTTCTTAATAATGCCAAACTCACTTGTTACTTTGAATTACTACAGTTAATGCAACACATCCTTAAAAGAAAAGAGGTACTGTCCTAGTAAATGAAAAACAGTTTAAATGTCAAGTAAATATTCTGTCACATGTGTATTGGTTCATCTGTTTGTTATCTTTGCCAGATCCTACCGACTTTGCATGCACTATGAATAAAGCCAACATGGAAACATTGCACTTTGCATTAACTCTGCTGCTTGCTTTGCCTTGTAAAATTGTTCATCACTGTGACAGGGTGCTTGTGTGTGGGTAACCGCTGATATGCATGACAGAGAGACATGGGAGTTGGAGTTGAAACGCCGGCACAGGCGTGCAGGATTTATTAACACACAAAAAGAAAGTAAACAAATGGGTCATGTGACGCTACCAACGATGTTGTAGAATGTGCTCCAATGTTCAAGAAAGGTGAAGCCTTCCTGTGTGCACCATGATTTCAGCCATCCATTTTGATTATGTATTTCCAGCTGTCCGTATGCTCCTTTGCAAGGTGTCGGCAGAATCCCAGAAAATACCACAGTTTTGGTCTTGTCTTTTAATTTCCTTCCTAGCTCTCTGAATTTGTTTTGCAGGGATCTTGGCCTGTCTCTTCCAAAGTTGATGTACAGATGTGGACGACTACTACCGGGTCGTCTCCTGTTCCTTCTAGGATCCTGTCCACGTTCTCAGTGATGTGCGTGACAGAGGCTCTTGGAAGGCAGCACACTGTTGTAGTAAGGGGGTCCAGACTGTGAACTGAACTTGCTGTGTTTCTCAATATGGAGCCCCAACAATCATGACCTCCCTTCTTTTTGCTGCCTGGCCAGCACTGTTTATAGGGTCCTGGATGTTGTTCCTTTCGTCTTCTTGATGTTGATTTTGATCATTTAAATTTAGATGATTGAGGACCGGCACAGCAAATCACTTGCTGCCTTTCCTCTCAACCAAACCTAGGAGGCAGCAAGTCTCAATCGAGCGCCCGTCTGTAAACAATCAATTAATCAAACAAAACTCCAAAATTCACACACAATAAACCCATTTCCACATACAAATTACACCAACACTAATTTCCCCATGTGCAGGGCAATCGCCCTGCTACAATCACTGACGTGCAGGTCACCCTGCAACACCATCAGAAGGTAAAAGGTTTGGATTGCTAGCTGGTGGAAAAATACAACACTGACCCCGAAATGACCTTATGCCGCATAATTGTTTATTATCTTTTGTCTGGGTAAAAATGGTCCACCACATATTTAAAGCGGAATCAAAGGGTCTCAACTAAATAACTAAATGTTAATATATATATCAAAAGTCAAAATGTAACCTTTCGTGCACAACAATGCTTCAATATACAAAGGTGCCGACCACAGTAAGGTAAAAGTCTATGGTACAAGGGATTGTCTCTTAACTTATGCCAATAAGTAGGGGATAGTCCTTCAAACTTCAATTTCACATGGCTCAGGATAATAGAGACAGTTAAGGTCGCACACTCCGTAATGTTCCTTAATGATACACACTAACTCAAGGATTAAACATGATTTTCATTTTATTTAGACAAACGAGATTTAAAAGTCCACGTCCACGACGCGTTTCGACTCGAACGAGTCGTCGTCAGGTGGTGAATACAATGATCAAATATGAGCAGCAACTCTCTTTATACAGGTCATAGTTAATTACATTCAATCATAATATCAATTAACAGATTAATGGTAAGTTTAAATCTTCATATAACACTTTGTTTATACTTATTTCGTTTCTTCATTTAATTGATAGATGAATAGCCCATAACTTTTCAATTAAAATCAAACAGCAATTAGGTAGAAGCCAACCACTCATATATATCAAAACATTCCAATTACATTCATAATCATGATACCAATTACAACATTTAGTCAAAAGTTTTCCATTTCAACCATAGGTCGAGAATTGCATGGTGAGGGTCTCAATGGTTGCAGACCAAGGAAAAAGCCACTCACAAGGACAATCGCTTAAAGTTTGCAAAACGGCATTTGAATGATGGATAGGAGTTCTGGTCAAAGGTTTTGTGGAGTGATGAAACAAAAATCAAGCTATTTGGTCACGCTGATATTCATTACGCTTGGTGAGAGTCTGGTGAGACGTACAAAGAAAAGAACATCATACCTACTGTCAAGCATGGAGATGGTAATATCCTTCTATGGGACTGCTTCTCCTCTAATGGCACAGGACATTTAGTTCCAATACATGGTAAAATGGATTCCATAGCATACAAAAAGATATTGGCCAATCATCTGAAACCCTCTGCTACAAAACTTGGTTTAAAGTGCAACTGGATGTTCCAACACAACAATGATCCAAAGCACACATCAAAATCTACTTCAAAATGGTTAAAGAAGAATAAAATCAAGGTTGTGGAATGGCCTAGTCAAGAGAATCTTTGGTATGAGTTGAAGAAGGCTGTGCACAAGAGAAGTCTTTGGAATTTGAATGAACTGGAACAATTTTGCGTTGAAGAATGATCAAATCACTAAAGAATCATGCCAAAAGCTTGGAACTCTGGCTCAGTGTAATAGTTTATTCTTATGCCCAGGGCTCAATTAAATTCTTGAGAGTGCTTATTGAATAGACAAAGAAGTGAGCAGACTTTAGAATTTATACCAAATACCACACACATTTAAATGTCATCAAAAAGCCTTTAAACATTATTCTAGCTAGCTGCACTGAAAATTTCAATAAACGGCATAATTACACTCCTTTATATGGTGGAGATTTGAGAGAAAATCATGGTTGGAAGAAATCAAATCAAATCCAGGGATGGTTGTTGTTTCTTGGATTTTGAAGGAAAGTGGTTTGATGTTCTTCTATGTCAACATGCCTCTGCATTACAGTCTTTAACTTTTTAAGTATGCATAGTCTAAAACAGTTCCAGTATTTTTTGCCATTTGCATTAGTGCTATAGTGAAACCTTACAAGCTACCTTTACTGTGTATTTGAACTAAAAGGACAAGTTACGGCAGTTGTAGTTTTTTTACACTACAAGTTTTTAGAAGTTTATTAATTTACCACAACCTAATGCAAACCTAAATCTAAACCTAAACCCTAACCCCTAACCCCAACCCCAACTCAAACTCTAATCCCAACCCAAACCCTAACCCTGAGTCAACCTGGCATTGCATATTGGCATTCCCCTTGAATAAGAAACCGCATGCCTATTGCCTATTTTATAATTTTTCCTAAACATTTAACCATTGTCAAAATGTGCCTGACAAAATCTACAGATCAGCTTTAGTCTTTATACAACATGATGTGTGCAGGGTAAGTATGTATTATTGAATAAATAATGTTATACATGAATGTTATTGTAATGTTATAGTGCATCATAAAAAAAAGTAACAGCACTCTAATGGAGGGCTTCTCAAGACATCTTTTGATTGCATACAAGTTCCCACTGTGGTAAAGTTCATTGTTAAACGTGTTTAAGCATAAAGTTTTAACATTTAATAATATGAATCTGACATTCCTAAAAGTGAATGTGAAGCAAGTCACACGGAGTGTTCCACAGTTCTGTACAAGGTGTGATTTCCTATGAGACTAACTGTGTGTTTGCCCCACAGCACTGCTCCTTTCCACCTTGTGAAGTAGTGCTGGGACAGTTATTCAGATATTTCAGCAAACACTGCTTGAAATGTACTCGGTGGCTTGTATCTGTTCATGTTACAGAATTTATAAATGGCAGTATCAAAAAGATGCAAAGAAAACCAAAGCATAATTGAGGAATAATAGGTCATTTGATGGGACACCCGCTTTATTTTACTCCAGAGAGATTTGTTTTATTGTAATAAGAATTATACTTTTGTTTGCTAGCTAATTCAATCTGAAACAATTTTTAAAGTTTCCTTTAGATTTTGAAATCCAGCACTATTTAAAGGTGTACTTATTCCCCCATGTTTTTTTTTCAGCAATTCAACATAAACTAAATATAAAGACAAATGTTCAAAGAGTTATTGTTTTCTTGGAAAAAAAAAAAAAAAAATTATAACACAAATCCCATAAATCCTCAGCAAATAATCATGAGCAAATCTTTTGCAAAATTGTGTTTGGAATATAAACCAAGGATTCTGGGGTTTCTGTAACATAAGCATCCCTTTCAGAAAAAAAAACAGACCTGCTTCATCTTGTCAATACGCCATGCATGCGGCCTGGGCATGATCTTTGTTAATCCAGCACAGAGTAGAGGATCCCAATGATTCAGCATCAACAACATGGCTAGGTAACCTGTTCCATACCCTCACCACTCTCTGTGTGAAGAAGCATGAAGAGTCTATTTGCACTCGATTTCCAACCGAGTGTTCACTGATCCTCATTTCTGTGCTGCACTTGAAGTATTGGTTCAGGTTCTCTTTGTCAACCCCTTTTAAGATTTTAAGATTTTAAATATTTCAGTCAAGCACCCCTCGTAGTTTATTCCTTTAATCCCAGGGATCAGTAAAGGCCTTTGCAATTCCTGCTGCCAGTCTATCAGCAGTGGATCTCGTAGGAGATGTGCGTGTCAAACATTAGGCTCTGGTTAATGAAGAGTGCCTCCTCGCCCCTCTCCCCTTCCTCCCCACTCCTCTCCCCCAGTCCCGGAACCACAGTCTGTGTGGCCTGGTCCTGCAGCTGCTCTGGAGTGAGCTCTCCTTGCTGCCCACTGTAGCTGGCCGGGAAGACAGGCTTGCTGCGGTTGAGCACGTACATCTCATGGCCCCACTCGTCGCGGTACTCCTCCAGCTGGGCGAACGTGGTGGGCCCGTCCGAGTAGTCGTTGACGTAGAGGATGCTCTCCTCCTTTGGGCCCTTCTTGCGGTGGCGGTGCCGGCTGTAGATCATGGCGATGAGGAGCAGGGCGGTGAGGGCCAGCATGGAGATGCCAATGGCGATGGTGGTCTGGGTGGCCATGCTGAGGGCATTGAAGTCCATACTGTCCAAGTCGTAGAGAGGCTCCTGGCTGATGTCCAATGCCGGGTAGGGGCGCTGGCTAGAGGAGGAGGAGAGGTTGACCGATAGGTCAAAGGTCACCCTGGCCACGCCGCCTGGGTTCCAGGCCTCGCACTCGTAGCGGCCTACGTGTGCCACTGTCACGTTGCTCAGGAAGAGCATCCCGCTGCCCGTGTCTGGGTCAAAGCGGTCCCCCCGGACCCCCTTGCTGGGCTCCATGGTTCCACCTCTTCCTTCTTCTTCAGAGACCTTGGGGGACGCCTTGGTCTGAGACACTTTCCTCCAAGTGACCAGGGGCTGGGGGTAGCCGGAGGCCTGGCAGGACACGCGCACGTTCTCCCCAAGCCGCACGGTCAGGTGTTTGGGCTCCAGCTGCACCACAGGGGGGATGCAGACGAGGCTGTTCCCTGGCACCTCCACTAGGCTCTGGTGAGAGAGGCGAGGTGGTTCGGCGCACACCAGCCTCCGCTCGGCAGAGCTCAAGAGGCGCTGCCCCTCCTCGTTGATCCAGCTCCGCAGCCAGTGCAGCGCGCAGTCACAACGCCACGGGTTATCTGCACGCACACACAGGGAGAAAGGGAGGGGAGAGTTAACACAGTCACAACGCCACGGGTTATCTACACGCACACACAGGGAGAAAGGGAGGGGAGAGTTAACACAGTCACAACGCCACGGGTTATCTGCACGCACACACAGGGAGAAAGGGAGGGGAGAGTTAACACAGTCACAACGCCACGGGTTATCTGCACGCACACAGGGAGAAAGGGAGGAGAGAGTTAACACAGTCACAACGCCACGGGTTATCTACACGCACACACAGGGAGAAAGGGAGGGGAGAGTTAACACAGTCACAACGCCACGGGTTATCTGCACGCACACACGGAGAAAGGGAGGGGAGAGTTAACACAGTCACAACGCCACGGGTTATCTGCACACACACACGGAGAAAGGGAGGGGAGAGTTAACACAGTCACAACGCCACGGGTTATCTGCACGCACACACAGGGAGAAAGGGAGGGGAGAGTTAACACAGTGACTACACTATGCAGTCACTAATTACTGAATTAATTGTGTAACTTTCACAGGTGTTTTTCTACTTTTGTAAAAGGAAATGAGCCCGTGCAACACACACAAGGAATGGCTTGTTTGAGAAACATGGATAGTCAGCAAGGTAAGTAAACAGAGGTCTGATATTCCTATGAACAGAATGCAACTTTTAGTGTACCACCCTTGCCATTTTGTTCTTATTAGAAGTCATGTCAACAGCAGTAAGAATTAGCAATACCTACATGTTATCTTTGAGTGTAGATCAGTGACAAAGCCTTCAAAATGTTTAAACCACAACACATTCTATACCAACAGATTAAATACATCTTTTGGTCTGTTGTTTTTTTTTTGTTTAGATTTAATGACTTAGAATATGTTTGTAAGTGTTCAGTGGCTACTTCTAATCATGAAAGCGAATTTCTCATGCACTTTTTACATAACAGACCCTGACAGTATTTTGTGAAGGAGGCGCCCCCTACCTGTGACACGCAGGACCTGCAGGCTGGCGAGTGGGCGTAACGAGGCCTGGCTCAGGGTGCGCAGGTTGTTGCGACTCAGGTCCAGTAGTGCCAGGGAGGAGAGGCCGGCCAGCGCCTGCTCTCCTAGCAGCTCCACACTGTTCTCCTGTAAGTGCAGCTCCTGCAGCCTCTGAAGGAAGGACAGACAGACAAGACACATGTGAGAGAGAGAGACCCACAGGGGCAGACAGAATGACAGACAAACATATGTGAGAGAGAGACTCAAACACAGAGGGGCAGACAGAGAGACAGACACACGTGACAGAGAGACTCAAACACAGAGGCAGACAGACAGACACATGTCAGAGAGAGAGACCCAAACAGAGGGGCAGACAGACTGACAGACACATGTGACATAGAGACTCAAATACAGGCAGACAGACACATGTGAGAGAGAGAGACTCAAACAGAGGGGCAGACAGACAGACAGACAGACAGACAGACACACCTGAGAGAGAGACTCAAACACAGAGGGGCAGACAGACACTTGAGAGTAAGTCAAAACACAGAGGGACCTGTCCTTACAAAAGTACAACAAAGTGTAATAAGCATAGTGAATCCATTGTAAATCCCAGCTAGGTAAAGCAAATGAAAGACAAATATTCTGGCATTTAAGTTGCTATTTTTTTATAGGAAAAAACTAGAGCCAAACACACACCTAATATTTTTCAGGTTATCGTGTCTCAAGTTGTTTTGTTTCTCACTTTTGTATTAGACTGAAGAGCAGTTCCTGCACTCGGGTGAAAGCAACATAACACAGACTTATCATCATTTTTTTTTTAAACCACATAATTTAGCCATAGTATAGTCATAAAAAGGTACAGATGTCATTTGACGCTACTTATGCTTATATATAGTGACAGCCTCCTCTACCCCCTTTAACCTCCGTAGACTCCACAGAATGCTCACTGAACTTTACACAACACACACAGACACACTTCTGACAATCTGCTCCCCCACACACCCCCTCCCCACCAGCTCGCCCCTGACCTGCAGCCCGTGGAAGGTGAAGTCGTGCAGCCGTGTGATCTGGTTCCCTGCCAGGTAGAGGATGCGCAGGTGCTCCAGACCCTGGAAGACGTTGCCGTTCACCAGGTGGATGCGGTTCCCGTTCAGGGCCAGCTCGAGCAGCTGCTGCTGGCTGTGGAAGGCGCCGGGCTCCAGCGCTGAGATGCTGTTGTTCTGCAGGTACAGGTAGTGCAGCTGGCCCAGGCGAGACAGGTCCTGCTGACGGATCTGTCTGATGGAGTTATCCTGCAGGAAGATGGTCTGCAGACACAGCAAGGGAGACTTACATTCCTTGTCGTATTTCATAGTTATGGATAATATATCAGTTAACTGAACTGGGCCTTCGGTATTACACTGTACATAAATTGACCCTGAACTGCGTGCCTTTTGTACCCTTAGCTTTGTCTCCCTCTCCTGGTCAATAGTGGAAGCACACTCACACAGCATCCTATTACATTCAGGCAATGTCTGTTGTGAACTCAGGAGACTTGTTCAGAAACAACCCTGGAGTGTTAATGCTCCCTTGAGTGTGCTTTCTCACTGTGGAAAAACCATGGCACACTTACGTGAGCATGATCACTCCAAGTGTTTTTTTTTTCTGAATATGGCTGTTATTCTCTTGCATGTTCAGTGTGCAAAGTTAATGGTTTTTCACACTGAGAAAGAAAAGTGAACATTAACCTAGTTTCTGAATACAGGGCGGTTCTAAACACTGTGTTTATGTATTTCAGATATGAGGGTCTGTCTGTCCGTCCACACATCCTGTACAGCAGCCTGTACCTGCGCTCTCAAGCTGCTGCCTGTCTGTCTGCACTCTAGTCTGTATACCTGTACTGGGCTTCACACCTGCCGATGCTCTTGTTCTGCCTGCCTGCTAATAAAGAGTGTTTCTGTATTTCTGAATGACTGCATGCAGTGAGCACGTGCAGAAGGAGAGAGAGGTTCAGCCCTTAGGGGTGTAAGAGATGAACTCTGGAAGTGGGAGTCTTTTCCAATGTGTGAAGGTAGTAACTACTGAGATAATAGAACATATTATTCTAACTGGAACCTGATTTACCCTGTAGGCTTAAATAAAAGTAAGGAAGCTGTTATTCCTCCTGTCTAGCGGAGGCTGTGTGGTCCAGTGGTTAAAGAAAAGGGCTTGTAACCAGGAGGTCCCCGGTTCAAATCCCACCTCAGCCGCTGACTCATTGTGTGACCCTGAGCAAGTCACTTAACCTCCTTGTGCTCCGTCTTTCGGGTGAGACGTAATTGTAAGTGACTCTGCAGCTGATGCATAGTTCACACACCCTAGTCTCTGTAAGTCGCCTTGGATAAAGGTGTCTGCTAAATAAACAAATAATAGCTCCCTAGCCGGTCTGCTATCCTCCCAGACCCTGCTCTCTTGTGTGATGGACCCTCGCCTACCACCAGGATCAAGGGGAGATTTCATTACACTCTGCTGTTGTACAAAAAAGCAGCTGAAGTATTTAGCGAAGAACCTTTTATGTGCAGTCTAAGACTTTTTGAGACATTGATTTATTTTCCTTTTTGAAGTGTTTGATATGAATCCCAAGTTCCTTTATATGAAGCATATTTACATTTTTGTAGACGTGGCAAATATCTATTCTAATAGAGCAGACATTTTATTGTATTTTCTCAATTAGAACAGGTTTCTTTCTGTTTTCATTAAAACATGCCAAAGAAAATTACTTGGGGAAACCTCTCTGATTTATATAACTGTTTTTCAAACAGGGATTGCAAAGTCCTTCACATCAAAACCATATACGCAGAGCCACCTTATATTCAGCCAGTACAGGTCCCAACTATGAACTGAGGGAAGTCTCAGCCCGTGTCTGGGAAAGCTTACCTGAGTGGTCGGAGGGACATCAGCTGGGATCTCTCTCAGCCCGATCGAGCCGCATTCCACCGTCAGGCTGTAGCACCGGCACCCGGCTGGACAGCCCAGGGTCCTAACAACCTGGAGGGCAAGAACACAGAGGAGCACCCGCAGGCCCATCACTGCTACACAGGGGGGTGGGGGGGGGGGGCTGCACAGAGACAGAGAGGGGGAGAACTGTGAGGACCCAGGGCATAAGGACAAGATATGGCCCTGCAGTGCCTGGGAAATGAATCAGCTCTGTGGGAGTGTCCTGCAGCAAAATGGGGACAGCAGAATTGCACACAAGGAAGATGTGGGGATTGTGTGCTCAGGTAAATTAAACACGTTTCAGTTTGATACTAACCATTCAGAGACTGTATAAGGGGTCCAACCTGCTACTTATATGAACATAAGAAAATTCACTAACAAGAGGCGGGCATTCGGCCCATCAGTGCTCGTCTGTTTCCAAGTAGCTGGTTCATCTCAAAATGTTATCGAGTTTTTAAGGATCCAAGTGATTCAGCACCAGCAACATGGCTAGGTAACCTATTCCATGCCCTCACCACTCCCCTCTGTACTAAATATATCTCCACTTAATTTCAACTGTGTTTAATCTGGTCCTGGTTTCTGTGCTGCTCCAAAAACAAAAGTTTTGGCTAAAGGTAATTTTGCCAAATTTTAAAACCGTTTTAATTTTAAAGGCATGTTTGAATCAAGGCCACAAATGGAAGACAGGCTAATCTTTAGTGCACTGCTCACATACAAGTGTGACAGGTGTGGCAATAATACAGCAATAACTATAATGAAAGTCCTGGTCTACCTGCAAACCTGTGTGTGCGGATACTACTGTCCCCTATCTGATGCTGGATACTGTCTAACACGTTCTTACAGTGAGCTGGAATTCAAGCCCACAATCTCCGGGCTCCAATTCATTTGTTCTGACTGCTAGACCGCACTGCCTTCCCACACCAGGAGAATGTGTAATAAGACTGGGCTGGGCAGCTGAGAGACCCCGATTCCCCTGTACCATCTGTACAGCCAGCACTGATCTTGCAACAAGCTTTCATTAGGCAGGGGGAGAATGTGACAGATCTCCTCCCAATTGCTGGCAAGTTAATAATTCTGCCATCAGGAATAAGACTTGTACGTGATTCTCACCTACAGAGCTTACTCTTTAGTTAAAGGGTACGATGTTCGTCTTAGCGCTTGGTGTCCATTCAGCTGAATGGGTTGTCTTGCCAGGCCATTGCAGTGACACCCTACGGGAAAGAATCCTGACAGGTATGTTAGCTTGCGAGACACATGACTCTCTAAAAGTTGCTCCGGTGGTTGTGGTGACGAGCTTGACGTTGAAGGTTAGTAGGCACACACTTGTATTCATGCACAAGGACAAGATTTGATGAAAAAGGGGGAGAATGGTATGCATCTCCTCTTAGCAGCTGGTGAGTTAGCAATGCAGACATCCGCATATATCATCTCTTGACTGCAGAGCCTGGTTTTTATTGGAATGGTAAAATGTTCTGCCCTTTCCTCTCTATTCAATGCAATAGGCTGACATGCCAAGCCATTACAACTTTGATCTTGCAGCAAAGCAAACTCGATACACAGGTAACAGCATTAGTGGATGGAGTGGAAAGTGGGGTTCACTCAAATGAGAAGATTCACACTCTCTTTTTATCTTGCAGTGTGTGTGTGTGTTTTCTGAAAGCAGAGAAAAGTTCCAGGTGGTGTCAAGGGGCTGATCCAATGAAAACATTGGACTCAATGGAGTTTAGTCCACTTCAAGCAGATTAATTTCAGGACAAGAACATCTTTTTTTTTTTTTTTAGTTTACAAACGAGAGGAGGCCGTTCGGCCCATCTTGCTCGTTTGGTTGTTAGTAGCTTATTGATCCCAGAATCTCATCAAGCAGCTTCTTGAAGGATCCCAGGGTGTCAGCTTCAACAACATTACTGGGGAGTTGGTTCCAGACCCTCACAATTCTTTGTGTAAAAAAGTGCCTCCTATTTTCTGTTCTGAATGCCCCTTTATCTAATCTCCATTTGTGACCCCTGGTCCTTGTTTCTTTTTTCAGGTCAAAGAAGTCCCCTGGGTTGACATTGTCTATACCTTTTAGGATTTTGAATGTTTGAATCAGATCACCGCGTAGTCTTCTTTGTTCAAGACTGAATAGATTCAATTCTTTTAGCCTGTCTGCATACGACATGCCTTTTAAACCCAGGATAATTCTGGTTGCTCAATGAACTGAACAAAATTAATTAGTTTAGCTGATCTGAACCAGTGGAACCAGTTAGACTGAACCTGTGAACCAACCGATAGACCAGTATATAGAAAATAAACCAGATTTTTGAACGCTTTCAAGAATGATTTCCATATAGACCACAAAGTTACTAATCGTGTCTTCAATGGTTTCATAAGCACCTCTATGTATAGTGCCCACTGTATTCTTGAAATCTATTGTGGTACACAATGCGTATGATGTCAAATAAAAATTATTTATGTAGGTCTGTCCATAAAATTAGCTCTCTTTTAAACAGTCCCATAATGTTCTGCATATCCGCTCAGGGTTATAACCTAAGAAATGTTAGGCTTCTCTATATTTCTGATAAGACGCCCTCATGGTTAAGTCCCTTATAAAAGTGGACCATAGTAAAAGCATAGCAAAGTGTAATACAGCATAGTGAAGACATGGTAAAGCATAGGTCAGCACTGTAAAGTCCAGAGAGGTATGGTTAAGCATGTTAAAAAGCATGACAAACAGCGGTAAACAAGGGTAAATGCATAGGATAACCATTGGAAATGCATGGGAAAACTGCAAATTACAGTGTACATTTACTGTGGTAAACTTTTAGAACGGATATCAGCTCCTGTTAGCACTGGGGCCAGAATTAAATGAAAGATTCAGGTCAGGGTGTCAGTGAAAGTTATTGTGAATAATAGTATTAAGAAGAAGAAGAAGAAGAAGAAGAAGAAGAAGAAGAAGAAGAAGAAGAAGAAGAAGAAGAAGAAGAAGAAGAGTGAAACTGTGTGTTGGTTTCATCAGGAAAGTATGTAATGTTTTATTTTATTCAAAACATTTACACGTACAGTACCTCACCAAAAAAACAAAAAAAAACAACAACATTCTTTATGCAACTCATAAGCACTTTGTGAATAGATTCCAATGGGGGTTGATGTTTTAGTTAGAAGTATGCAACATAGGCCTAACAGGGAAGTTGCACTGTTTTTCTCTGCGCCTGCACTCAGGGAAGCAGATTGCACTGTGCTCAGTTACTCAGCAATCGTTCCCAATTCATGCCCTGAACATGCGCAGACTGCCAGAACTCAAGTGCATCTGTGGCAAAACAACCGATTGTCTGCCATTCAATTAGGTATGGCATCATCTCCCTATTATTCTACCCGAGTCACATGCTGGCATGAGAGCAGAAAGACCTATTTGTTCTCATTCATGGCAGGGCAACGGTCCAGAACAGCCAGTGGAGAAGACATGCTTGTTAACACTCGGAGTGCCAAAATACACAACCAGCCCTATTCACATAAGCACTGTTTTATGACTGCTTTTTTCTGAGGGTAAACAGTGCTTTGAAAAATGAGAAGAGGCTAATAAACCCCATCTCTAAAACTGTCGAGAAAGGTTTAATGGACTGGAAACTTGATTTGGCTAATCAAAATGGGCATTATAAAACAGTATTTAACAAAACCATTCCTTAAAACTGTCCTGCAAGACGTGTCTAGGGGTGTCCCTCGACACAAAACCATGTTTGAACACCCTTGTATTGCGCTTTTAAAATGGCACCCTGCACCCCACCTCAATCAATAAACACACACTCGCGGTCACGGTTGCTTATACACAGTATGGGTAACCATGTTCACAGCTCCTTGACACTACCGGCTGAAATGCCTAACAGTGTAAATCATGCCTGCCCTTCTGTGTTTGTACAACGTTTTTCAGCTGCCAGGGACTCGCTTCACCGCCTTTATGACATGAACAGCAATTGCATTATTCCAGCGGGCAGACGTCCATGAATTCCAAGAGTGCCAGTCTGTCAACAGCACTGTCTAATTTGAAAACGTCTTTCCGGATCCACGCCACAAACTCATCTCATGTAAAGAGGTTTGTGGGGTTGCTTGGTTGACCCTTAAGCAGCCCTCTTTGCAGATTTCTCATGCTTTTCCAATTTCCATTTACCATAGCTGACCATGGTTTACCATTCCTCTCTGGGTTTTACAATGTTTACCAAAGCTTTACAGTGCTTACACTGTGCTATATTACCAGGGGTTCAAATAAAAACTATTGGGGAGTTCTCATATGTGGACTGTTAGAATCTGTTTGTTCCTTATTGATATCAATATAATATTAAAGAGGTAGAAAAACACAGAACTACGTGATTAGTTAAGGTTTGAAACACAGCTCTGTCTTGCACATCTCTAAACTGTGCTGTGCCTGGGTTGCTAGGCAATCAGGGAATTTATACAGGTACTACAGTATTGTCTGGGGTGATTATTATGTGATGTCATGACTGCAGCTTGTTTTAGGAAGATTTTATAGAAAAAAAACATTCAATGAGGATTGTTCTTTTTCTTTTAACAATTTGTGCTTCACATTTGCACTCACAAGCTATGCTATGAAGTCTGGGCCGCACACGGACCTGCAAACCTGTGGACCACTTATTTGAATCCCTGTATGTTACACTTTGCTTTCAGAAGAAACGTTTATAAGGGTAGAATCCTTTTGAGGGATGCTAGATTCTGTTTAATTTCCTGAACATTTAAATTTGAGGATTAAACATGTTCTTAAAGGTCAAGTTTTAACATTTTAGGAATTTTTGTAACCAATCAAAAGCCATCATGAAGCCCTCCATTATGACACACTCATGGACGGAGATGTGTGCAACACTGATGTGTACTTGGAAAATAATCGCTGTATAAACACTACAGACGACATGCATATTTAGTTTAGGACGTTTAGGAAAAATGATAAACTTTTTAACACTTCGAAAATATTTAAACTTTTCCATGCTCCAATTGGACATGAACGCTTATAGTCTCCCTTCTAAAGATCAAACCTCTTGCATACAGACCACTCCAAATCTTTAAACAACATGAAGAGGCTGACCTGTCTCCTCCCCCAGATTGTGAAGCTGTGTCAGTTTCTCCACTGGTGTGTCCCAGTGCCTCCCCCACACCTAACCTCCTCAGTCTAGTCATCTATGCCCCTGTTCTCCTCAGACACCCGGTCTTTACAAACTAATCATCTCGTTCTCTCCTCTACAGAAACAGGCGCTGCACTTGTAGCCATGGATACACTGCTTTAATGTATCCTGACTGCCATAGGAATGCCTTGTCATTGCTTTTGTAGACCTGGCAAACAGCACAAAAAAAAATGTAATCATAGTAATCTCCTAGTTTATGTTCTTCTACAACTGAAAAAACTAATCTAAGTAATGCAATTGTGACACCATACTGCTATAATTGAAAACAATAATACATACAGTATATACTGTGTGTATATATAACAGACCAGGGGAAGGAAGGGGAAAAGATGTAGTCAAGGAGGGGGCCAAAAGACTACATCCCCCAGAATGCCACTGGAGGGAGCCAGGATGGGGTACACCTGGTTCTAATAGTAAAATGAATGCCACCTGCCTGCAATTAGCAGGCAGGTATTTAAACCAGGGCAAATGTTTGTTCTGGGCAGTCTCCTGTCTGGGTGAAGTGAGGTTGTCACAGTGAAGAAACGTGTGTGGGTTTAGGAAAAGGTACTGTGTGAACCGTTTTGTGTTTGTAGGTGTTACAAGTGTTTTGTTCTAATTGGTAAATGGCTTAGCCGTCCGATGATAGTCAGGGTCTGGAATTTACAAAAGTTTAGTAAGTACTCTGTGTGTGAGTTAGGGTTTTGTTTTGGTTTTCATTTATTTTGATTTCTGCAATTTATAAAAACAGCACAGAAGTGCTATTAAACCCTCTTTTTCTGTGTCTGGGTCAGTATTATAAAGGGCGAAATGACCCCGAGCTGCAAGGATCGTTTACAATATATATATATATATATATATATATATATATATGACCACAGGGATTTCACTGTGTTCCACAATGAAATCCCTGTGGTCACGGCATATTCTTCTGAGGTTTTTGTGTGTCGGCATTTTTTTTACATTTCACCACAATTTGCAATTCTGTTTTAAATCCTCCATATCTTAACTGTAACACAGCTTTAAATCCTGCTAACAACCCTCCATTCATAATTGTAATCTTGTTTTAAATCTTGCAAGCGGAGTCTCCAATAGAAATGTAGGAATGTGCCGTCACTCAGTAATTGGGGCGGGTTTAAAGTATTCAGAACGAATCAATGATAGATACAAAGCAAGAAAGCGGGACATTGCCCAGCTGTGCTGGGAAGTTAATTGTTTTATTTGTAGTAGGTTTTATTTTTTAATGTGAAAGGGGTGAAGTCAACGTGAATTGATTAACCATTTCCACAGTTTTTCCGGTGGTTTCCAGTGTTTATTGGCCAGCACACAAATACCCCATCTCCTGGTGACCAGTGTGCCATTCCTTGGGAAATGTTTTAAATATTATTATTAAACTGTGAGTAGAGTCTGCATAAAATATGCAGTGCCTTTTGTGCAGCACAGGGCTCAGTCTCTGCACCTATAGCTGTAATGGGTTGCCAGTAATTGGAGATGAAATTAATTAAATTAAATCCAATAATTTTAAGAGGAGTGGGATTGGATGGGAAGGCGATTATAGACCTAAAGGGACTTGGTTTTAATGACAGTGCACAAGCAGTGTTCAAGCTGTAAATGTATACACACTGGTGATAAACTGTTTTGTATGGGGGAGAGACCCCTGTTTACCACTAGGCCTATCTCCCACTACAACAGTTAAATACCACTTTTTGTACCATAAAGTCCAGGATAAACCCAAAATTCAAGCAGATGTTCTTTGTACAGTATATTGTGTGGACGTATCACAAGGTCTGTCTCTCTCCACAAAAGTGAAATCATTTTTTACCTTGTTAGCTAGGCGATTAAACCTGCAGAACTGGAAACAGACTGTTGCACCCTCACATATCCACTGGATCATGGATATTATGTACTTTATTAAGTTATAAATTAAATACACTGTTTGGGGATCTGTAGAGAAATTTTACACAGCATGGCAACCATTTTTATCATATTTTGACAGTCTTCAAATCCCCTCTGTGTCGTGACTACTAATAGTAATTATGTATCACTCTCACTTAATACAAAGCAAATTAAACCTCCTCAGCCTTCTCTGTCTGGAATGGTAGCAGGTGACCGTCCTCCCTTATATCTTTTAACGGCTAATTTATCTTTTATTTCTGTTAGTTTATTAGGTTCTTTCTTTCTTTCTTTGTCTTTGTTGGGAGGGAGGGTGTTAGGGTTATAACATAATTAGGGTTTCTATATTTATTTTCAACATGGATGTTAGAAACACCTTTAATCTTTCCATTGCTGTATATTGATCTGTTGAACAATAACACAATTTCAATAAACAGAATGGTAAAAATATATATTTAATGCATAAACATATGCATAGCAATTTTGCTGCACAGCTTGTCTGCCTCCCCTTAAACTTCCATTAACAACTACATCTCCAAGAATACAATTTCTTCAGTTACTAGAAAACTGTACACATGAAAAACCAACCCAACAAACATTATCCAATCTCTGGCTAGCCCTGTTGTCTTTGCAGCCAATCACAGGTCGACTAAGAGCATTTCGAAGCAACACAAGTTGAAGCGTAAACACCCCAGTCCAGCTACAAATCCAACTGGAACCATCGTCAGAGGCAACAGCTAAAAAAAAAGGTGCCTATAATATTAAACAAACTGTTTTATAATTTATTAATGCATTTCCTTATTTTATTCATATGTATGGCTTTATATTGAAGTTTTAACATGTTCACAGAGTTTAAGAATTTAATGTTATTAATATAAGTAACGTAATTAATTTGCAGTCAGTGTGATGCCTCGAAAAAAATGCGCTGGGCCGATAAAGAACCTTACAAAACACATGCCTTGTTGTACAGTAATTCAAAGTAACATTGCAGTTAAAATGGAAGGCTCTTTTTTAATGCCTACCCCATTAGCATTAAATATTGTACAGTATTTATCTTGATTACTCAGGACTTCAAGTTAATGTTGCATTTTACACCCTGAAAATACATTTTACTCTCTCAGTGTTAAAATTAGAGGGTAAGTTACTCCCAGACCCAAAACCTTATCTGGAGCGCTGAAAATGACTTCATGGTTCAATTGTGTTTCTTAGCCTTGAAGCTGTAGCATCCATTATACAAGTATACAAGATCCATTATACAAGAGCTCTGGACTCTTGACCGGAGGGTCGTGGGTTCAATCCCAGGTGGGGGACACTGCTGCTGTACCCTTGAGCAAGGTACTTTACCTAGATTGCTCCAGTGAAAACCCAACTGTATAAATGGGTAATTGTATGTAAAAAATAATGTAATTGTATGTAAAAATAATGTGATATCTTGTAACAATTGTAAGTTGCCCTGGATAAGGGTGTCTGCTAAGAAATAAATAATAATAATAATAATAATAACAAAGCTCAGTGAAAGCATGGTAAAGCATAGGTAAGCATTGTAAAGAACAGCAAGGTATGGTAAAGTACATTAATAAACATAGCAAACTAGGGTAAACTATGGTAAATGCACAGTACAACCATGGGAAAACTGCAAAACATACTGGGGAAATTCACTGTGGTACACTTTTATAAGGGATAGCAGTGTAGATAACAGGCATTTCACAGCAGGCAGCTGTATTGGGTCACCCTGGAGCTAGTAGTAACTCCAGTGGGTCCCCCTCTCACTCCAGAACATTGCAGGGTTGTGATGTCATATGTACCTGTAAAAGGCCACTTTATAAAACAGCGGCAGACCAATGCAGCACACTGTGTCAGGCCGAAGCTCTACTGCAGTGCAATCAGCTCATTCATTCAGCTCTCTGGAATGGGGTTGCTCTGCCTAGGTGACCAATATGATTAAAAACCCATCAAACATTACATAAGCTAACAAAGAACAATAACAAAGCAGCCCTGGGGGCACGATCAAAAGGGGAATGGCGTATACGATCAAAGGGGTTGTAAACACAGAGTGTCACTGAGATGCCCACAGGTGGTTGTGAAATAGTACATTTCTACTGGACACCTCCTGCAATGGAACTTTACTGCTAGAATCACAGAACACAGCAGTGTACCATCCATAAAGACATTATGTCAAATTGTGTGGTCTGTATCATTGATTTGGACAGGGGTTAAAACAATGCAACAGTGAAAAGGTTAATTTTTACTGAAAGGAATACAGCTGCGTAACAAACATGAAGACAATAACAGACACGTGTACTGTCTCTATGCAGTGTGCTGTTTCACCAGTGTGTTAATGCACAGCTAAGATGGCTCCTAGTGCACTGTGTCCAAACATGATCACCACAGTACTGAAGCCCTGGAAAGAGTCCAACGAAGAGCAACTTGACTAAATCCGGGGCTTAAAGGAGTCAATTATGAAGATAGGCTGAAGGAAAGTAATTAACTTAGCCAAGAACAAAAGAATCATTAGAGGTGACTTAATGGAAGTCATTAAACATATTTAAGACTAACCGATGCTTTTAACGCAGTACAGAAAACGGGACCAGAGGACACAGTTGGAAATGAAGTGGAGACAGAGTAAGAACATTGACTCTTGTTCATACATTTTCTTAGGTCACAGGTAATTTAGCATACTGGGTATATACTGTATAACCCTGCAAATTAATTCACTATCTCAAATGGTTTGTGAAATAAGAGGCTGAGACAAAAACTGGCACAAAAGTCTTTGGTACCAATGATCGAACATGACCGAGAGGATCACAGAATACAGCTGTGTGCTAAGTATGAAGCCAGTAGGTTTTTATCATCTGGAAACCAAAACATCACATGACCCAAATGCTGTAGGTCACAGGTCAAAGTGAAGGGAGCTGTTAAGATTTTGCCCCAGAAGTTGCCATAACACTGAAAATATGAAGTTGCCGGCTTAAATAGTTTATGATCCAGCAGCCGATTTGTAAATTCACATGGTGTAATGAACAGGCATCTCTATCCCGTAACCTCACAGCTCAAGGAACAACATCTTACCATTCAACCAAAGAGCAAGCTCTGCAATCGAGAGGGAAATACCGTCCAGTGCTGACGTCAGTATTATTAACTCAGCAGCCGCTAGGAGGAGAAGCTTATATTTTCCACCCTGTTTTCCAATTACTGTACTAGGCAGCTATATTCATCACACATCTTTATCAAGGTCTTTATTCCAAAGCACTATTTAAAAACAACTGAGAATGTAAAATGTTACCTTTATTTAAAAATCAGACCTGTGAATATTTGATTGATTGAAGTTGCTTGTTAGCAGTTTTGTAACATTGCAGTTTTAAAACCTTCGGTCTCCGTACAATATATGTCTATGTGAAACAAAAGCGTTATTAACTAGGGATAATAGTCACATTTAAGATACATAGGTATAAACAGCATGGTTTTGTCTGAAGATTCAGGTCTATACTGTTACTCGTTCAATGGTGTTCAAAAAACTAGATGATTTGTGCAGTAATGTATTTTCCCCAAAGATTTATTTTTGTATCTGTATTGTATTTCAGTATCTAGTACTATGCTGTGGTACCAATACACATTACTTAATCATTACTGTGAATTCGTTAACTGACAGTTCTTTATTGCAATATGTTTTCCCACTCACTCATTTTGGAAGCCATTCGACTTCACATCACTCACAGAATCTGGTAACATAATAATCAATCACGATCTTAGGGAGCGACTTCAAACTCCTTGTCGCGTTTCAAAACGGGAGACTTCTCTGGCTTTCTCAAGCGGGCTCACCTGTATCGGTCACGTTTAGCACCTGAGCGGTGCGGTTTTTGTTTTATCTCAATCCCACAACTGGTTTCTAAGCAGCACCTGTGACTGAATAACAGAGCTTTCAGAGATGAGTGGGTCGATGCGGCTTACGGGGTTCTCTTACTTTAAAGCGACATTATTCATTCTGGGATACGTGATTAACGAGAGTGTATGGACGCTACATTTACCCCACAGAACGCGCAGCAGTGTTTCAGTATTACAAATTATTGATGACAAGACTCAAACACTCGATTCGATTTTTGTATTATTATTATTATTATGATTTGACTGTTATAAGTCAGTGGGCGTCCCCAGCGTCAGTACCGCTACAAGCAGAACAAAAATATGTCAGATATATCTTACCTGACAAAGCTATCAGGACGTTCTTCGAAGCTGGGTCTCGAACAACATCCAGTTTGCTACGTTCTGTTAAAAAATAAACAAATGCATGCATCAGACCATCAGACCCATTGTTTTAAAACAGTACATAATTCAACGAGAGAGCGAATATTTTTGAGCAGCACAAAATGTTTTTCGTTGATTGCCCTTGCATGTTATTATCCTGTCACAAAGCTTCGACTTGAGCCAGCGCCTGTGTGTCAGTACATCACAGCTCCTGGATGTGCTCGGATGCTCGATTGTCTCAATTATATATGCTCATAGCAGTTTTGGGTGAAGAGCGTCTGTTTCCCTTGTCCTACACAGACACCCAGCGCTTCTCTCACGTCCCAGCTTTGCTTTCGACTTTCATCACAGTCCCGTCATTCGTTGAAACTGAACCAACACTGAGCACGTCACTGTCAATTATCTATGTTTTTCTTGTTCTTTTTTTAGTCTGCACGATATTTGTTTCTCTCTTTCTGTATTTTTCTCTATTCTGCTATTTCTTACACGCGATTGGTGAGTGGGCAAATGCATCATCGCACATCTGGGCCAATCACCTAACCCGGCCGCTTTTGTATTTGATTTGTTTTTTTCCGTGTCACTTCTTCAAGTGTTTTACAAAGATCCTTTCATCTCTGTAGGAATTCACGCAGCAAGCTAACACAAGGCACTTTGTAGTTGCTGTGAACTCTCACTCTAAACTAGTATCTATCTATCTATCTATCTATCTATCTATCTATCTATCTATCTATCTATCTATAAGTTAACGTTGATGGTGTTACATGATGGCATGCTATAATGTTCGGAATAATTTTTTTTACAACATGTTTACACTGTTGGAAAGCAAACCAAGTTGCTGTGAGCTCTTACAGCTCAGGACACAAATAAATAAATGAACACGTTTCTCTCAAAATAGTTTGTGACAGTAGCATTCTTTCACACATTCTCTGTATAGTGTATACCACTATAATCATCACCATATGAACACACACTGTTTTGTTTGGCAGGAATGCAAAGTTAACCATATTCTTGTGCCACCTTTACATTTATTTGTCAGGAACAACATGGAACTGATTACACCGATGCCATGCAAACAACAACAATACAGAAAGTGCCTACACCACGTATATTACATAAAGAATACTGTAGCGTTGCGTGGAAATGAAGGCAGACTCACACAGGTTTTTCAATGCAGTGGTTTATTAAGCCGGGACTCTAACAGGTAAAGTGCGCTGCTTTACCAGCCAGTGGTACGGCTACAGATGAGCAGTGCAGTGCTACTCAGACTGTGACAAATAAGAAAAGAAAAGAAAAGAAAGTCCAAAAGCACACTGTTTTGGCCGTGTGCTACGGCCAACTAAGTACAGTCTCTGGTTTCTTTCTTGGTTCTCTTTTGTCCAGTTTCTCTCTGGCTCTCTTTTGCTGTTTCTTCTCCAATTCGTCTCACACCTGACCACACCGTTTGTCTCAGCAGCCAGTTACTTATCCCCATCCAGGCTACTCCCCTGGTGCACCAGCCACCAATACCAAGCATGCTCAGCTTCCCGCTCTCGATCCCTTGATTCTTGTAATATTTTATCCCATGATTTGTGACAACAATGTTGCAACCAGGTCCCGAGCTTCTGATTGGTGGCTATTCTCCCATCTCTGATTTCACTGAGCACCTGCTGCATTTTAACCTTTGACCTGGGTCACAGAACCTTCCCGAACGCGGTTACAGCAGACCCAGGGTCGTTACAATATGAAGAGTGCACAAAGTATGGACTGCAATTTGCACAAGCTGTTATCCAAAGTGGCTTGCTTAAAGTTCCCAGAATTTATATGGTCTGCTGATAAAAATGGGTCGAGTGGTGTCATTGCTATCCTGCTATAGCTTATGAAAAACCTTGCTATCTCATGCTTCACAATATATGTAGCTAAGAAGTCGTTGTGATAAAAAGAAATTCAGACGCAGCTCTGAGATAAAAAAAGAACAAGTTTGGTACTTTACTGTAGTATAACATTACACAACCCTAGTTTACATTATCTGCTAACCATGTCAAGCTGAATAATACAGTTATGCAAGAAATGAAAGGTATAATTAAGGAAAGTTCTCATTAGTACTCTTCAGCTCTGCAGTACTTGCCTAACTGCCCACTCTACTGGTGCAGATCAAACAGGGGGCGTGTTTAAGATAATCATTAGCAACATGGCAACTGTCCATGTAAAGGTAAAGTAGCTTGCCTAAGGACTCATTACAGGCTGTACTGTGGAGATTAAATAATTAATGCCAGGACAGGCCTTGCATTGCAGGTATACAAAGCGGGCCAAATGATTGAGTGTTTGCAGCAGTCATTTGTAAAAGGGAAAACTAACTGGAAATGGTACAAATCGTACACAAAATAACAAATGGAGCGCTGGAATATTTAATGAATTTGGTCCAATATGTATTTAATAATAATATCTTTATATAGTGCCTTTCATAATGGACCACCATCACAAAGCGCTTTTCATAGGTAGATTGTGAACTGTGCATTATATGCAGTCACTTACAATAGGGCATTGATTTAACATCTCATCTGTTAAAGTGATTGTAGCAAACAAAACTAATTCCATAAATCTTCCCCTTCACGCACTTCTATTTGTTATATAGGTATAGTAAACATGCACGTATATATTTAGAGAAATGCCTGCCATTGCAATAAACAAGGACAACATTGTAATACTGGAGTCATATGTTTAAAATATTCCATTTAATTTAGACAAAAATTTGCAGTTCATAATATTAGAACAAGAAAGGCCATTTTCTTAGCATTTCTCATGTACAATCAGTCACTCACACAGAGTCATAAGTCATGGGAGGGGGTTTGTCTGAAGCGGAAAGAGACTCCCCCACCCCCCACCCCCAGCTGCTGCTGGAAATGACTCTAATCTGGGATGACATGTCGGGAATTCTTTAGGGGAGTCAGCTAACTATTGTTTCAGAAGAGAAAATTCATCTGACCCATTTTTTTCCGTTTAATGGATTGTCGTTGCATTGATTGTAATGGATCCAAGTGAGCAAAGCCATTCAGTCATTCCTCATTGCATTTACAAGGATGCAGCCCTACCGGCATCATCAATTCAAATAAAACACCATGTTTAGGAAAAGATCTTGCCCATGGATCCACCAGAAAGCCTTGTTAAAACAAGCAAAGCACCCCTGCCCCCAAGTAGTTTAGAACTTGTTTTAGTTTGTAAAGTATTTGTGCTGTGCCCTGGGGTGTTTGTACATGAAGGATGTTATATACATGTTTTTATGGCTGCCTATTCCAATGATCCCTTTGTTTGTCTCTATAAGTAGGATTAAGCTCTGCTCCACTTTTCTGTTGTTAATCTCTGCTGTTATGATGTTATTTGGCTCGTGGCAGAGGCTTTAGTGAATTATAAAAAAAATAAAATAATTCTCAACCGGCTGCACATGCGCACATGCATTGGTTCATTATCCTTTACTGAAAATGCTTTCTGCAATACATCTGTCATACAGAAACAGCCTCTATGTGAAAGCTTGTAGTTCACAGACCTTTTCAGTGCCAGTGTGCTTTGTTAAACAGTTCAAGTTGTGCCTGCCTGATACAGTAAGAAGTTAGTAGTGTTTAAGTAGGACAGAGATTTTGTGTTATACTGTATATGAAGAACATATGAAGAATGTCAATGAAATCTAGATTTTTCTTACTAGTTTTGTAACATTAACAGAAAATACTGGAGACATTTTCCTTGGGCTAAAGGCTTAACAAGTGAGTTCTCAGTTATTACATGGAGGATACACAATGGTTCTAAGTGGGTTATGTAAAAATAATCAATGAGTGAGGGGAGACATAAAGACAGAGGGACGAAGTCCACAGTTCTTTATGTCTTTACTCACAAATGTATTGTTTTTGCGTTACCCATGAAGAACCATAGTGCTTTCTGTTTATACCGCACATAATTAACCATTTACTCATGATGAGAGATTTAATGAAGTCATTTTCCTGATTAGACTTTGGCTATGAGTGTCTGGATCAATTCGCTGACCACCTAAAAGAACGCTGGAAAACGCACAGAGAAACTCTGTTATGTAGAAACCTGCTGCCGAGTGCCAAATCATTGTGCAGTAAATGTCTGCTGACACTGTTTCTGCACAAATGTTCAACAAAGCATTCTTTATTTTAGTACATTGAGTATGTATTGATTTGCAGGGCCCATCAGCTGCTAAAATGTTCAAATCAACTGGGTTTCATCCTGGGAAAAGACCCCAAATCACATTTGCATGCTGCTTGAGAAATAGGGATCAATACTGAAGATCAATGACCTCAGGAAATATAATCCCGTCAAACACTATATTCTCCTTCGGGACAATAGTTTTCCATTATACACCTCAACTCCAGTCCATATTTGTATACTGCAGTACACTTTAGTAGACCATAGTGTTTTTGTACAGTATTCTTTTGGATATGAAACACCCACATACAGTACCCTCTGCTATAGGCACAGTCACTTAAAAGACACATCTTTTTATTTGGATGTTGTTTTTATTTCTAGTGTTTAAACATTGTTGATCTTTATTTTTATGTTGATACTGATACAAATGTGCTTGTACAAAATGCACTCAGCGATCTGTGCATAAAGCACCAGCTACATTGTAGTATGGAGAACATCCCTGATGTGTAAAGGACTGCTGGACCTATTATGTAGGCGCAATAAAAGAAAAAACACTCCACAGATCTGGTACACAAGCTGTGTTTATTCACTGGCTGTGATCCAATCTACATGCAGTCCTTTCCTGGTTTGAGCCTTCTAGAATGTATAGCAAATGCACACACTGCAGGCAGAATGCAGAATGAAGCCAAGGCTCCAAACACTTATTAATGCTGCTGCCTTTCCACACTTCTACCTAACTCTGCAATATACTTGTGTAAGTTGTACGTAACTGCTTTGAAGAATATATATGTACGTTGTATAATGTTACTATATATATATATTGTGAATGGTCTCACCCACCCGGGTTCGTTGCCCCTTTAAAAATACGACCCAACACACTGGAATGGATTTTATGCGCTGGTGCGCTAATTTTAATAAACACAAAAATCAAACAAACACCAAATAAACACCTAGCTCTTTCAGAGCACTAACTCAAACTTTCAGGAACACCCTGACTACAAGTAGGACGGCTAAGCCGTTTCCCCACCAAACAATAAACAAAAACCACACAGGTTTAATACAGCACTTTTTACCTCACGACTGCCAGGAAGCAGAGCACTCCTTTCTGCCTCCTTCTCCTCAGCAGCCCCTAACAGACTGGCTGCTTTCTTTAAATACCCTGCACCTGGCTCTAATAATAAGCACCAGGTGCAGGGAATGATTCATAATAAAACCATTAACAAAACTGATTAACAAAACACAAAACAATTAAACAAAACCAACGTGCATTTTCACATGTTTTTTTTTTTTCCTTCAGGGAGGCTTTAACCCCCTCCCTGCTATCTCATAATATATATATATATATATATATATATATATATATATATATATATATATATATATATATATATATATATATATAAAAAATCCAACTATATATTGTTTTCTTATCATGACCAACCTTCATTTAGACCATTGAGATTTTCATTGAGTAGAAGGAAAGGGTTGATGAATAGAATACAGTAAAGTGGCCCATTGTGATGTCACCATTTTGAACTGACTTTGCAGTTGAATGGAATACCAAGATGTGCCTCAGATATGATATTTTTAAAGCAGGTGACCCGGTCAACTGTGCCGATATAGAGAATAAGGCATGATAGAAACTTCAATATTGTACAGTTGATGTCATTAAGTTGCAGTGAACCCCATTGTACATTGCTGTTACCCTCTCAAAGTCCCTTAAAGGGTAAGTGCCCACGTGTTGCTACAACTGTTTAAACAATGTACCTGTAATTTTTCCTTTCATTGTTAACATCCTGACAACTTTTTATACTTATAACTTTAAAGACTCTTTTCAAAATGTCCCCTCCAGTGCACTGATAGTGTCAGGATTATTGCCCACATTGTCAAACAGGTAACACAGCAATAACAATCCATGATGTGGTATGGAACAGAAAAGTCAGAGCACACTGTTGTGTGTTTTTTTTTTAATCGCTCTTCCTGCAGTGATAAAGAGGACACATCTCAAAATCCAGTGCACTAGAGCTTTGAAAAGAGCTTTGAAACAAAGTAAAATGCATTTTTTTACATAAAAAAGTTTGAAACTAATACTCATTCTGTCAACATTCTTAATAGTGTTTATGATTTTATGTAATCAGTATTAAAATAAAACCAGTGGATTATCCACAAACTGATAACACTGTTTGATAATAAGTCCCCAGATAGAAAAGCAAATCGACAAACCCTCCCTTTAAAATTTGAAATCTGCAGTACAGACAATGTCTACTTATTTCCCACTCTACCAATTCCCTGTGACAACGAAACACAGGTTTTTAAAATTTCCCAAACAGCTTATAATGTAGCAAGCTTGGCACATGGCATTTCCTGGGGAATTACACAGCCCCCAGGAAATGCCCTGCGCCTCCATTGTGATTGCTTAAATATTACAGCATTTTTCTAATTACACAGGATGGTTGACCATCTTTATTTATTGCAATCTATTTACAATAAATCCACACAAAGGTACAGGGGCTAACATAACCAATCACCCGTAAAATGAGCTACCCTCTGTATATATGTTGAACAGACCTGTTCAGTCTAGTAGACAAACATTGTGCCTGGGTTTCAGGCCAGGCCTGTCAATGTCTCAGTATATTTTAGATTCCTATAGTAGTCGAACAATCAAATTCTGCATTCCTGGCATTTTACAAGGAGGCCATTCAACCCACCAATGCTCATCCGTTTCAAAGTATTTGGTTTATCTCAAAACGTTTTCAAGTCGGGTCTTAAAGGACCCTAATGATTCGGCATCAACAACATTGCTAGGATCCCATTCCATACTCTCACTGCAATCTGGGTAAAGAGTCTCCTACCCTCTGTCCTAAGTCTCCACTTAATTTGCAACTGTGTGTCCTCTGGTCCTGGTGTCTGTGCTGCGTTTAAAGTATTGGTTAGAGTTAAAAATGACAGCGAGAGTGGTGCAGAACACATAATATCGAATTTGTTACACCCAATGGCAAATCCAGTGTAACTGCATGCTTCTGGATATTGGCCAGGTTATTTTTAGTCCGTGAATATGGTACTCTTGACATTTCTTCATGCAGATTTCTAATAACACATTCCACATGCTGTTGGACATTTTTTGAATCAGAAAGGAACAGATTGTTTAAAACTAGTAAGAAACAAAGGATGAGCATCTCATTTTTCAGAGAGGTTTCTTGCTATCTTTCTACCATAAAAGGGATTTTATTCTGCCTTTGCAGAGGACCCTATACCTGTAGAATGGAACCAGCTTTTAGATTTAGGACTGTAGTGCTGTGAACTGTACTATTTCAAAACAGTTCACATGAATAAAGGTCCATGTTACTAAATAAAAGTTAAACAAGATATAATTAGAGACTAACTGCCCCATCCCCTTTATACATATAATCTTTATAAACAGTAGCTTTTGGTCCGATTTTTTTTTATTGTTTCTCATCTTTCAAAATGTTTACTGTGTACTAATGTGGGAGATTTGAATATACTAGCAGTGAAGGATTTTTTAATTGTTTATTCTGTAATTCTGTTTTCTTAAATGTTTATGTAATCTATGTTGTAGTATTATATGCAAGACGATTTATTAAAAATAGCAAAAAATAAAATACAAAAATAAAAGAAGATGCCAATTTCCATTATGAATAAAACCAAGAGATTTGAGAATGGATTAAAACAACACATTTAATAAACATTTTACTTCTGTTACACAGCATTTTTAAAACTGAGATTTACATTGTACAGCACTCCAGACAGTAACCAGTGATAGCAGAGCGAGGAGGCATGATCAGCACTGGACAGTGACCAGTGACAGCAGAGCGAGGAGGCATGATCAGCACTGGACAGTGACCAGTGATAGCAGAGCGAGGCAGCATGATCAGCACTGGACAGTGACCAGTGATAGCAGAGCGAGGCAGCATGATCAGCACTGGACAGTGACCAGTGATAGCAGAGCGAGGCAGCATGATCAGCACTGGACAGTGACCAGAGGCAGCATGATCAGCACTGGACAGTGACCAGTGATAGCAGAGCGAGGCAGCATGATCAGCAATGGACAGTGACCAGAGGCAGCATGATCAGCACTGGACAGTGACCAGTGATAGCAGAGCGAGGAGGCATGATCAGCACTGGACAGTGACCAGTGATAGCAGAGCCAGACAGCTCTCACTGGTCACTGTCCAGAGTGCTGATCATGCTGCCCTCAAGAGGCTGACCAGTGAACTCAAGGCTTCTGTTAAACCTTATTTGAAAATGAGTTAACAGAGGCGCTATTTAATTTGGTAGCATGATACAGTAAATTCACACCTCTTTGTGGCATTTAAATAACTGTGGCCACCCAGCAACAGTTCACATGAGTTCTAGATGCTTTGTGTCTGGTGTATTTGGTCAGTAATGTATTTCCTTTTCACTACTTTAGGTAATGTTCTTCTGTTTATTGGGTTTAACACATGAGAAGAACATATGAGAAAGAACAATAAGCAACTTTAAAATTGCAATTACTGACAAAAACAAACAAAAAAATTTTAAGCTTTTTACTGTCACCACTGTGTTTTTTTCAGCCAAATGTAGTCATATATTGACCAGCAACAATGACATTTTACAGTACATACCCTAAACCGCTATACTGCTATGCATGTAATTATAGCCATGCAGCCCTACATTCTGGCTGCTAGTGTAAACAAAAACCCTCCTCACATTGTAATTCCAATGCTAGGCATCCACAACTGCATTAGCCTAAATGTATTTGAAATGTAAAGAAAGGGTGGTTCAGTAATCTATAGGTATTTACACAATTAATTGCATCCACTAAACTTGATAGATCAGCCAGGCTTGTGGAAAAAGGTTAGGGACTGTATTCGTCGATCACAAATGGACAACACTATTAAAAAAGGAGAAGAAGAAATCAATCTGTTACTTTTTGTATTTAACATTATTCATCTAAATTGCTATAAAACAAATGATCCAAAAAAAACAGCAAACAAACAAAAAAAAACCTTAAAATGCAGAATTTTTCACAGATCCCAATTAGCATTAGCCTTGGACTGCTTTACCTAAAATACCAATAGTTAGTCCACGATTAGAGATAATCCACGTCAGTAAAACCAGCCATAAGAGCCCAGGGTAGCAGAATGTACTGGCTTTACTTCCTCTACTATTAAATGAATAATGCAACATTCCAGATTATGTCAGCTGCCGTCTCGGCTACAGTACTCTGATATATATATATATATATACAGTACTGTGCAAAAGTTTTAGGCAGGTGTGAAAAAATGCTGTAAAGTGAGAATGCTTTCAAAAATAGACATGTTAATAGATTATATTTATCAATTAACTAAATGCAAAGTGAGTGAACAGAAGAAAAATCTAAATCAAATCCATATTTGGTGTGACCACCCTTTGCCTTCAAAACAGCATCAAGCATCAATTCTTCTAGGTATACTTGCACACAGTTTTTGAAGGAACTCGGCAGGTAGGTTGGCCCAAACATCTTGGAGAACTAACCACAGTTCTTCTGTGGATTTAGGCAGCCTCAGTTGCTTCTCTCTCTTCATGTAATCCCAGACAGACTCGATGATGTTGAGATCAGGGCTCTATGGGGCCATACCATCACTTCAGGACTCCTTGTTCTTCTTTACGCTGAAGATAGTTCTTAATGACTTTCGCTGTATGTCTGGGGTCCTTGTCATGCTGCAGAATAAATTTGGGGCCAATCAGATGCCTCCCTGATGGTATTGCATGATGGATAAGTATCTGCCTGTACTTCTCAGCATTGAGGAGACCATCAATTCTGACCAAATCCCCAACTCCATTTGCAGAAATGCAGCCCCAAACTTGCAAGGAACCTCCACCATGCTTCACTGTTGCCTGCAGACACTCATTCGTGTACGATCTCCAGCCCTTCGGCGAACAAACTGCCTTCTGCTACAGCCAAATATTTCAAATATTGACTCATCAGTCCAGAGCACCTGCTGCCATTTTTCTGCACCCCAGTTCCTGTGTTTTCGTGCATAGTTGAGTCGATTGGCCTTGTTTCCACGTCGGAGGTATGGCTTTTTGGCCACAAGTCTTCCATGAAGGCCACTTCTGACCAGACTTCTCCGGACAGTAGATGGGTGTACCAGGGTCCCACTGTTTTCTGCCAGTTCTGAGCTGATGGCACTGCTGGACATCTTCCGATTGCAAGGGAAGTAAGCATGATGTGTCTTTCATCTGCTGCAGTAAGTTTCCTTGGCCAACCACTGCGTCTACGGTCCTCAACGTTGCCCGTTTCTTTGTGCTTCTTCAAAAGAGCTTGGACAGCACATCTGGAAACCCCTGTCTGCCTTGAAATTTCTGCCTGGGAGAGACCTTGCTGATGCAGTATAACTACCTTGTGTCTTGTTGCTGTGCTCAGTCTTGCCATGGTGTATGACTTTTGACAGTAAACTGTCTTCAGCAACCTCACCTTGTTAGCTGAGTTTGGCTGTTCCTTACCCAGTTTTATTCCTCCTACACAGCTGTTTCTGTTTCAGTTAATGATTGTGTTTCAACCTACATATTGAATTGATGATCATTAGCACCTGTTTGGTATAATTGTTTAATCATACACCTGACTATATGCCTACAAAATCCCTGACTTTGTGCAAGTGTACCTAGAAGAATTGATGCTGTTTTGAAGGCAAAGGGTTGTCACACCAAATATGGATTTGATTTAGATTTTTCTTCTGTTCACTCACTTTGCATTTAGTTAATTGATAAATATAATCTATTAACATGTCTATTTTTGAAAGCATTCTTACTTTACAGCATTTTTTCACACCTGCCTAAAACTTTTGCACAGTACTGTATATGTATCTGATTTTAGATTTTAAGGCTTTGCATGAAGAAGGAGAAGAGTTACCTGGTCTTTCCTTTGGATGGTTCTTTCTTTTGAAATGACATTGCTGTGTAAACATCATCATCATCTTCTGGATTGCAGGAAGACTGTGATATAAAAAAAGCATTTCAATCTGTCACTGTTTACATCAATTGACCTCATAAACACAGAGGGCCCCATTTCACAAAGGTCAGTTTTTTTTTTTTTTTTTTAAATTTAGTCGCTGCCAATTAGTTTTTTTTAAATTATTTTCTCCCCAATTTGAAATGCCCAATTATTTTTAGGCTTAGCTCACCGCTACCACCCCTGCGCTGACTCGGGAGGGGCGAAGATGAACACACGCTGTCCTCCGAAGCATGTGCCGTCAGCCGCCCGCTTCTTTACACTCTGCAGACTCACCATGCAGCCGCCTCAGAGCTACAGCATCGGAGGACAACGCAGCTCTGGGCAGCTTACAGGCAAGCCCGCAGGCGCCCTTACAGACTACAGGGGTCGCTGGTGCGCGGTGAGCCAAGGACATCCTGGCCGACCTAGCCCTCCCTCCCCCCGGACGACGCTCGGCCAATTGAGCGCCGCCCCCTGGGAGCTCCCGTCCACGGTCGGCTATGGAATAGCCTGGACTCGAACTGGGGACGTCCAGGCTATAGAGCACATCCTGCACTCTAGCGAGTTCTTTTACTGGATGCGCCACTCGGGAGCCCCCGACGCAAAGGTCAGTTTGCGCTCCACATAACCATGCATAACAAATAAACCAGCCTTATGATAGCCCATTTACACAAGTGTATAATATATATATATTTTTAATCCAACCCATGCACTGTATCTAGACAGGGAAGTAGACCATGACCAAAACATTAGAATACATTACATTGCCTTGTTGCAGTGGCATGATCTTCTTATTTTCTTTCTTCTGAAATGACATGTCCATGTATACATCTTCCTGGAGATCTCCTCTGGGTGGCTGTAGGACCAGAAAGGTGAGTCGTGACTCTTGCATTCTTGTTGTGCTGTGAATGACCACACACACCCAGCTTGTTACCATGAACGAGGGCCTCGAGATTAGACAGCAGATGCGAGACATTTACACGGTTTGTTTTTATTCAGTCTTTGTCTCAACTTGACTGTGGCTGTTTTTTCCTGTTCTGCTACAGACCACACACACACATGCACATTACAACCACATTGATAAACTGTAATAAACGGGGGGTTGAGGGTAGATTTCAGATTTGATTGTATCTTGTTTGCCTTGCTTTGTATCTTTAACTACACTGTAATTGTATATGTAATTGCACAGTAATTGTATGTGCAATTACACAGTACACACTAATTACGCACATAGTAATTGCATATATACTAGCATTGTAATTGGATAACTATGTAGACAGTGATTGCATTTTAAATACGCAATCACATGTGTAATTACACTATACTTACAAGACATGCTAGATACTTCTAGTATGTTTCATTTTGTAAATAAACATGTTGCTGCATTGTTACTGTACAACCATTTGTGTAACTACTGTGTTACTACAGTGTAATTACATTGTAATGTAAAATGTAATCTATTCTAAATGCAATTACAAGAACCTGTTTAGATGTCTTTTTCTCTTTTTTCCTTCTTAAAAAGAACTTGCTAATATTATATAATATAATACTAATTTGTATTTTGGTGAGTTAATATCACTCATAGTTTGTCTCTACTAGTCAGTATTCTAGAATTATAAGAATAAATACTTATTGAGTGACGCTAGGATTAATGTGATTGGATGACTAATAAAAGGTGGAAAGTCTGGTTAGAGATAGGGAAGAGAAGTTGCCATTGTTATTGCTTAACTAGCTGTACTAGGCTGTATCCAGGCAATCGCTTGTCATCCAGTGTCTCCTCCTTCATAAGACCTCATGTAGGACTCCTTTCTTACACTTGTAACGAGTAAAACGCTTTGAGAATCTAGCCCTCTCTGAGATAGTTCTGCTTTTTTGAATGTCAAGACTTGTGCCAACTAACTTTTAAATCACCTGGAGATTCAGATACTGCTGCTTCCCTTAAATACTGAGACATGATTACGTCTTCACCAGAAATACAGCTCTAGAAACAATAATAATGCAAATAAATATGATTTTCTTACAGCAAGACAGCCCATCATGCGGTCAATATTTCCATTCTGAAGCATCCTGCGGTTCGCTTCTGAAATACAGCAACAAAACTTCATGGATTCACAATATGTGTGCTTGGTGTTCAATTATAATACCAAGCGATTGGAGCACTTAACTTACCAGCTCTGGCCTTCATCTTCCTTATGGAAATCAATACAGATCCCAACAAGACAAGAAGCCCCCCTGTCACCAGGGGTATAACATGTGAGCGGCGATTGCTGGGAAACATCGGTCTGATTGAGATGACAAAGAAACGAGACAGCTGCTGGTACCAGTAATTCCAAACCAATTACAATTGAAAACATGCTTTATTGTAAGTTCATAATGTGTTAATTAAAAAAAAATCGCTTCAAATGTCACTTTTATTGCACTTCCCTTGCTATTGCATGTTTGTTCAATCATTTGGAGTGGTTCTGGATTCTGTTGCTCCAATATTGAGTTCTTATCATTTTTTTCTCAAAATCTGCCTTTATCTGGTTTGAGTTGCTTTGAGCTTGATCTAGACATCTAGGTGCCGCGAGTGACCAGACTTTCACCTCTGCCAGCCCCTCTACTCTCCGTCTCTATAAATGTAGAGCAGACAGGGCTGACAGGGTTGAGATACTGTATATACAGTCACATGATTTGAATGGAATGAGAAAGACTATAAAGTCTATAGGATTCTTCAGACAAGATCAAAGCCAGTGAAGGCAGATTTAGAGAAAAATCTAGAGATTTTAAAAAAGCAACATTGGAGCAACAGAACCCAGAATATCTGAGAACGATTGCAAGCATTGTAGAATAAGAAAGGAAATGTACAAATATAATGGATAAGAATATGACTACTTATCATAAAGCAACGTCATTATAAAACAGTCTTGAAATGGAAAGGGCTGGATTGGAAGTGCCAAGGTTGCCTCCCCTGGTATAATGTAATAACAGAGGCACTGGGAGTTGAGGGCTGGCTTACATATGTTTAGGGATTATTACATGCTTTTTTGGTACTAAAAGTATGCACATTGACTTACCCACAGCACTGATCATCCATACTAATCACTGGCAAAGACTGTTTCACATGCTATTAGGCTAGTATTTACAGCGGTATCCTACTCTCAAGCAGAAGAAAATCAAACAGCACTCTGCCTTCACAAGTTGGCTTCCATTGTGGATGGAAATGTTGTGTTACCCAAAAGCATCCAGCCTTATGTATTTACTACCTTTGCATGGGACAACATTGGCTTCTTGGAGGAAACCCTTACTGGAGAAGGTACAAGCCACAGGGTGAATGGCATTGTGGTTCAACCAAGAGTGTATGGACCTGTGGCGGAGTGTCCCGCCCCTATTATTATTATTTGTATTATTATTTGCATTATTGTTTGCGGCGCGGATAACAGTGCCGCGTATTTATTATTATTTATATTTAAAAACCTTGTGAGGATGCATGACTGATCAGCTACTGATTATTTAACTAGCTGACAGTCATGCATCCTCACCAAACGCGTGCAGACTGTGGCCGAGGGGTAGTAAGATAATTAACAGCTAGTTAACCCCTCGGCCAGAGTATAAGAACCTGCAGCTGTCCGTTCTGCGTTGGTTGAGTGTAGAGTGTAGAGAGTACGGGAGAGCGGAGAGAGCGCGTAGAATACAACAAAACAATTGCTATATTTAAAAAGTATACTTGTTTCTATTTGTTTGGCCATCGCGCCTTTTTGTTTTGTGGTTTGGTGTTTTGTTTAAATCTTTTGTTTTTGTTTGTTTATTTATTAAATACGCTGAATGCAGTTGCATTCAGCTTCACCCGCCTATCCATTGTTTGTGATTCAGTTACTTCCTGGTCCGTGACATCATCACACTTCACCACTGCGAGCCAGACTGCCACATATGGTGTCAGAGTGGGATAAACAACGCCTCCAAGAGCCGGACCAGGAAAGAAAAAAGTATACTTTTTAAATATAGCAATTGTTTTGTTGTATTCTACGTGCTCTCTCCGCTGTCCCGTACTCTCTACACTCTACACTCAACCAACGCAGAACGGACAGCTGCAGGTTCTTATACTCTGGCCGAGGGGTTAACTAGCTGTTAATTATCTTATTACCCTCGCCACAGTCTGCAGCGTTTGGTAGGGATGCATGACTGTCAGCTAGTTAAATAATCAGTAGCTGATCAGTCATGCATCCTCACAAGGTTTTAAATATAAATAATAATAAATACGCTGTCGCAAAACAATAATACAAATAATAATAATAGGGGCGGGACACTCCGCCACAGGACCTCAGCCAAAGACACCCCAGTTACCAGTTTTTGAAAAACGCAAGCAAAGAAGTATTCCAGTGTGTGAATTTGGGCTGCTAGTTTACAATACAGGCCAGAGAAGTGGGCCTGGGCATATGAGGACTGTGGATGTGGTGAAAGATGATGTAAGGCAACAGACATTCAAGAAGGATGTATTGTGGATCCTAATGCTATCAAGTAGATCCACAACAGCAGATAGTCTGTGGCTGAACAGGCTTCAACATAAGAATTTGCAAAGGTCTGGAAATCCACCAGGACAACATTGCCTATCTTCCAACCATAAATGCACCAGCAACACATATGGCAACAGTACTCAGGCATTAGTCCGAGACTGGATACTTTCCACACAATATGCAATGCCATCAGCATATTGGGAAAACACTTTCAGGATGCAGGTCTCAGAGACATCTGCATTGAATCCGGAATCATTGCCGAGGGTTCTGTTGCAGCAGTAATGGAAGGGTGACAATAAAACAGAGCAATTTGTGTACACAAGTATGTGTATGAAGCCTTAATGAGGCTTGCATGGATAGGGTTTGCAACTTGGCTTGAAGAACATCATTCAAATCAAAGACATCTTATAGACCAAACACTGGAGCTTGTCTCTGAGCTTCATAAAGAAACAAGCAAAGAAAGATTTGAAGAAACCTTAGAGCACCCAATGTTCCAGTCTACTGTGAGACTTTGCCATGCATACCTTGAGTAGCTGCGACAAAACAATAGCCCCTCATCCTCTTTCTGGATGTCATACATTGACATGGTACAGGAAATTCTCTTGGGACTCATACGGGCATCCCGAGAGGGTGACTGGGATTTTCACATGACTGCTATCCATGCCATGATCCCATGATGCTTCGCCTATGAAAAGATTAACTACTCACGATATTTGCTTGTGTACTATGCAGATATGTCCAAGATCCCCACTGAACATGCTGAAGTCCATGACCACTTCAAACAGGGAGGATTCTCAGTTCAGCTAGGGTCAGAAAACCCTTTTGGGAAGATTTCAGTCGATCAAAAAATTGAGGAGACTGTGAACAAAGACTCCAAAATACCAGGAGGGATCAGAAAATACAGTCTGAAACCAGGAGCTGTGACCAGATTCTACCTGACTGCAGAACACCGAGGTGCATTTCTCCACAAGTTCAGGGACATGCACTTTGGAAAGTGTGATGTGCATCATGCTGAGCTCTGAAACCAGGAGGATTATCAAAGATGAGGCAGCTGTCGCTGCAGTGGTAGAAACAATTGAAAACTGGATCAATCCATTTAATGGTCAGCAGGAAATGGTCAGTTTGTGAACTGCAATAGCTGTGTGTGAAGATATAACTGCTGATCTTCTCAGTGCAAAGGCGGCTGGAAAGAGTAAGTATCAGACGTTCCGAGAAGAACGACTGGAGAGTGTGACTCCAAAGTACAAACTTCATGACAAGCTGACAACACAGAAGTTAAAGACATTCTCAGATATGACAAAGAAGAAAATGAAAACAAAAGCAAAGGGCAAGGACCTTATTCTTAAAGCAGACAGGAAACTCTTTGGCCAAATGATCCTGATAGCCCAGACCAGGAAAGAGCTACACATTAAGAATGTTCTTGGCCATCCTCTTGGGCCTCTGCCATGGATCATGGCCATGCCAAGCATCTATTGCTGAGGACATTCCTTAACCCTCAGCAACAATTATTGATGGCATGGCATTGGTCCATAAAGTAAAGACAGACCAGAAAACCTTTGGACAGGTTGCATCATCAGTCCTATGAGCAGCCCTCAGAGAAGGTGACCAAAGTTCAAGAATTGACATTGTATTTGATGTGTATCGACAGCAGAGCATCAAGGAAGCTGAGAGACTAAACCGATGTCAGGACTTAAGAGTTCAGTACAAGAACATAATTGGGGGCAAAATGGTTCACCTGCGGAGAAAGTCTTTGCAAAGTACTGACACAAAACAGCACTGATTCATTTCTTGATCAATCAATGGAGGAAGCCAGGGACTCAAGAACTGATTACAGATGACAAAGTGCTTTTTGTAACACATGAAGAGAGATGCTACAAAATTATAAAGGACACCAGTGAAGAGGTGCCTGATTTAGAGTCACACCAAGAAGCAGCAGATACAAGACTTCTATTCCATGCTTCTTATGCTGCAAAATCTGGAAGCAAGAAACAGATGTGTTTCTGCTCTGCCTTGCCTTCAATGATATAATTAATGCACCTCTGTTTGTGAAATGTGGAACTAGCACTTGCACAAGATTCACAGTGATCAGTAAAGTCTGCAGTGCCTGTGGTTCAGATGTGTGCAAGGGAATACTAGAATTCCATGCTTTCACAGGCTGCAATTCTGTCAGTGCCTTTGCTGGGTGTGGAAAGATGAGTGCTTTGAAAATGATGAAAACATACACATCAGTACAAGATATCTTTCAGGTACTAGGTCAGGGATGGAATCTTTCTCCAGTTCTGTTCTCCAAACTGGACAAGTTTACCTGTCGTATGGATCTAATTCTGAAGACATCAGGGTAGGTACCAGCTATTCTGCAGCAGGAAGGGTGAGATTGAGTCGTATCAGTTACCCCCATGTGCTGACTGTCTTGTTTTAAGATGCACAGAGACCCAACTATCAAACAGCCATATGTGCAAGATCCTGTCAGCTACCGGACTGCCCATACATGAACAATGGAACGAAGTGCTCAGACATGTGCAAACTCAAGACTTGTGAAAATCAAGAACATGAGGAAAGTGACAGTGATTTTGGTCTCTCAAGTGACAATGAACTTGATGAATTAGAGTTCGAATACAAATGCAAAGCAAAAAACAGGATGTATCTAGTAAAAGGTAACAGTGTTTATTTTCATATAAAAAATAGTTCTTGTAATTAACTTTGTCATAACTGTTGATTAAAACTGATTTACAATGATTCTCTGTTATCTTATATAATGAAGATTATTTGTATAGTATTGCTTTTTCATCAGCATAAGGGGGGCGATTGTAAGTGATGGATTTTTATATAAAGCTGCATGATCAAAGCTGCTATCATACATTTTTATCATCCACAGGTATAGGGCTTTCAAAAATGCATTGTTAGAATTTGCCCCTCTGGGTGGTACCGATGAGTCAAAATGTAGGTACTGGGCTCATGGACTAATACTGCCCCAAACAAATGCAGTTTGCTTACAAATAAACTTATAACAAATCATATTTAAGGCTGAATTTATTTCACAGTTATCATGATTTCTGTGAAATGTACTCATTGTTGTGTCATATGTACTGTAGTTTTGTGAAAATTCCTATTTCAGAAAAAAAGTAGTGTAAATATACACATTTTTAACACTTAAAAATAAATACAGCAAACATTTGCCTTATTGATGTATTTTCTACATTTATTTATGTTTTTATTTTGTTTGCTAATTCACTGATGGTGATAATAGAAAGTCTTTAAAAGGTTGACATAAAAACAAAATATTCTACAATTCAGCATTTACTGTTTTTCGGGTAAGCATTTAAATATTTAGGAACATTTTTTGTATAATATCTTTTGAGAAAATTACACATTTTGAATGTGACAATGCTATTTTTGTCTGCTTTAATAAATAAATATTATGTTGAATCTTGAAATCTCTTGAAAATACCTATTTTTAGAATGTGAAATTCCATTAAATAAGTAATTTCTTACTGTGAAAAAAATACAGCCCTAATCATATTGTCCTGGTCATAAGATGATTTCTACAATACTGTAGAGGGAAATTCACAGACCCATTTCTCCAGTGTCATTTGCATCATCTTTTATCTGACAGAAGACACAAGTAGCTGTTGAATTGACAGAGCTTGAAAAAACAACTTGGTTTAAATTCAGACTTGTGGTCTTTCTTAAGTTGTTTTCTTTGCCTTCTTCAAATAATGATAGTATTCAGATGTGCCACCATATAGATCCATTGAACTGACCGCTATATCAAGAATTACCTTGTCGTATTCTGTGTTGTTGTACGATTGAGAGGTGATGTGGTAACTGTGAAAAAAAAGATTGAAAATATGACTTAACTATCTAAAATACTAATATGTAAATCCTTTGCCATTTTGTATTTGTTTTTCAGTATAATACATTCAACTTTTTCATCAGTTATCTATCCTTGGGCAGTCTTTCTGCAACGAGAAAACCTACCAAGTGAAGGTTTCACAGACCTTGATTGAATACTCCTTGATTCTAATATTACGTTTTGGACTTAAAATATTATAGTGAAGATCTTATCCCAACATTTTAGTTTTTCATTCATTTAAACAAAATCTTAGAAAATGATGCAGAATTTCTACAGTGATATAAAGTATATATATACTTTATATATACTTAGATCTTTTTTATTTTAAAATAATTAATTTAGAGGAGCTGTAATAACATATTTATATACAGTATTTATTTGGAGGTGTATTGGTGGGGCTCCCTTGTAAATGTCGAAGAATCATTCTTCCCTGCTAATGGCATTAGTGACAGACTATCTATGGCCGCGGACTAAGTAGAAAATCAGTAGAGCCAATCAACTCAGTGCTAGTGGCTCATGAAAACAAGGCAATAATGTACTTTTGATATTTTTCTTACCTTCATGATTCAAAGTGTTTTTTTCAGAAACTGTGAGGTAGAAATCTATTTTTAAATCATCAAATGCTTTTTCTATAGCACACCAGTACCAGTCTGCATCCTTCTTCTCCAGTGTCCTCACAATCACAGTGAATACTCCCTGGGTTCGATCATCACTGACTGACACTTTATCTTTTTCTGTTTTGGGATCAGCAGTGCTTTTTACTGGTTTACAGGTGAACCAATTACTTCCTTTACACAAATATTTCACATAGTCCCTGTAGTATAGATGATAGTGGCACTGGATGCTGAGAGATCCTCCTACACAGCCAGATACAGGCTTGTTTATTGCTGAATGTACCACCAGACTGCAGCAACCTGCAAACAGAAAAGCAATTCCTATTAGGTGCACAGTTCCCTTATATCACTGTCATTCAGAGTGGAGGAAATATGATGAAGACCACAGTACATTTTATACAGTTATTACTTTTTGTTTTATCAAAGATATCTGTAAGCAATAAAGCTTTAAAAATGCATATATTCAAAACAGATTCAGGCTTAAACTCATGCATTCGGGTGTGCATGGGGTTAAATCAACAGCATTTATTAAGAAACCATGTACCACTAAAAGATAACATCCAAACAGTATTTGCTAGCATCACCATGGTCACTCTGCAGCATGTATGAAACAAAAGAATAGATTGTAGGTTGTTTGAATACTACTGGTCAAAATATGGAGCAATTGTACTAAACCCAGTCCAACAGCACTCTATTTAAAGTGGTACAAGTGAATTTCTGTAACTGTCAGATACCCTTAGGCACTTTTATTGTACACATCGCCATGTACTCTATGAAAGAGTTTGTGCAATTAGATTCTGAATAACCCTGTACAAGTTTCCATTTGTATTTGTTGATGGATAATCATATGGAAAGGACTAAGAGGTACATCACAGCACCAAGTACTTTTTTTGTTTTATTTTTGTGAAAGTCACCAGTATTTTTGCATTTAAATTTATTTAAAGCCTGGGAAAACACTTTGAAAAAAGTCTGGCTCATGTCTTGTTATGTTATTCCTAAAGGTAATGTTACAATAACAGACTTTCGTTCGGTAAATGTACACATATTCCAAACTTCAAACACTCAATTATAAAATAAAGTCACGTAGATGAACATTTCTGGCTAATAGAAGATTTAGTCACAGTGCCTGTCTACTTCTTATCGTTCTACATTCCCCTGCCCATTCCTGCTATGTGTATCAAATAAACTGTATTCTTGCTGTTGTAGGTGTTTTAGAATAGCCTACAGTTAACTATTGCATTTAACTGTGCTTACCTGAGAGAGTAGCTAGAAGAAGAAAATGTTCCATGTCAGTTAAATGATGACAGCCCTGCAGCAATGCCTTTCTGTCGTGCGCAGCTTATACAGACTGTGCTGTAGAGTTTCTCGTGTGCTGCTGTCCTCTGCACTTCAGAGAGCACAGACACACAAACCAAGTTGTGTGTTTTATATATTGTTATTGTTGCCAACTAACTGGAAAGTCTGATAAAAATAACCATACATGTTGTTGTCAAACTATGAAAGGCATGCTGCTTCTGAGTTCGATGCTCAAAAACATGTTCTCTTTGTTTCCTGTTTTGAGGTATGACCCCGGACTAGCCTGTATTTGAGACAGAAATACACATGAGACCTGTCTTCCTGGAACCCTGATATATGGGTCTCTAACAGTTATTTTAATGTTATGAAGTGGTTTTCATAAGCGAGGAGATAGAGTTTGACATTCAGGTTCAGGGGAAACTATATTAAAACTGTCCACATGTTTCATGCATGCTTGCAGCCCTGGCTTTGTGTTTCAGTGTTCATGTGGTGTTACAATGGTGGCAGTTGGATGTGCGATTCACACACAGAGCTTGCAAATCAACACTGCATTAGCTCAAGAAGCAGAAACATTTACAGTGGCTCTCAAAAGTAGTCACCCCCCTTGGACTTTTCCACATTTTATTGTGTTACAACATGGAATCAAAATGGATTTAATTAGGAGTTTTTGCCACTGATCAACACAAAAAAGTCCATAATGTCAAAGTGAAAAGTAAAATCTACAAATTGTTCTAAATTAACTACAAATATAAAACAGAAAATAATTGATTGCATAAGTATTCACCCCCTTGAGTCAATATTTGGTAGAGGCACCTTTGGCAGCAATTACAGCCATGAGTCTATTTGGATAAGTCTCTACCAGCTTTGCACATCTGGACACTGCAATTTTTGCCCATTCTTCTTTGCAAAACTGCTCAAGCTCCATCAAGTTGGATGGGGACCTTTGGTGAACAGCATTTTCAACTCTTTCCACATATTCTCAATTGGATTGAGGTCCGGGCTTTGACTGGGCCACTCCAGGACATTGACCTTTTTGTTTTTAAGCCACTCCAGTGTGGCTTTGGCTGTATGTTTCGGGTCATTGTCCTGCTGGAAGATTAATCTTCTCCCAAGTCCCAGGTCTCTTGCAGACTTCAGCAGGTTTTCCTCCAGGATTTTTCTGTACTTTGCTGCATCCATTTTGCCCTCTATCTTCACAAGCTTTCCAGGCCCTGACGCAGAGAAGCATCCCCATAGCATGATGCTGCCACCACCATGCTTCACAGTAGGGATGGTGTTCTCAGGATGATGTGCGGTGTTGGGGAGTACTACCAATCAATCAATCAATTTTTATTTTATATAGCGCTTTTCATAGTGGACCACATCACAAAGCGCTATACAAGAAACAGTAAAAAAAAAAAAAAAAAGCATAATACATTAAATACAGTGAAAATCAATGTAAAATAATACATTAAATTCAATAAAAACGCATAACAATACATTATATACAATACTAGGATGTGCAATTCTAAAACATTGTGGATGTGTATGTCATATAGAATCATAAGAAGATGCAGTGAAAGATCAGAAGTAGCAAAGACACAACAGCTAATAGCAGATGTCAGGCTTAAAGAGCATGGAAAGCAAGAAAGAACAAGCTGTGAACGGGTGCTTTAAAAAATCTGGCAAATAGCTACAGCAGCTGTAAACAGCTAACCTAAAAACATTTATCTGTGTCAAATCTGCTGTGGGTACATATTTGAATAACTAGATGAAGACATTGCTTTATTCAAAACACAACTTCAAAAAACGAAGAAGCTTACCAAATTGTTTAAATGGTTTACTGGGATTCAGTGGCTGTTGCTAATAAAATACAGTAGCCTCCATGTACAGGACACCTCCTAAGAGAACATTTCGGTTTAGGGAACAACCTTGTGGTGAAACAGAATTTTCCCATTGTAAATACTCCGGCTAAAGGAACAGAAACTTTGTTTAAAAGAACACCTTTTTGGCACCAATAGCAATTAGTTGCTAACCAATTCAAAACTGATACAGTACTGTTTTGTAACCCGATAACTCATCATCAAACTCAAATTCAAATGGTTTTTTCAATCTTTTCAAAACTGACTTGTCATCGCGAGAGTAATCTAGAGCTGCTTCCAGTGACTATATGGATTCTCAGTTTGTTTGTTATTCACCTGTTATTCTGACACATATAAATGACACTGCAAATGACAAAAACCCTCATAGTGAGCGAAACAAAAAACAGAAAACAATATTTAATTTCATTATCAGGTTTCTGGTGAGAGCTAGAGCTTGTGTGATTTATATGTCACCAGAAGTCCTCGATAGAATTAAACCCTTATTAAGAATTTAACCCTTATTATTGGGTGTACATTATCCCCACAATGTTTGTGGGGTGTCTCATTATTAACATATATAATTTTGCACAGTTTGAGCAGCCAAAATCCTCTCACCCAAATTACAAGACACACCCTTCACAGAACGTATTTGCTTTTTAACATATTTGTTATTGTGGCAAAGTGCCCGCCCCTGTGTGTATTTTGTGTTACGTGTTGTGTGTAAATGTTGGTGTAGTCATTGGTACACGGGATATAAGCGGGTCTGTGTTTCTCGTATATTTAAAAATGTAGATTTGCATTTAGGCACGAGGATGGCACAAATCACTTCACGTGCTGGTTAATATGTAATGTGTGGTCACAGGAGTACACTTAATTAATTCACGTGCAGTTGAATGATTGACTAGCAATCGAGTCTCGGTACAACTGCATAAAAGCAGCATGTTTTCACTCACTCGGGGTTGGGTGTTCGTGAGTGAGTGAGTGAGTGAGTGAGTGAGTGAGTAACGTTTGTTTTGCTTCACTCACTGTTTGTCTGTTTACTGTTTAGTCCGTTTTGTTTATATATTTATTTTTGGCGTAAGTGCCGTGTCCTGTGTGTTTTTTGTCTTACAACCTTTTTATTTTCTGTTCTGTTTATTTATTAAATGCTGAGCGAAAGCATTCGCTCAGCTCCACCAAACTCCACCTCTCGTCTTGTTTATTTATTTCCTGGCTCTGGTCTGACGTCACCCACTCTGGCCGTCTTTGTGACACGTGGTGTCAGAACCGGGATCTACAGCGCCTCCAGGACTCAGGCCAGAGCGGGAACCGCAGTTTTTTTTTTTTTTAAACACAAAAGGAAAAGAAATGGGGAGAAGAGGCTGGAGAGGAGCACAGGAGGGCAAAGGAAGAAAGGCAGAAGCAGGGCTGTGGTGTTTCGACTGTGGCCAAACTAGCCACACCACCTTACCCTGCTCCGTCCACAGGACGTCCTATGCCTGAATGGGAGGAGCCTGAGCGTCCACAGCCCAAGCGGGAGGAGCCCGAACGTCCTACGCCTGAGCGGGAGGAGCCCGAACGTCCTACGCCTGAGCGGGAGGAGCCCGAATGTCCTACGCCTGAGCGGGAGGAGCCCGAACGTCCTATGCCTGAATGGGAGGAGTCGGTGCGTCCACAGCCCAAGAGGGAGGAGTCGGTGCGTCCACAGCCCAAAAGGGAGGAGTCGGTGCGTCCACAGCCCAAGAGGGAGGAGTCGGTGCGTCCACGGCCCAAGAAGGGGAAGGTAGAGCGTCCACAGCCCCAGTCTCCACCAGCAGAGGGTGAATTCCTGCTGGTTCCACCTCCATTGCCATGGGAGGACTGCTTGCAGCTCCCACCTCCACCAGCAGAGGGTGAATTCCTGCTGGTCCCGCCTCTGCCACCTCCATCGGCAGGAGCAGAGCAGCAGGAGCTGTCTCTGCCTCCGCCACCTCCACCGCCAGGAACAGAGCAGCAGGAGCTGCCTCTGCCTCCTCCACCAGCAGAGGGTGAATGTCTGCTGGGTCCCTGTCCACCAGCAGAGGGTGAATGCCTGCTGGGTCCCTGTCCACCAGCAGAGGGTGAATGCCTGCTGGGTCCCTGTCCACCAGCAGAGGGTGAATGCCTGCTGGGTCCCTGTCCACCAGCAGAGGGTGAATGCCTGCTGGGTCCCTGTCCACCAGCAGAGGGTGAATGCCTGCTGGGTCCCTGTCCACCAGCAGAGGGTGAATGCCTGCTGGGTCCCTGTCCACCAGCAGAGGGTGAATGCCTGCTGGGTCCCTGTCCACCAGCAGAGGGTGAAGGCCTGCTGGGTCCCTGTCCACCAGCAGAGGGTGAAGGCCTGCTGGGTCCCCCACCAGCAGAGCAAGAATGCCTGCTGTCCCCACTTCCACCAGCAGAGGGAGAATACCTGCTGTCCCCACTTCCACCAGCAGAGGGTGAATGCCTGCTGGTAGCACTTCCCCCCACCATCACGAGGAGAGGAGCCGGAGCTGCCTCTGCCTCCACCATCACCACCAGCAGAGGAAGAATGCCTGCTGGTCTCCCCTTCCGAGGCAGAGCCGCACCAGTCCCCTGCAAGAGAGGGAGGGCCGCACCAGTCCCCTGAAACAAGGGTAGACTACACGCCGCTCCCACCTCCGCCGCCAGGAGACTACACGCTGCTCCCACCTCCACTAGCAGGAGCAGAGCAGCAGGAGCTGCCACTGCCTCCGCCACCTCCACTGGCAGGAGCAGAGCAGCAGGAGCTGCCTCTGCCTCCGCCACCTTCACTGGCAGGAGACTACACGCCTCCACCACCTCCACCGGCAGGAGCAGAGCAGCAGGAGCTGCCTCTGCCTCCGCCACCTTCACTGGCAGGAGCAGAGCAGCAGGAGCTGCCTCTGCCTCCGCCACCTCCATCGGCAGGAGCAGAGCAGCAGGAGCTGCCTCTGCCTCCGCCAACCCCACCAGCAGAGGATGAATGCCTGCTGGTAACACTTCCCCCACCAGCAGAGGATGAATGCCTGCTGGAATCACTTCCCCCACCATCACAAGGAGAGCAGCAGGAGCTGCCTCTGCCTCCGCCACCTCCACCGCCAGGAGCAGAGCAGCAGGAACTGCCTCTGCCTCCGCCACCTCCACCAGCAGAGGGTGAATGCCTGCTGGGTCCCCGTCCACCAGCAGAGGGTGAATGCCTGCTGGGTCCCCGTCCACCAGCAGAGGATGAATGCCTGCTGGTATCACTTCCCCACCAGCAGAGGAGGAATGCCTGCTGGTATCACTTCCCCACCAGCAGAGGATGAATGCCTGCTGGTAACACCTCCCAACCAGCAGAGGAGGAATGCCTGCTGGTATCACTTCCCCACCAGCAGAGGATGAATGCCTGCTGGTAACACTTCCCCAACCAGCAGAGGATGAATGCCTGCTGGTATCGCTTCCCCACCGTCACGAGGAGAGGAGCAGGAGCTGCCTCTCCCTTCACCAGAAAAACCAGGACTAGATGCTGGCGGTCCTCAGCAGCCCTTGCATAGGCTGCTTAGGAAAGCATGGGGAAGAACCGCCCGGCCGCAGTGGCCGAGAAGAGGGCCAAAACCCGCACCCCAGCTTGTCTTGACTCCCTGCCTCGCTTCGCCCAAGGATGCCTGCCTCGCTTCGCCCAAGGATGCCTGCCTCGCTTCGCCTGGGGTTGCCAGTTGCTCCGCATCGCCTGGGGTTGCCAGTTGCTCCGCATCGCCTGGGGTGGCCAGCCGCTCCGCGATCGCCTGGGGTGGCCAGCCGCCCGCACGCCTGGGGTGGCCAGCCGCTCCGCATCGCCTTGGGTGGCCAGCCGCCAGCATCGCCTGGGTGGCCAGCCGCTCCGCGACGCCTGGGGCTGCCTGTCGCTCCGCGACGCCTGGGGCTGCCTTTTTGCTCCGCGACGCCTGGGGCTGCCTTTTGCTCCACACAGGGTACAAGGTACGAGGGAGAAGTGGAGCTCCCGCTGCCGCCTCTATGGCCAGGGGCTCCTCCCGAAGTTCGCCTCCCGAGGGTCCGCTGCTGCCGCCGCCGCCTCCCGAGGGTCCGCTGCTGCCGCCGCCTCCCGAGGGTCCGCTGCTGCCGCCGTCGCCTCCCGAGGGTCCGCTGCTGCCGCTGTCGCCTCCCGGGTCCGCTGCTGCCGCCGCCGCCTCCCGAGGGTCCGCTGCTGCCGCCGTCGCCTCCCGAGGGTCCGCTGCTGCCGCCGTCGCCTCCCGAGGGTCCGCTGCTGCCGCCGTCGCCTCCCGAGGGTCCGCTGCTGCTGCCGTCGCCTGGGGTCGCCAGGGATCCTGCTTCGCCTGGGGTCGCTACACTGTGGCCAGAGCCCCATGAAGGGGAGCTGCCGGCCATGAAGGGGGGGAGGTCAGGAGACCAGCTCCCCCAGCCGCATTTCCGTGGCAGGAAACACGGTGGCCAGAGCCCCACGGAGGGGAGCTCAGGAGACCAGCTCCCCTCGCAGCAGTTTCGCTGCCGGAGATCGTGTGGTCGGAGCCCCACGGAGGGGAAATGCCGGCCATGAAGAAGGGGGGGGAGGTCAGGAGACCAGCTTCCCCAGCCGCACTTTTGCGGCAGGATAGTGTGTGGCGGGAGCCCCGGAAGAGGGAGCTGATAGCCACGAAGAAGTGGGGAGTGGAGGACATTCCACCATGGCCACCCCCCAGAAACACCTTGCTTCTCCCTCTTCCGGGACTTTAAGACTGAGGGGGAGGTGGCCATTGAGGCCATGTGTGCTTTGCACAAGGGGGTATATGTGGCAAAGTGCCCGCCTGTGTGTATTTTGTGTTACGTGTTGTGTGTAAATGTTGGTGTATAGTCATTGGTACACGGGGTATAAACGGGTCTGTGTTTCACGTGTATTTAAAAATGTAGATTTGTATTTAGGCACGAGGAGGGCACAAATCACTTCACGTGCTGGTTAATATGTAATGTGTGGTCACGGGAGTACACTTAATTAATTCACGTGCAGTTGTACCGAGATTCCAATTGAATGATTGACTTGCAATCGAGTCTCGGTACAACTGCATAAAAGCAGCATGTTTTCACTCACTCGGGGTTGGGTGTTCGTGAGTGGAGAACGGGAGAGAGAAAGAAAGAAAGATCGATCGTAACGTTTGTTTTGCTTCACTCACCGTTTGTCTGTCTGTTTACTGTTTAGTCCGTTTTGTTTATATATTTATTTTTGGCCTAAGTGCCGTGTCCTGTGTGTTTTTTGTCTTACAACCTTTTTATTTTCTGTTCTGTTTATTTATTAAATGCTGAGCGAAAGCATTCGCTCAGCTCCACCAAACTCCACCTCTCGTTTTGTTTATTTATTTCCTGGCTCTGGTCTGACGTCACCCACTCTGGCCGTCTTTGTGACAGTTATATTTGTGATTTCTCAAACTTTCCATTCAGATGGTGAAGCTACAGTTCAACAAGAACGCTCACGACACCACTCTGGCATCTTGCAATCACAATTCAGCTTTTATCAGGATAAATATATATATATATTGTATTTTCATTGTTCAATCCAAGTACATGTAAGTGATATTGTTTAATGCATTCCATTCCATCCTGGTTTACTGGCTGCATATTCTTCTTCAAGAACACGTTTATGTAGGTATTAACCCCCTCGAGATCCCATACAGTCTGCATTCTGAGTTCGAAGCTCAAAAACATGTTCTCTTTGTTTCCTGTTTTGAGGTATGACCTGGACAAGCCTGTATTTGAGAAAGAAATACACATGAGACCTGTCTTCCTGGAATCCCGCTATATGGGTCTCTAACAGTTATTTTAATGTTATGAAGTGGTTTTCATAAGCGAGGAGATAGAGTTTGACATTCAGGTTCAGGGGAAACTATATTAAAACTGTCCACATGTTTCATGCATGCTTGCAGCCCTGGCTTTGTGTTTCAGTGTTCATGTGGTGTTACAATGGTGGCAGCTGGATGTGCGATTCACACGCAGAGCTTGCAAATCAACACTGCATTAGCTCAAGAAGCAGTAAACATTTACATCTGATTACAGTCTTAGCTGTGTTCCGACTACAACCGATCTCAGTCCACTTCACCAGAGAATGGTTCTATTCTGTTCATACCCTTTTTATTTAGTCGGTTTAAGGGATCTGTTTCTTGTTATTTCCATGGCAACAAAAAAAATCACCTTTAATGAGACGTTATTTTATGGCAACATTTTTTAGATGTTTGTAGATCTTCCCAAAGAGAAAATAGAAGTTTACAAAAAAGATATGTATTTAAAAGACAGTCAGAAAAAGACAAGAACTGGGGGGGCTCCCAAGTGGCGCATCCGGTAAAGGAGCTCCGCGTGGAGTGCAGGATGCGCTCTATAGTCTGGACTTGCGAGTTCGAATCCAGGCTATTCCACAGCCAACCGTGGACGGAGCTCCCAGGGGCGGCGCACAATTGGCCAAGTGTCGCCGGGAGGGGAGTTTAGGTCGGCTAGGGTGTCCTCGGCTCACCACGCACCAGCGACCCCTGTAGTCTGGCCGGGTGCCTGCGGGCTTGCCTGTAAGCTGTCCGAAAGCTGCGTTGTCCTCTGACACTGTACTCTTGGGTGGCTGCATGGTGAGTCCGTAGTCTGAAAAAAAGCGGTCGGCTGACGGCACACGCTTTGGAGGACAGCGTGTGTTCGTCTTCACCATCCCGAATCAGCGCAGGGGTGGTAGCGGTGAGCTGAGCTTCAAAATAATAATTGGCCATTCCAAATTGGGAGAAAATAATAAAAATAATTGGCAACGACTAAATAAAAAAAAAAAGAACAATGTGTATCAATTGCACAAGCAGCTGCCTTTAACACAAATATTACAGTATAGTCAAAGAGGAATACCAGTATGCAGAAATATATAAACTGTTGTTTATCTGACACCTGCTCCCCAGCAGGTCTGAGCTGAACCAGTCTCAGGGTGATCTAACACCTGCTCCCCAGCAGGTCTGAGCTGAACCAGTCTCACGCTGATCTGACACCTGCTCCCCAGCAGGTCTGAGCTGAACCAGTCTCAGGGTGATCTGACACCTGCTCCCCAGCAGGTCTGAGCTGAACCAGTCTCACGCTGATCTGACACCTGCTCCCCAGCAGGTCTGAGCTGAACCAGTCTCAGGGTGATCTGATACCTGCTCCCCAGCAGGTCTGAGCTGAACCAGTCTCAAGCTGATCTGACACCTGCTCCCCAGCAGGTCTGAGCTGAACCAGTCTCACGCTGATCTGATACCTGCTCCCCAGCAGGTCTGAGCTGAACCAGTCTCAGGCTGATCTGACACCTGCTCCCCAGCAGGTCTGAGCTGAACCAGTCTCAGGCTGATCTGACACCTGCTCCCCAGTTGTAAACCAACTCCTGTAAGATAAGACTGTATGCCACCAGTAAATAATAAACACAAACTTATTCTGTCTTTTTACCATTTTAACAGGGCTACATCAAATTCACTCAGTTTTTAGCTCACATTTTCGCTGACTGAAAAAGTGAAAGTCTCTCACGAGAACAAATATAACGGTGAAGGGTCTTAGACACTCTTTGGTTATGTTAAGGTTTGAAATAAACTGCACACTTACTGTACATATTCTCTACCCACTTACAAAAAACATATATATATATATATACAGTACTGTGCAAAAGTTTTAGGCAGGTGTGAAAAAATGCTGTAAAGTGAGAATGCTTTCAAAAATAGACATGTTAATAGATTATATTTATCAATTAACTAAATGCAAAGTGAGTGAACAGAAGAAAAATCTAAATCAAATCCATATTTGGTGTGACCACCCTTTGCCTTCAAAACAGCATCAAGCATCAATTCTTCTAGGTATACTTGCACACAGTTTTTGAAGGAACTCGGCAGGTAGGTTGGCCCAAACATCTTGGAGAACTAACCACAGTTCTTCTGTGGATTTAGGCAGCCTCAGTTGCTTCTCTCTCTTCATGTAATCCCAGACAGACTCGATGATGTTGAGATCAGGGCTCTATGGGGCCATACCATCACTTCCAGGACTCCTTGTTCTTCTTTACGCTGAAGATAGTTCTTAATGACTTTCGCTGTATGTCTGGGGTCCTTGTCATGCTGCAGAATAAATTTGGGGCCAATCAGATGCCTCCCTGATGGTATTGCATGATTGATAAGTATCTGCCTGTACTTCTCAGCATTGAGGAGACCATCAATTCTGACCAAATCCCCAACTCCATTTGCAGAAATGCAGCCCCAAACTTGCAAGGAACCTCCACCTTGCTTCACTGTTGCCTGCAGACACTCATTCGTGTACGATCTCCAGCCCTTCGGCGAACAAACTGCCTTCTGCTACAGCCAAATATTTCAAATTTTGACTCATCAGTCCAGAGCACCTGTTGCCATTTTTCTGCACCCCAGTTCCTGTGTTTTCGTGCATAGTTGAGTCGATTGGCCTTGTTTCCACGCCGGAGGTATGGCTTTTGGCCACAAGTCTTCCATGAAGGCCACTTCTGACCAGACTTCTCCGGACAGTAGATGGGTGTACCAGGGTCCCACTGTTTTCTGCCAGTTCTGAGCTGATGGCACTGCTGGACATCTTCCGATTGCGAAGGGAAGTAAGCATGATGTGTCTTTCATCTGCTGCAGTAAGTTTCCTTGGCCAACCACTGCGTCTCACGGTCCTCAACGCTGCTCTTGCTTTGTGCTTCTTCAAAAGAGCTTGGACAGCACATCTGGAAACCCCTGTCTGCCTTGAAATTTCTGCCTGGGAGAGACCTTGCTGATGCAGTATAACTACCTTGTGTCTTGTTGCTGTGCTCAGTCTCTGCCATGGTGTATGACTTTTGACAGTAAACTGTCTTCAGCAACCTCACCTTGTTAGCTGAGTTTGGCTGTTCCTCACCCAGTTTTATTCCTCCCACACAGCTGTTTCTGTTTCAGTTAATGATTGTGTTTCAACCTACATATTGAATTGATGATCATTAGCACCTGTTTGGTATAATTGTTTAATCATACACCTGACTATATGCCTACAAAATCCCTGACTTTGTGCAAGTGTACCTAGAAGAATTGATGCTGTTTTGAAGGCAAAGGGTTGTCACACCAAATATGGATTTGATTTAGATTTTTCTTCTGTTCACTCACTTTGCATTTAGTTAATTGATAAATATAATCTATTAACATGTCTATTTTTGAAAGCATTCTTACTTTACAGCATTTTTCACACCTGCCTAAAACTTTGTACAGTACTGTATATATATATATATATATATATATATATATATATATATATATATATATATATATATATAAATAAATAAACCCTGGCAGGTAATCACAGTGGTGCAATTGGCAACCTGATTTCTTATTCGTCCATTGACGTTTTATTTTCAAAAATAAATAACATTTTTTTATTTTTTAACATTAGCTCCAATAATCAAATACATGTTGTGCAAAACAGTTTAAAAAAAAAATCAGTTTGGAACACTTCCGATTAAAAACAAAAAGGAAATAAATACAGAGCAAAGGACTTGAACTTTTAACATGCGCATCTGATTTCAATTATACATTATGATAGTAAATACAAATAACTATATATAATTTAATTCGTACATGTGGTAACATTTTGTGTTCAAAGCAAAGCAAACCATTTTATTTAATCTCACAAATCCTGACTAATTTAATTACCGTTTGACTGGCGAGGACTGCCGGTGGTAACTTCTATCTTGTTGTCTTACATGGTTCATCAACAGTTTTCTGCCTTTTAGACAAATTAGGGCGACCAAAACCAGCTAATTTTAATTATTTTTTCCTTTCCCATACCGTTGTCGGGCCATACTTGCCTCCCACTCAGTGTTACGCCACGCTATGCAGTCCGTTTGTTAAGCCCTTGTTATACGAGTCAATTTACTAGCAACTTTTATCGCCTGCGACCAAATCCCGTGAGGATTGCCCTGTAACAGCCCTGACAACGTATTGTCAACGTTCTGGCAACTGCGTGGCAACGCGATTGCTTGAGTGGACAGCAATCCTACTCCAAGCAACAGGTTCCAGGCAATAACCAATCAGAGCACTGGTGTGTGTCACGTGATTCTGTCTGCGACAGTGAAAACAACAGTTGAAATGGAAACGAAAGCCGCAATTACCTGGACTCAGGAGAAAGAAATACTTCTCATAGAGTTTTATGAAGGTTGATCAACACATCGTTATTTTGGTAGTGGACTATTTTGATAACAACCAATGCTGGGAGAGTTACTTTTAACACGCTTTTAAAACTACTTAAAATCTTTGTCCAACTATCGTTAACTACGCCCGAACTGCACCTTTGTTCAGGTCTCCCCTTCTTAATATTTCAAATACCTTTGTATGATAGACAGCAATAATAATAATAATAATAATAATAATAATAATAATAATAATAATAATAATAATCAGGGGAATAAAAATGTAGCTACTGAAACTCTGCTAAACCGATGTCCATATAATGTTATTTTGTTACTTTTTTAAACCGTTACTCAAGCAGCACTGTGATAATATAACCATAAAAGGCCGTTTTTTTTTTATTATGACTGATATATATACATATATAGATAGATATGCTGCTTTTTGTAATGAAGGTGGATTTAATTATTCTGATTGAACTGTTTAGAGCACAAATTCCTCTGGGATCCGAGGGATGAACAATATTTTAGAAGAGGAAAACGAGAGGCAAAACTCTCTGAACTCAGTGGGATTCTAGGCGTTAATGGCACGGGAACAGCATATAACAGTAGGTATTTTACAGCATTTAAAGAAATTAAGAATTATCGTTCATTTTATCTACGTAGTACTGTACGGTAAATTGAGTTTTACATATTTGGCTTATTTGCTTTTATTCTGTAAACGTTACTACTTTATTATTATAATTATTAGTTGTTTAATTATTTAAAGATGACAGTAATACTAAATAGCTGTACTGATGCTTGGTATTTGTAAGTATATGACCTGAAAACCAGAACCACGTGACGTAGTTCTTAAATATGATTGGATATTGCTTGGATTAAAGGCAATTTGTATCGAATGCGAAGTTAACTGTTAGTTGTATCGTGTAACAGGTCAAATCCCCAGCGGTGACGTCACAGGCAACACGTTGCTACAATTTATGTTGCCAGCACAGTGACTCCTGTAACAAGAGCCTAAAGTGTAAAAGCTGTGTGCACTGTCCAATCAGAAGAGTTCAAGGTTGAACCTCTCACGAATGACAGTAAGCAGCCCAATCACAAACAAAAATCTGAAACGCGCTTTGGCAGACAGCCAACATGTCATTGGTCAGTTGTGAATGGTGATTCATTTGTATACTAAGGCCCTGACCAAGCTACATAACCGATCTCGAGAACCGTACTCGAAACCGCTCTAATTAATACAGCTCAAAGCATCCACACTGAAGTACCATTTCATGTTTAGTCAGGCTTAATGCGTCCACACACCATTAGAATAGTTCAGTTACAATTCCCAGCAGCGCAATGAACAGTGGAAATGAAAACGGTAGTATCCCACCATGCTCTGTATTTTATTTTAAAATAATGTGTTATGCCCCATATTAACAGCAGTCCATATTGCTAAAAAGAAATATAACAAGTATTATGGAAAAAGTAAATCCGAACACACACACACAAGTAGGGCTTGAAGTTTTCAGGTTTTATTTTTAATCAGGTGAAGTCCCGTTAAACAAATTAAGCTGATTCTGTTTTATAATTAAACTCAGAAAAGCTGATAATTACAAAACAATCTTTGTTTTTACCTTCATATCTTGCCTGAGCCTAATTCTGGTCCTCTTAATTTTATTTCAAACAGAGCTGACAAATTACGTAATTTGTTCATCACCGATCCTACTTTTAACTCGTGATTTCATTTTTGAAGTCGCCTAATTTAACGTTGTGTTTTTGTTATTTTCCCACTAGTTTAACAGAGATGTCCTGACAGATTTTTGAAGCATAAAATGAATACCTAGTGCGCAGTGTACACTGATAGCAAGTCCTTCAGGCCCTGCTCTGAGTATTTTGCCAAACATACCACAAAGTATTTTGGGATATTAGAGGATACACAAAAATGTAGTTTGGTATTACAGCGTCCACACTTCTGATAAACCGCACTACCTGATGCAATCTAATTAGAACCGACTCGAGACTACCTCCTGAGGTGGTCTCGAGTCCGTTCTTGAGCACGGTATTAAATGCTACGTAGTGTGGACGCAAAAAGTATTTAGCACTTTTAAGTCGGCTTAAATGCAACTAATACTGTTTAAAGGCATAGTGTGGACAGGGCCTAATTGAAAGCGGTACTGATTGAAGCGCATTGAGGCCACCAAAAAAAAAATTTTCAGCACTTTCTATTTCTACCATAGCCTGGCAGAAATCTGGGGGCACGTGACCAGGTGCCCCCCACGCGTCACCACTGAACAGAAGTGTGGGACAATTGTTTTATTGTTTAGGGACGTGCCAGAACCACAGACTGCAGTATCTGCTATCTCCAGCAGAGGGAGACACATCTACAAATTTACCTGTGGATCCAAAATCTTGAAAGGAGGATTAAAAGAAGGCAAAATAAGGACTTTGGATTCTATATATATATATATATATATATACACAGTACTGTGCAAAAGTTTTAGGCAGGTGTGAAAACATGCTGTAAAGTAAGAATGCTTTCAAAAATAGACATGTTAATAGATTATATTTATCAATTAACTAAATGCAAAGCGAGTGAACTGAAGAAAAATCTAAATCAAATCCATATTTGGTGTGACCACCCTTTGCCTTCAAAACAGCATCAAGCATCAATTCTTCTAGGTACACTTGCACACAGTTTTGAAGGAACTCGGCAGGTAGGTTGGCCCAAACATCTTGGAGAACTAACCACAGTTCTTCTGTGGATTTAGGCAGCCTCAGTTGCTTCTCTCTCTTCATGTAATCCCAGACAGACTCGATGATGTTGAGATCAGGGCTCTGTGGGGCCATACCATCACTTCCAGGACTCCTTGTTCTTCTTTACGCTGAAGATAGTTCTTAATGACTTTCGCTGTAAGTTTGGGGTCGTTGCCATGCTGCAGAATAAATTTGGGGCCAATCAGATGCCTCCCTGATGGTATTGCATGATGGATAAGTATCTGCCTGTACTTCTCAGCATTGAGGAGACCATTAATTCTGACCAAATCCCCAACTCCATTTGCAGAAATGCAGCCCCAAACTTGCAAGGAACCTCCACCATGCTTCACTGTTGCCTGCAGACACTCATTCGTGTACGCTCTCCAGCCCTTCGCGAACAAACTGCCTTCTGCTACAGCCAAATATTTCAAATTTTGACTCATCAGTCCAGAGCACCTGCTGCCATTTTTCTGCACCCCAGTTCCTGTGTTTTCGTGCATAGTTGAGTCGCTTGGCCTTGTTTCCACGCCGGAGGTATGGCTTTTTGGCCGCAAGTCTTCCATGAAGGCCACTTCTGACCAGACTTCTCCGACAGTAAATGGGTGTACCAGGGTCCCACTGTTTTCTGCTAGTTCTGAGCTGATGGCACTGCTGGACATCTTCCGATTGCAAGAGAAGTAAGCATGATGTGTCTTTCATCTTTTGCAGTAAGTTTCCTTGGCCGACCACTGCGTCTACGGTCCTGAACATTGCCCGTTTCTTTGTGCTTCTTCAAAAGAGCTTGGACAGCACATTTGGAAACCCCTGTCTGCCTTGAAATATCTGCCTGGGAGAGACCTTGCTGATGCAGCATAATTAGCTTGTGTCTTGTTGCTGTGCTCAGTCTTGCCATGGTGTATGACTTTTGACAGTAAACTGTCTTCAGCAACCTCACCTTGTTCGCTGAGTTTGGCTGTTCCTCACCCAGTTTTATTCCTCCTACACAGCAGTTTCTGTTTCAGTTAATGATTGTGTTTCAACCTACATATTGAATTGATGATCATTAGCACCTGTTTGGTATAATTGTTTAATCATACACCTGACTATATGCCTACAAAATCCCTGACTTTGTGCAAGTGTACCTAGAAGAATTGATGCTGTTTTGAAGGCAAAGGGTTGTCACACCAAATATGGATTTGATTTAGATTTTTCTTCTGTTCACTCACTTTGCATTTAGTTAATTGATAAATATAATCTATTAACATGTCTATTTTTGAAAGCATTCTTACATTCTTTACAGCATTTTTTCACACCTGCCTAAAACTTTTGCACAGTACTGTATATATATACAGTACTGTGCAAAAGTTTTAGGCAGGTGTGAAAAAATGCTGTAAAGTAAGAATGCTTTCAAAAATAGACATGTTACTAGATTATATTTATCAATTAATTAAATGCAAAGTGAGTGAACAGAAGAAAAATCTAAATCAAATCCATATTTGGTGTGACCACCCTTTGCCTTCAAAACAGCATCAATTCTTCTAGGTACACTTGCACAAAGTCAGGGATTTTGTAGGCATATAGTCAGGTGTATGATTAAACAATTATACCAAACAGGTGCTAATGATCATCAATTCAATATGTAGGTTGAAACACAATCATTAACTGGAAACAGAAACAGCTGTGTAGGAGGAATAAAACTGGGTGAGGAACAGCCAAACTCAGCTAACAAGGTGAGGTTGCTGAAGACAGTTTACTGTCAAAAGTCATACACCATGGCAAGACTGAGCACAGCAACAAGACACAAGGTAGTTATACTGCATCAGCAAGGTCTCTCCCAGGCAGAAATTTCAAGGCAGACAGGGGTTTCCAGATGTGCTGTCCAAGCTCTTTGAAGAAGCACAAAGAAACGGGCAACGTTGAGGACCGTGAGCGCAGTGGTCGGCCAAGGAAACTTACTGCAGCAGATGAAAGACACATCATGCTTACTTCCTTTGCAATCGGAAGATGTCCAGCAGTGCCATCAGCTCAGAACTGGCAGAAAACAGTGGGACCCTGGTACACCCATCTACTGTCCGGAGAAGTCTGGTCAGAAGTGGCCTTCATGGAAGACTTTACGGCCAAAAGCCATACCTCCGACGTGGAAACAAGGCCAAGCGACTCAACTATGCACGAAAACACAGGAACTGGGGTGCAGAAAAATGGCAGCAGGTGCTCTGGACTGATGAGTCAAAATTTGAAATATATGGCTGTAGCAGAAGGCAGTTTGTTCGCCGAAGGGCTGGAAAGCGCATACCGAATGAGTGTCTGCAGGCAACAGTGAAGCATGGTGGAGGTTCCTTGCAAGTTTGGGGCTGCATTTCTGCAAATGGAGTTGGGGATTTGGTCAGAATTAATGGTCTCCTCAATGCTGAGAAGTACAGGCAGATACTTATCCATCATGCAATACCATCAGGGAGGCATCTGCTTGGCCCCAAATTTATTCTGCAGCATGACAACGACCCCAAACATACAGTGAAAGTCATTAAGAACTATCTTCAGCGTAAAGAAGAACAAGGAGTCCTGGAAGTGATGGTATGGCCCCCACAGAGCCCTGATCTCAACATCATCGAGTCTGTCTGGGATTACATGAAGAGAGAGAAGCAACTGAGGCTGCCTAAATCCACAGAAGAACTGTGGTTAGTTCTCCAAGATGTTTGGGCCAACCTACCTGCCGAGTTCCTTCAAAAACTGTGTGCAAGTGTACCTAGAAGAATTGATGCTTGATGCTGTTTTGAAGGCAAAGGGTGGTCACACCAAATATGGATTTGATTTAGATTGTTCTTCTGTTCACTCACTTTGCATTTAGTTAATTGATAAATATAATCTATTAACATGTCTATTTTTGAAAGCATTCTTACTTTACAGCATTTTTTCACACCTGCCTAAAACTTTTGCACAGTACTGTATATATATATATATATATATATATATATATATATATATATATATATATATATATATATATATATATAATTTGTTTACACTAGTGAGGGAAAATAAAATACGAAGTATAAGATTAGCTAATACCATGGTGAGGGTTAGGTGTTTGTTTTCTTTTGGTATTTCATTTTCAGTTTTGGTTTAATTTATTTCTTATAATAAAATTATCTTAATTTAATTGAACTGCCGTTGGTGCAAGGACTGGTCAAAATACCCAAACATTCAACAGCTATTTATGAGATGTTTATATATATTGCGTATATATAGGAGGCTGTGTGGTCCAGTGGTTAAAGCAATGGGCTTGTAACCAGGAGATCCCGGTTCAAACAAGTCTCTGTAAGTCGCCTTGGATAAAGGCGTCTGCTAAATAAACAAATAATAATAATAATTATATACCACTGCCAAGCAGTGGTAGAAAAAGGTGTTGTATTATAAAATATAACACCTCGAAGGCATTGCAGCCTTATGTACAGCTGGGTTGAATTATTCTGCAATAGACATATACAACAGTAGAAAACAAACTGCAACCATACAAGACCCTCAAACAACTTCACATCTGTAATTATTTCTACTTGGAGCTAAGAAAAGTAATTGTCCATGTTTTTAATAAATATTGAGTTTATTGACAAAGCATCACAATAACATTTTCAACAGTTTACCAGTTATAAATTTACCAGTTATAAGTATTTCAAATTATTATATCTTAAAAGTGGGAGCAAAAGTTCCCAATTCAATGAAAATACATTTAACTAAAAATGGTATTTTAATAATTGATTTAATATAACTTTTTGGTTAAAAGATGCTAATATCAGGGCTTTAAGTACCAGACAAAATGAAACTAATACAAATTATCATATAATCATTGTCAGAACTGTCATTCAAAATGGGGTTCTGAGTGTAAGGCGGAAGTCTGGGCGGAGAGGAACAAAAGAGATCCATCTACAGAAGGCTGCAGCTGAAGTGTTTTACCTCTGGGACGGGAACTGCACTACAGGTCCAGGTGGAGGAGTGGTGGAGGGGAAGGCTCAGAGACAGAGACACTTCTTCCACAACACGGCCGGTGAGCGAGTGGGAGTGCTGACGGGTTCAGCCAGACCAGGCAGGGATGGCACCAGAACAGCCAGTGTGTTACATTGTTGGTTTGGATTGTGTGTGTGTGTGTCTATATATATATATATATATATATATATATATATATATATATATATATATATATATATATATATATACAGTACTGTGCAAAAGTTTTAGGCAGGTGTGAAAAAATGCTGTAAAGTAAGAATGCTTTCAAAAATAGACATGTTAATAGATTATATTTATCAATTAACTAAATGCAAAGTGAGTGAACAGAAGAAAAATCTAAATCAAATCCATATTTGGTGTGACCACCCTTTGCCTTCAAAACAGCATCAAGCATCAATTCTTCTAGGTACACTTGCACACAGTTTTGAAGGAACTCGGCAGGTAGGTTGGCCCAAACATCTTGGAGAACTAACCACAGTTCTTCTGTGGATTTAGGCAGCCTCAGTTGCTTCTCTCTCTTCATGTAATCCCAAACAGACTCGATGATGTTGAGATCAGGGCTCTGTGGGGCCATACCATCACTTCCAGGACTCCTTGTTCTTCTTTACGCTGAAGATAGTTCTTAATGACTTTCGCTGTATGTTTGGGGTCGTTGTCATGCTGCAGAATAAATTTGGGGCCAATCAGATGCCTCCCTGATGGTATTGCATGATGGGTAAGTATCTGCCTGTACTTCTCAGCATTGAGGAGACCATTAATTCTGACCAAATCCCCAACTCCATTTGCAGAAATGCAGCCCCAAACTTGCAAGGAACCTCCACCATGCTTCACTGTTGCCTGCAGACACTCATTCGTATGCAGCTCTCCAGCCCTTCGGGCGAACAAACTGCCTTCTGCTACAGCCAAATATTTCAAATTTTGACTCATCAGTCCAGAGCACCTGCTGCCATTTTTCTGCACCCCAGTTCCTGTGTTTTCGTGCATAGTTGAGTCGCTTGGCCTTGTTTCCACGTCGGAGGTATGGCTTTTTGGCCGCAAGTCTTCCATTAAGGCCACTTCTGACCAGACTTCTCCGGACAGTAGATGGGTGTACCAGGGTCCCACTGTTTTCTGCCAGTTCTGAGCTGATGGCACTGCTGGACATCTTCCGATTGCAAAGGGAAGTAAGCATGATGTGTCTTTCATCTGCTGCGTAAGTTTCCTTGGCCGACCACTGCGTCTACGGTCCTCAACGTTGCCCGTTTCTTTGTGCTTCTTCAAAAGAGCTTGGACAGCACATCTGGAAACCCCTGTCTGCCTTGAAATTTCTGCCTGGGAGAGACCTTGCTGATGCAGTATAACTACCTTGTGTCTTGTTGCTGTGCTCAGTCTTGCCATGGTGTATGACTTTTGACAGTAAACTGTCTTCAGCAACCTCACCTTGTTAGCTGAGTGATGGGATGGCCCCACAGAGCCCTGATCTCAACATCATCGAGTCTGTCTGGGATTACATGAATGAGAGAGAAGCAACTGAGGCTGCCTAAATCCATCAGAAGAACTGTGGTTAGTTCTCCAAGATGTTTGGGCCATACCTACCTGCCGAGTATGCCTTCAAAATCCTAACTGTGTGCAAGTGTACCTAGAAGAATTGATGCTTGATGCTGTTTTGAAGGCAAAGGGTGGTCACACCAAATATGGATTTGATTTAGATTTTCTTCTGTTCACTCACTTTGCATTTAGTTAATTGATAAATATAATCTATTAACATGTCTATTTTTGAAAGCATTCTTACTTTACAGCATTTTTTCACACCTGCCTAAAACTTTTGCACAGTACTATATATATATATATATATATATATATATATATATATATATATATATATATATATAAATAAAATTACTGATGCACAATGAAAACGCAACATTCTAAGCAACAGTTGATTGTTTGAGTAGTATTGTTCCTTGGGATAACAAAATACTAAGCTCAAGTCATGTGATTTCATCAAAACGCCAGGTGCTCATTGTTTGGTATTTGAGTTGAGGTAAAATTGCCTAAATTAGTTGATTACGAATCTGTATAAATAGCAATTGAAAATACATGATTTTAATTAACACAAGAACAACTGAAGATACGACCATGCCCTGCTTGAGTAATGAAGATCGCCTGGTTGCTATCGGCATGATTGAAGGCGGCCTATCACAGATCTCATTCTCCGGGCATCTTCTGTGATTGCCCGGAGAATGAGATGTTCTGCTTCAACAATCAGCAGACTAGTCCAGAGAAACCAGGAAACCGGCTCTGTGAGGGACAGGCCACGTCCTGGAAGGCAGAGGGTCACCACCCCGGCCCACCACATTGTGGTGCATGTTATGCTGACTGCTGCGTTGTTTAAGCCAACCGGTGGGGCGGTGGAAGTGTGATGATGCGGAGAGTAATCTCCTTTAACACAAGAACGCCTTTGGTGCAGATTGAGGGCAACCTCACTGCTCAGCAATACATTGATGAAGTCACTGAGGGAAGTTTTTCGGTTCCTGCAAGTGTCGATTTTCCAGCAGGACAATGCAAGACCACACAGTGCTGGATTACAATTGCACGACTTCAAGAAAACAATGTTGAGATCGCCTTTTTCTCCTGACCTGAGTACAATACTGCCAGTGTAATCCACAGGAGACAACTGCGACCAGCCAACCTTTGCCAGCTGGCTGCAGCTGCATAGGAAGAGTGGTGGAACATCCCACAGCAGTCTATCCAGAGGCTGATCAGGTCTATGTATCAACGCTGCCAGGATTGTTATTGCTCAGGGAGGTCAAACCCGATACTAACTTTGTAATATTTTTACTTTGACAGTGTGTCACGTTTCATACTGAAAACGTATCATGAGTATTTGATCTGTATTTTTGTTCAAATTTTCTGTGATTTTGTTTGATATCTATGTTTAAAATATTTGATTACATCCATTAGATCTGAGTGACTATATATATATATATATAGTCGTTGTATTGTTGTATTACATTGTCAAGTTGTTCTTCGGCAGATGACATTACCACGTATGGATTATCTCCTTTGAGTTCCTCTGAGTTCTGTAAAAAATGAAATTAAAAAAATTAAAGAATGAATGCTCTCGGAAATCAGAAATCACAGGATTCTAACATGCCTAGCAGATACACTTTTACTCAAGTTGCTTAACCAAGCCTCTTGTTTGTAGATCCCCTGACACCACACCCCTCTTCACTACTCTTGTATGTGGTGTGGTGTCAGGTGGTTCTGTAACAGTACTATTTCACCACACTCCCCCTCTGTGTTCAATAGTTCAGTTACTGGATGAAGTTTTCAGCTACTGGACATAGAAAGGGTTCCCCTGGGCTCTCTCTGTAAAAGTGGTGAATCGAAAAATCACAGGATCTCTTCAGGGTTAGCAGCTACACTTTTATAAATAAGCTAAGTTGCAGAGAAATGAACACCAGACTACTTTGTGTTGTGGTATCAGGTGGTTCTCCACACGTCCTCCTCTTTGTTGGCTAAATTACTTCTTAGGATACCATTTTATTATTTTCAGAAATTCACGTCCAACCTTAGGGTTAGGGTTAAGGCCGTCACGCACGTGATGTGATTTTTCATTGGGCAACAAGATGCTTTCGCCACAACATGACCATACACACCAAAAGTGACACAGAGGCGATGCGACAGATTGGAAAACTACCAGATCAATAAAACTATTAAAAAATTGCTATTGACAAAACTATGATCAAGACTGGTACATATTCGTCAACATGATACAGTAATTATGAGTGCCTTCTCTGACGGTATTTCAACATATATGGCAATAAATCATACATACCAGGCTTATCCAGTGCCTTCAAAATGGACTCCCATATATTACCTTTCAAATCTGTATCTTTATAATTGCGATGGTCTTTGTCATAAAGCTCTGGGTATTTTTCCACGGCAAGTATTATTGTTTCTTCCGTCATTTTGGATACGACTTCACCCCGCTGGACCATGTGCATTGAAGCTGTTCCCTGATTGGTCAATTCCCTAGTTGTCACACGACAAATCGCAAAAAATAGGATTAAATTATTTTTATTTTGCATCGCTCCAGTGTCGCCCTGGAGTCGCCTGTCGTGTGAAAGATACTTATCAAAAGTATAGGTTCTATTCATTTTGTCGCACCGCTGCACAGTTTCACTTGTCGCATCGCCTCTGGTATGTCGCAGCCTTTTGGGTTAAGGTCTGTCAGCGACTAATGTAATGGTTAGGGTTACTATCCAGTTTTTATTTTTTGTAATGACTGGGTGTAGTGAGGGTTGCATTAACCATCTGACACTTGTTGGATCTCACCCTGTTTACATGCTGTAACAAAAATAAGCTGCCTGACCACAGTTTCTTGATGACAGCACAACCTGACACCCCAGCAAACCACACCTCTCTATTCTGAAGCGCTTTGTAGCAGTACTACTTCACCACACTTCCTCTTGAACCCCCTTTTGACTCCTGACCTGAGTACAATAGAACATCTGTGGGACCAAATTGCCAGTGCCATCCACAGGAGACACCCGCGACCAGCCAACCTTTGCCAGCTGGCTGCACAGGAAGAGTGGCAGAACATCCCACAGCAGTCTATCCAGAGGCTATGCGTCAACACTGCCAGGACTGTGCTGATGCTCAGGAAGGTCATAACTGATACTAACTCTGTAATGTTTTCATTTTGACAGTGCGTTTCTTTTTCAAATCAGTATATATATATATATAGAGAGAGAGAGAGAGAAAGAGAGAGAGAGAGAGAGAATAAGAAAGTTGTATTACATTGTCAAGTTGTTCTTTGGCAGATGACATTACCACATATGGATTATCTTTGTGTTCCTCTGAGTTCTGTAAAAAATGAAATTAAAAAAAATCAAACAGTGAATGCTCTCTGAAATCAGAAATCACAGGATTCTAACATGCCTAGTAGATACACTTTTACTCAAGTTGCTTAACCAAGCCTCTTGTTTGTAGATCCCCTGACACCACACCCCTCTTCACTACTCTTGTATGTGGTGTGGTGTCAGGTGGTTCTGTAACAGTACTATTTCACCACACTCCCCCTCTGTGTTCAATAGTTCAGTTACTGGATGAAGTTTTCAGCTACTGGACATAGAAAGGGTTCCCCTGGGCTCTCTCTGTAAAAGTGGTGAATCGAACAATCGCAGGATCTCTTCAGGGTTAACAGCTACACTTTTATAAATAAGCTAAGTTGCAGAGAAATGAACACCACACTACTTTGTGTTGTGGTATCAGGTGGTTCTCCACACGTCCTCCTCTTTGTTGGCTAAATTACTTCTTCGGATACCATTTTATTATTTTCAGAAATTCATGTCCAACCACCTGACACTTGTTGGGTCTGACCCTGTTTGCAAGCTGTAACAAAAATAAGCTGCCTGACCACAGTTGATGGCAGCACAACCTGACACCTCAGCAAACCACACCTCTTTATTCTGAAGCACTTTGTGGCAGTACTACTTCACCTCACTTACTCTTGAAGTTTAAATGTTTAGGTAATTAAACAGAATCTAATATGAATTTGAAGCTTGTTGAAATGGGAGCTGAATGTACCAAGAGGGTGTTTTTATTAGGTTTGCTCATTGAAACTGGTGAAATTATATATGATATTATTTTATTGCAATAAGCTAGTACTAGTTAATTGAGCTGATTTGTTCCTTGAAGCCCAAAGTATTGTTTCCAGATCTATTTATATTGTGGTGTTGCTCATGGATTTTTTGTTCCTCAAAAGGGTAGATTGGTTTGGCAATGTGTAAAATCCTAAAAGGGGTTTACAAAGCAAAGACAGGCCCAGTCACAGCTTTAGACAGCTCAGAGACCGGGACCAGAGGGCAGAAACAAAAAACAGGACGTTGAAACAGAAAACAGAGCCTACGGTCACAGGGCCTTTGTTGTTGTCACTCTCCAATCTTGGAGGCTCTTTGCTTCTTTCACCTGAAATATCGAAATGCACCTAAATCACATAAAGTAATTATAGCCATCCCAATATTACCGTATCATAAATCCTACCAGTCTTACATTTCTGCTAGCTACATAGGTCTCAAATGTACAGTTTTGAAGAAAAAAAAAGCATTATAGCTGATATCTGGTACTACTTTAGGTTAAAGAAAGTTATCTGTTTCCACGCCTTATTCTCAGGATATCTGTTACACCTTTTCACCCAGGAGCTACACCGCGAATGTCAACCTTGGTGGTGCCCTCTGGTTTTCACCAGTGCCTGGTCAGTAGGGACTGCTGAAGCACAATAAGGTGAAGCAGTCCCTATCAGACTAACACTCCCTGTGTGATCCCCAGCTAAGATTTGGCAACTTGGCACAGCCAGGACGTAAACCTGTGCTTCCCTGACTGCATGGCTTTCTCTGCAACGGCATTCACATGTGCTTTACAGAGAAATATAAGACATAGGCCCTTCTAAAGAAAGAGTCTGTAAACAATCCACTTACTGCTGTTAGTAAGAACGATTGCTGTACGCACGACTGCAGATACCAATAAGATGAAAAGACTTCCTCCAGTCACCCAGATTATAAAAGTTGTGAATCTTCTAGATAATGGAATAAGGATGTCAGTGAAGAAATATAAGGAATAAAACATTGAGTAAGGTCTATTCATATACTATACAAGAAAGACAAAATAAATGTCATGACAAACAGGTGCTGGCGGGAACCTGAAAATAATGTTATTTTATGCTCTATACATTTCAATTTGCTTTCAAAATCTATGCTCAGAACATTATGAGGGAAAGACAGATATTTTTTAAAGTTGCTTCTGAAAAGACTCCTCAAGGAGTGGACATTCCTAACTGAATTCAAGGATATATACCATCCACCAACTTGTGTGCCCCTGTGAAAGTGCAGCCAGGTGCTGGTATTGCATGTTATTTCAATGGTGGTGATATTAAGAAGTTAATAGGCAGTACTGCCATGTTGGGGTCCATCATTTGGTTCCTCAATCTGCCAAGTTTCATTGCTCTGTGTTGAATGATTTTTTTTTCACAGCAATGGTGTGCATTTAGCAAAAGCAACTTTATGAATAAAAACTCTTTAAAACGTAATGGGCTCAAAGCCATTTAACCAACACCTGCCCACTCACACACACACACACACACACACACACAAACACACACACACATACACACACATACACACACGCGGACGCACGCACGCACAAACACACACACATACACACACGCACGCACGCACGCATGCATGCACACACACACACACACACACACTGCTCCAGGTCTCATACCAAGCCAGGCTGCTGCACTGAAATGGTACTAGCTCATTACCTGTGTGTGTCATGGGTTGTTTCATTGGCAGTTGACATCTCAGTTGGCGTTGAGACTGGGACTGGGACTGTGGTAGTAACAGGCACTAGACAAAATGTAACTAGTGTTATACTGGGAAATACTGGACACGATTCACACAGTATACTTTTTTGGTGGGTCAAATAAACTGTTGTTTAGCAATATGGCTTTGATCAAACTTTTAAAAAAAATGAATTCAAGTTTGGACGTTATAATTCCATTATGGTTTCATAATATTACGATACCAAGTGAAACAGTATGAATAATCCTGATATACTGCATACTGTACTGCATGACTACCAGATTCTATAATAGCACAGTGGTTTAGTTTATATTCTCACCATCAGCAACTTTGAGGTAAACAGGAATGTTTATATCATAAAACATTGTTTCTATAGCACACCAGTACTGGTCTTCATCCCCCTTCTCCAGCCTCCTCACAGTCACAGTGAATACTCCCTGGGTTTTATTATCACTAATCGATACTTTATCTTCATTTCTCTGGATAATACAGGCGCTCCAATCCTTCCTCTTGCACCAGTACTTCTCATGGTCTTTGTAGTACTGATCATAGTCACACTGGATGCTGACTGATCCTCCTTCCCAGCCAGTTATGGAGCGGCTTGTCACTGCAGTATCTGCAACAAAATGAATGAGTTTTATCAGGTACAGTCTTCTATCTAATCACACAAATATAAGGCCTTTTATTTTTATTTTGTATTACAGTATTATAATGTAACATTTTCTAGGAATGTATCAGTGTTTATTAATAAATAAATAAAACAGATGAAAATAAATCATTTGCATTTTTGCTGGTAAATATCAGGGGTAATACTCAGAGCAGCTCGCCTGCTTCTATTCTTTGTGAATGCAAACCATGTAACGCTGCTGAAGTTAACCTGCATTAGTGCATACGTTCAGTATGTTTCAGACACAGCCCCATTACACAAAAACTATATTTTATTATTTACATAAATGTAAAGTAATGGATTTTCTTGGTATAAATCAGTATTTTGACATGCTTGAGTTGGCCAGATGTTGGGTGAAAACAGTAAATATTGAAGTATAGCTTTTGTAAAACCTGGAAATGGTAAGAACTGAGAATAAATAGCTTTGCCTATATATCAGTGATGCCAAAATCAGATCAAATCCACATGACTTGGGATTACTGATATACTGCCTACAGGTGTTACAAGTATTAGAACACAAATATTGGAGGGTAATGTATTGTGTTGATGCCATGGCCAAAACAAGTGCAATTCCAAACCTGCAACCTTCTGGACTGCTGGCAAGTGAGTTAACCTCTAGGCTAAGAATTCATCTATAATTTTTTTTACTATAGCCTTAAGACTTTTGGTCCAAGTTCTGATAACTATAGTTACCAGAAACTAAAGCTTTGCCCTAATTGATTTCTGCTTCTGAAAAATGTAAATTTGTTTTCATAACGAGGCAGCTGATGATCAGACACAATCACAAACTCAAGAAGTCAAGTTCAGTGTTATGGCAAGCTTTTACACAGACAGAATGTTTGTAAACAATCAGAAAAGTCCAACACAATCACAATCATCTTTTTTACTGCAACATGCATTTGTGTATAAGACAGCAGCATTTCATTGTAGATGGCAAAAAACTGGAATATATGTATATATCAATACATCAATAGCTCATGGGGCACAAACATAATGTTATTTACATTTTAAATAGTGAGCAGATAGGTTTGTTGATTGAGTAGTATTGTTCCTTGGGATAACAAAATACTAAGCTCAAGTCATGTGATTTCATCAAAACACCAGGTGCTCATTGTTTGGTATTTGAGTTGAGTTAAAATTGCCAAAATGAGTTGATTAAGAATCTGTATAAAAAGCCATTCCAAAAGACATGAGATTAATTAACGCAAGAACAGTGAAAGATATGATCATGCCCCGCTTGAGTAATAAAGATCGTCTGGTGCTTTCAGTTTGGTCTACTGCTGAGGCTGCTGTGGCCACTGACTGTGTATGAGGTTTCTTTGACAACAGTAGAGAATCTGGAAGCTTTAATCAGTTCATACGTCAGAAAATGGTTGGGAGTTCCACGCTGCCTCCGCAGAGTGGGACTTTATGGTAAAGGAATACTGCAACTACCAGTCTCTGCTCTAACCGAGGAGTTAAGTGCACCAAGGTCTGACTGGAAATGACATTAGTAAAGTCACGCGACAAATGTGTAAGGGAGGCAGGACCTGTGTTGAAAACTAGAAGATAGTGGGCAGTAAAGAAAGCCGTGGAAGATGCAAAGGCTGCCCTTCGAATCGGTGATATCATGGGGCAAGTTCAGAATGGAAGCGGGGGTCACAAGGCACAAGGCAGCCCCAGCTCAATGGAGGAAGCTGGTAGTCAATGAGGTGCAAAAGCAGGAGGAGAGTATGAGATGTGTAAAGACCATTTCCCAGGCCAAGCAGAGAGAATGGATGAGATGGGAGAGTGTGGAACGACGCAAGATCAGCTGGCAAGACCTATGGACAATGGAACAGAGCAGGATCAGTTTCCTCATCAGGTCAACATATGATGTTCTCCCATCACCACAGAACCTAAACCTCTGGATAGGAGAGGATCCCTCATGTCCTTTGTGTTCATCACCAGCAACATTAAGGCACATTTTGACAGGACATAAGGTGGGTCTTAGCTAAGGACAGTTTACTTGGCACCATGACCAGGTGCTGCGATGTTTGGCCTTAGCATTGGAAGACAAGCGTAACATAACCAATAAGTTGCCACCAGTTCCATCAAAACATTACACACAAAAGACAACATTCCTCCGCCCAGGAGAGCAACTGCCAAGAAAAGGTGTTAAAACCAAGCCTCGCTCAGGACAACTGGAAGCTGCTAGAGACTGGAAAATGATGGCAGATGATGGTCAATGGCTTATTTTTCCACCTGAGATTGCCACCACTAACCTTAGACCAGATGTTGCCTTGTGGTCTGGATTAGCACGCCTTGTTCACCTGTTAGAGTTAACAGTGCCATAGGAGGATGTTGTTGATGAGGCGTATGAGAGGAAGAAACTTTGGTACGCTCAAGTAGCTGCTGAAGCGGAACAGCGAGGTGGAGAGTCCGGGTTTACCCAGTGGAGGTGGGTTGTCGAGAATTTGTGGCACACTCTACAATCCGGTTTCTCAGAGATGTCGGGTTCAGTGGCCAAGAGTTGTGTCACACAGTGAAGAACTTATCTGAAGCAGCAGAAAAGAGCAGCAGCTGGCTGTGGTTGAGACGGAAAGATTCTGGCTGGGGATCTCAAGCACAATAGAAAGAAAGCAACTCTGATGTACGGGTAAGTAAACTGGGCTGAGGTGAGTGGTCGATGGAGTGGGGTGATGCTTGGATGCCAGAATCATTGTCGAGCCCTCTTGAGGTGTCGTGGGCTAGTTGACGAAACACTGAGGATGGAAGATGCCCACTTGAAGACCCCATAGATGAACCCTACTTAGCTCAATCCAAACGGTTGTCATGCAGATGGAAGCAAACACAAATAGATAGAGACGCAGATGGATCACATTAGCTTACTGTAAAGCTACGTCTTGGTGCTCATCTTGGTGAGAGCCGAATTCAAATCAGCATGAAGTTTTAACATCTACTCTCATGTAATGGAAATCTTAATTATATACAGTACTGTGCAAAAGTTTTAGGCAGGTGTGAAAAAATGCTGTAAAGTAAGAATGCTTTCAAAAATAGACATGTTAATAGATTATATTTATCAATTAACTAAATGCAAAGTGAGTGAACAGAAGAAAAATCTAAATCAAATCCATATTTGTTGTGTCCACCCTTTGCCTTCAAAACAGCATCAAGCATCAATTCTTCTAGGTACACTTGCACACAGTTTTTGAAGGAACTCGGCAGGTAGGTTGGCCCAAACATCTTGGAGAACTAACCACAGTTCTTCTGTGGATTTAGGCAGCCTCAGTTGCTTCTCTCTCTTCATGTAATCCCAGACAGACTCGATGATGTTGAGATCAGGGCTCTGTGGGGGCCATATCATCACTTCCAGGACTCCTTGTTCTTCTTTACGCAGAAGATAGTTCTTAATGACTTTCGCTGTATGTTTGGGGTCGTTGTCATGCTGCAGAATAAATTTGGGGCCAATCAGATGCCTCCCTGATGGTATTGCATGATGGATAAGTATCTGCCTGTACTTCTCAGCATTAATTCTGACCAAATCCCCAACTCCATTTGCAGAAATGCAGCCCCAGACTTGCAAGGAACCTCCACCATGCTTCACTGTTGCCTGCAGACACTCATTCGTGTACGCTCTCCAGCCCTTCGGCGAACAAACTGCCTTCTGCTACAGCCAAATATTTCAAATTTTGACTCATCAGTCCAGAGCACCTGCTGCCATTTTTCTGCACCCCAGTTCCTGTGTTTTCGTGCATAGTTGAGTCGCTTGGCCTTGTTTCCACGTCGGAGGTATGGCTTTTGGCCGCAAGTCTTCCATGAAGGCCACTTCTGACCAGACTTCTCCGGACAGTAGATGGGTGTACCAGGGTCCCACTGTTTTCTGCCAGTTCTGAGCTGATGGCACTGCTGGACATCTTCCGATTGCGAAGGAAGTAAGCATGATGTGTCTTTCATCTGCTGCAGTAAGTTTCCTTGGCCGACCACTGCGTCTACGGTCCTCAGCATTGCCCGTTTCTTTGTGCTTCTTCAAAAGAGCTTGGACAGCACATCTGGAAACCCCTGTCTGCCTTGAAATGTCTGCCTGGGAGAGACCTTGCTGATGCAGTATAACTACCTTGTGTCTTGTTGCTGTGCTCAGTCTTGCCATGGTGTATGACTTTGACAGTAAACTATCTTCAGCAACCTCACCTTGTTAGCTGAGTTTGGCTGTTCCTCACCCAGTTTTATTCCTCCTACACAGCTGTTTCTGTTTCAGTTAATGATTGTGTTTCAACCTACATATTGAATTGATGCTCATTAGCACCTGTTTGGTATAATTGTTTAATCATACACCTGACTATATGCCTACAAAATCCCTGACTTTGTGCAAGTGTACCTAGAAGAATTGATGCTGTTTTGAAGGCAAAGGGTGGTCACACCAAATATGGATTTGATTTAGATTTTTTTTCTGTTCACTCACTTTGCATTTAGTTAATTGATAAATATAATCTATTAACATGTCTATTTTTGAAAGCATACTTACTTTACAGCATTTTTTCACACCTGCCTAAAACTTTTGCACAGTACTGTATATATATATATATATGTGTGTGTGTGTGTGTGTGTGTGTGTGTGTGTGTGTGTGTGTGTGTGTGTGTGTGTGTGTGTGTGTGTGTGTGTGTGTGTGTGTGTATTTCTGTTATTTCTAACTGCCTAAAATGCTAAAGAAAGGCTTAACTTAATTACTTGTGTTTTATTTTCACCACACAAAAATTAAGGTTCATGACAGTTCTTGTTTTTTTTTTTTCAGAAACATTTACTTGGGGAAAAATACTTGACGGTAACTCAAGATAAGCAAAACATAAATTTAGACTACAATCATTTGAAAATTGATGTGTACAGGATACACATAGACAGTCATGAAACTTAAAGACATTTACATGACCTGTTTTGCCAAAAACATAAAATAAAACTGGTGAGGATGGCCCCTCTACCAATTATTATAATATTACAAATTTCCTATTGAGAAAGTCAGCTCCTATAAACAATGATTTAAAGATATTAAGTAAAATCCTAGCTCCCAGTATAAAACTACAAGTGCCTGTTTTACTACCCGTATACTGATACATATACCCTACTCGTGATTAAAAAAACATGTTGTATTTACCTGTGGGCAACATCTGGGCTTGAAACCTGAAGGAGAGCTGAAATTACATTTCCCCCTAATCTCGTTCCCACAATATATTGTGTCACTAGGGGTACATTCATTTTACAATGCATTGGTATCAAATATAGCAACATACACTATATAAAGAAAAATCTCTGTTTGATTTATCATGTATATCCAAAAAAAAAGGTTCAACTGCATTGTACAATTAGTATTTTAAAAACTTTCATCAGCTGAATGGTTATATATTGTAGATCGTTTAGAATCACAGGAGAGGAAAATTTAGAAACACTGAACTTTCTCCATAAACTGAAAAATGCAATGTTCTTACCTGGAAGAGTAACCAGGAGAAGGATAAGGAACTTCATTTCTTGAACAACTGGTCTAAATTTATTTTCTTTCATATGTACTTAAGTTCCTTTTTCATTAAGACGCAGCCCATAAACACAGGGGCCAAAAAGACCACAGTGAGAAATGCAATAGATAAAAGCCGCAGGATGAAAGACCTAAAAATAAACATCTACGGCAAGCAGAAAGAACAGCCAAATTAGGGCAAAGAAGTATGAAAAACAGCGATTGGTTTTCAGAAACAGTGTCATGGTCTTAAGATAGATTTTAAGAGCAAGAGCACCAACCTCAATGCACAACCACAGCTACTTCCTGCAAATTGTACAAAACATGAAAAAGGCTTCAGAAGTAAAAATGTGGTTTGAATTTTACTGTATGGAAATAAAATCAGACCAGACAGCATTAATGTACAACACTTGAACAAAGTCCATTGTATTTAGATGTTTAAATACTATATAGGTATTCAGTTATACATAAGCAGTTATACGCTATAGCAGATATCACCATCTTAATTTTTAACCAATGAGAATGCAGCATTTGTTTTTGACAGGTGCCCATAGCCAATCAGGATCAACCGGAAGTCCCGCCTCCCAGTTCTTGTCACATGATTGTAGTCTTTAAGCGGAAGTCCCACCCTCCCGTCTTCACTGCAAATTTGAATGGGCAAATTTAACACTGTGAGTGCTAAATTCAACACTTTTGAAGTGTATATATGGGAACCACCACAAAAGTGTTAAATCAACACTTTTAAAACTGTTGAAATTCTAACACCGTCTCAGTGTTCATTTTCTAACACTCTGAGTATTGGACATAAACACCACATCAGTGTTAATAACATTATGCTCAGTGTTGCAACACAGCATTTTCCCAACACTAGCTAGAGTCAAAAATGTACTCTGTACCAGTGTAAACAACACTAGCACAGTCAAAAATTAGCATGACTCTGAACACTCTCGAATATTACCCTGTACCAGTGTAGCCAACACCAATAAAATGACAATATGGCATGTTTTTCAACACTGTTTGGAGTTAAATTTTTACTCTATTCCAGTGTAACTAACACCAGCAAAGTGAACACCTTATTCATGTTACCTTATGCCAGTTGGTCAATGATATTCTAAAAGCTAAATACAAAACATTGCACAAGGTACAATTTAGAAAACTGACAAGTGGAATAATTTTAAGACATTTATTATGAACCGTGGCAGAATTGCATAAAATGTCATGTTGAAACATAACATAGAAGTTACATTGACACAAAAAGGAGTCTGCACAAAATATCATTGGGGTGCACTGAGTAACAACATAAATCCTCAAAATATATGCTCTTCACATGTGACTTGAGATGGTGGACATTTAAGTCCTGATTTTTTGCAATTCTGCATGTGTTATATTTCAGAAAAATAAAATGATCAATGAAATGGGTAAACGGGTGGTACATGAGCTTTTTTTTAAAAATAAAACAGGCTTTTAAGAAAAATAAAATAAGGGGGTATACAGTTTGTTATATTCTTTATTTCAGAAAAATAAAATGAGCAGTAAAAATGGGAAAAGCAAAAAGGTACAAGGTGTTGAAAAATAAAATGTTTGTTATTTATTTATATTATGATTTATGTTTTATATTGTATTTATATTGTATTTAAAAAACCTCTTGAGGATGCGTGACTGATCAGCTACTGATTATTTAACTAGCTGATAGTCATGCATCCTTACTAAACTCGTGCAGACTATGGCCGAGGGGTAATAATTAATTAATGGCTAGTTAACCCCTCGGCCAGCATATAAAAGCCTCCAGCTGTCCGCGCTAGAGCGGAGAGTGTATTAGGAGTGAGAGCGGAGAGAGAGATGAGAGAGAAAACGAAACTTAAAAATAACTGCTAAGCGTGCTGGTTTACACCAGCACGATACTTATTTGTTTATTTGTTTGGCCCTTATGCCTTTTTGTTTGTTGTTTGTTTAAATCTTTTGTTTATTTAATAAAACGCTGAGCGCCATTGCATTCAGTTTCACCCGCCAATTCATTGTTTATGTGTCGTTCCTTCCTGGTCCGTGACGTCATCGCAGCAACAGCTCAGCCACAAGCAGTAAATGAGAAAAACAGATACAAAGTGTGTTTTGCTACATATGTTATTTCAGAAAAATAAGCTTTTTTACAAAAAAAATGTTTGAAAAACGTTAAAAAATGGGTATACAGTTTGTTTTGTTATATTCTTTATTTCAGAAAAATAAAATGAGCAGTAAAATGGGTTAAAACAAAAAGGGTACAAAGTGTTGAAAAAATAAAGAAAGTTGAAAATGGTAAAAAAAATAAACTAAAATGTATACAGAGTTGAAAAATAAAGCAAGTTTGAAAATGAAGACTGTAAAATGTTAAAAACAAGTACATTACAGAGAGAAGTGTGTCTGTTAAAAAAAAAAAGACAAAGTGTTTTAAAATTAACAAGGATGAGATGTTGTATGTACAGAGCTAAATAGACCTATACAGAAGTAAAGTGACACAGGCTGGTCTTAAACAGAGAAGCGTGTCTGTTGAAAAAAGACAAAATGTTTAAAATAAGGAACAACCTGTTTAAGAAATGTAAATACTTTGTAATCCAACACATAAATAAATACATAAATAAACAAATAAACAAATCAAATGCGAGACCCTGTATACATTGTTAAGTTAACATTTTAAAAACCTTATTGCATTATTTATTTTACACAGCTTGAGACCCAAGCACATGTAAAAGCAACACAGCACTTCTGAAAAGTCCCTACAAAGTGTCTTTAGTTTAAAACATTAAAAAGCCCAATTAAAAAAAGAATACAAACCTTGACTATCAGCTGCCATTATGCTTGACGTGTTATAAAGTATTTGCTTAAAGAAAAAACATGTTTTAAATAAAATGCTACAAACCTTAAATGTGTTTGTGTTTGTCGATGTCTGAGGCAAAGAGAACACTGTTGTACACTAAACTGTGCCCCGCATGGAGCTAAGGGGCATCGCTCGAAGATAAGAAACTGGGGGGCCCAGCACTGGCTAACAGCATCGCTGGTCATGTGCTAAGGGTGTTGCTGGTCGCTCAGTTTAGAAGATAAGAAACGGTCCAGAACCAATGGCAAATCATTGCAGTGAATGATAGCAAGGTAAAAACAAGGTTGCAGTGCAGTTACTTAAACATGAAAAACAATTTAAAAGGGGAGAAATGTGAATTGTTGACACGTGTAGAGGCTGCATGTCCAGAGCTACATTGCCCCGATACAGAAGGAAGTGACACAGGATGGCTTTAAATAAGTGTGTATATTTAAAATTAACAAGGAACAGATGCTGTACAGATCTAAATAGACCTAACAGAAGTAAAGTGACACAGGCTGGTCTTAAACAGAGAAGCGTGTCTGTTGAAAAAAGACAAAATGTTTAAAATAAGGAACAACCTGTTTATGAAATTGTGGCAAAGTGGTAAGTGGTATGTGCAGGTGCAGTGGTGATGCAGTGCAGTAATGAAACAGAGAGCTATAATCCAGTTGGAAACAGTTTTTATTTGTACCCAGGTCTGGTGACCAAATAATAATCCCCGGCAATACACAACAATGTGTAGTGCACGGAGTAAATAACAACAGGGTTGCAGTCCCAAATAATAAACACTAATATCCGTTCCACAATATACTAACACGGTCACCAGTCCTGGGTGCGTGCAGTAGTGCTCGTGATGGGTGATACAGTTTATTTCGTGACAGTGATGAAGTGTTGTTCCGGCTTTGTGCTGGCCCAAGGCGACAGCTCCGGAAACATGTTAGCTGTCTGGTGATTCACAAACAAGACAATTACTAACAGACAGAACAAACAAACAAAAAACACTCACAATACTGTTCACAGTCCTTTGGGGTCTCTCACAGTCCTTCTGAGCTTAAAAACCACAAACCAAGCGAAGGAACCGATTACGATTCTCCGTCCCCCCTTACATGCTGTCACGCATTATCCCTTGGTAAACAAATGCAGCTGCCTTTACAATCTGCGGCTGCTACATTGTTTCCCTTCCGGGTCAATACGTTCTTGCAACAGAGTCTCACCTTCTTCCAGACTGATCGACTTCCCGACCCGGGGAAAGAACTGTCAGGCCAGCCCGTCCAAAGAACTCGGTCCTCGCTGCTTAGCGCCCTCACTGCTCGGGAGGGAGATTTACAACCAAGATTCATTATATTTCTGTCACAGAAATGTACATACTTAACCCAGCACATACATAAATAAATTAATACATAAATAAATAAACAAAATAAAATAATAATAATGTGAGACATTGTTAAGTTAACATTTTAAAAGCCTTATTGCATTATTTATTTTACACAGCTGGATGTACAAGCATGTGTAAAACAGCACGGTCGGCTTCTGAAATGTCCATACCAAGTGTCTTGAGTTTAAAACATTAAAATGTCCAATAAAAAAACAATACAAACCTTGACTATCAGCTGCCGCTATGTTAGACTTGTTACAATGTATTTACTTAAACTGAAAAAAAATAAATAAATAAGACGCTATAAACCTTTTCAGTGTCAGTGCTTGTCTGTATCTGAACAAACAGAGAGAATTGCGAGTGTGGCTGGCAGTTCCCCCCAGTGTGCTGAGGGCATTGTGGAAGTGCCGCTACCCTTCCTGTCTCGTGTTTGTAGTTTTTACAGAAGTTTTAACTCAGTTAAGGGCCATGTGTGTAGTTTTAAAGCAACAGTTTTAAAGATTGTAGTTTCAAGTCAATTTTGATATTAAAAATTGTTATATATATATAATATGTTGACCCAGCCGTACAATGGCAATGTTGGAGCGGCCTGTAAGCTTATGCAGAAGTAAACGAACACAAAAGTTTTCAAAACTACAAACTGAAGGATTATCAACTGAACAAAACAGTCTTTAGGCACATATTTAAACACTTTCAAATCAGGCGTTTATGCAGAAATGCATGGATCATGAATGTCTATTTAAATTTATTTAGTTAAAGCTTAAAAACTTTAAAAACATATGCTACAAACACTGACTATCAGCGGTCGTATTTTAGATCATTTCCAACTTTGTTACAACGTATTTACTTAAAACAAAAAAAACAGTCTTAAAATAAAATGCGACAAACTTAAGCTGTGTCTATTCTTGTGTGAGCATGACAAACTGAGAGACAATTGTACAAGCGACAGGCCCCCCTCATGGGCGAGGGGCTGGGGACTACACTGGCTTGTGGAGATAGGCTATAGGTGATAAGTGACTGGTGTGTTTTATTTTAAGATGCTGTACAAGAGTTTGCTGTAATTCCTTTACGTAGAATGAGAACAGTTTCAAAGAGGGGAATTGCAAGCAATTTATAAATTCATTAAAACAAGAATTGGCTGTGTTGGTGTTTGTGTTAAATAAATGTAAAAAAAAAAACATATTTATCGTATAGATAGCCCCTTTCCGGTATTCAAACTTCAACAATGGTTTTAGGTTATATTTTAGCGTGTATAGCTGCGCTGACTAAGTATGCAGGGACTGTCCCTTTGACAAACAAGACAGCTAAAGAAGTGGACAGCGCATTTCAAAGCCTCCAACCCGCTGTTTCCTGTGCTGATATCTAGAAGGCCCATAGAATGTCATTTATGTGTCACACAGAGCTGCTGGCTAAGACAGACTACGTTTAGTCCTGACGGTTGTTTGGAATATGGATGGCGGTGCACACATGCATTTAGTAGTACTGAAATATGTATTCAGAAGCACTGAAAAGAGCTGTGTTGATCGACTTAAACAACTAGGCTAACAATCTTTGTGTTGCAGGCAGTGTTCTCGGGTTGCACAAGACCGTGGATGTCGTGCCTGTGAATTGTTAGAGGGGACTATGAAAATACATAGAGATCAAGGCTTTTCTGAACTGAAAAATATTCTAATGACAAAGCATCTGAAAACTATTTGAGAGTTACCATTAAAGTGCTTTATAGTGTGGGAATCTTGTGATGAAATCTGTCTACAGGATTTTTTGAGTACATTCACATGACTGTCCTTTCAGAAACAGTTTTGTGTCAATGTTCTGCAACGAACTACTGGGCAGTACTGAAAATGTGGCTCTAGTAATTCAGTTATGCCAACTGAAATAAAAAAACAATAAACACATTGTGACAGAAATACAATGATTCTTGGTTGTAAATCTGCCTCCCGACCTGTGAGGGCGCTAAGCAGCGAGAACAGAGTTCTTTGGATGACCTGGTCTGACAGTTCTTTCCCAGGGTCGGGAAGTCGGCCAGTCTGGATGAAGAACGCATTGACCCGGAAGGGAAACGGCGTGGCAGTCGCAGATTGGAGAGGGTGGTTGCACTCGTTTACCAAGGGGTCATGTGTGATCAGAATCTGTTCCTTCGCATTTGGTTTGGTTTACAATAGAACCGAGAAGGACTGAAAGAGGTCCTGTGAGAAACAGTATCGTGAGTGTTCTGTGTTTTTTGTTTGTAATTGTCTCTGTGGATGGGTGGTGGGCAATTCACTGACACATGTGGGAGACAGAAGGTTTATTTGAAACACCTCACTGGTGCCCAGTTTTTTTTATTTTCTTTTATTTGGCTTTATTTTCTTTTTAACCTGCAGAGGGTGCTGTTGTCTGTGGCCTGAATACCGCCAATGGTAGTCAGGTCCACAGTAATACCAATACAGGTACAGTCCACCATTTCGCACTCACAGGTGCTGAAAACAATAATGAAAACAAAAGGCAAAAGAAAAAGGGAAAATAAAACACAGTAATAAAACTACAAAATAAAGGTGCTGCACTCGGCAGCGTTACCCCGACCGTCGCTATCTGCACGGCCCGGGTCTCCGTCCTACGCTCACCCGTTCCCTCAACCTGTTGATACTGTTTGGGGTTCTGCCCAAGCTTTTCCCCGCTACTAAAAATTATTTTCTTTTTAATTAATTTGTTGTTGTGCTCATTCTTCTCCGGCCGTGCTCGGTCCGGCAGCAGAGCTTCCGCCAGCTGGCTCGTTTCGTATTAGAGGGGCAGGCTGAGGGAACAACAGAGCATCTAGGGTCAGCAATCCCCCAAGGCCCGCCTCTCAGCCACTCAGAGGGAAAGCCAACACACCCTCTTCCCCACCTCTCTGTGCCACTGCACTGACTGACAGGCGGATCTATGAGGCTACTGCCCCCTTCCTGCAGTACCACGCATGCGTCAGACAGTCAGCACAGATCTCCCCTGTTACAGTCTTGTTACAATATGTTTCCGGAGCTGTCGCCAAGGGCCAGCAATAAGCCGGAACATCACTTTACCACTGTCACTAAATAAACTTGTATATAATTAAATACAAGATACTACAGATTAAACACTTGGCAGATTACAGTACTCTGAAGTACAGGATTACATGCAGTAAAATAGGGGGCAGATAAGAGCAAGTAATGCGCATTTAAGGAGGGATGATGTGTGTCCCAGGGGAAAAACAGAGGCGTTCTACAGGTGCTTTCTGAAGAGGTGTGTCTTGAGGAGGCGCCGGAATGTGGTCAGGGACTGGGCAGTCCTGACATCTGTAGGAAGGTCATTCCACCACTGTGGGGCGAGGGTGGAGAAGGAGCGGGCTCTGGAGGCAGGGGAGCGTAGAGGAGGTAGAGCCAGTCTTCTAGTGCAGGCGGCGCGGAGAGGTTGAGTGGGGGTAAAGGGAGAGATGAGGGTCTGGAGGTAGCTGGGTGCAGTCTGGTCAAGACATCTGTAGGCTAGTACAAGAGTCTTGAACTGGATGCGATGTGGTCGATACCATGTGGTCAGCGGTAATACCCAAGCCTGGATATGGCGCCACAGCCCCCACACCCTGGAAGATGCCGTGAAACTGGCAGAGAATTATGAAGACTCCCTAGTCTCCGTCCGGACAGGGATACTGTCGGTTCCTGCCCTTCGGAGCAGCCGAGCCCCTCCTCTCTCTCCTCCGCCACTATCATCAGCCCCAGGACCCAGACTTCTGAGACCGTCGACCCCAATGGGCCTCCTTGCCTCCCCTTCATGGAGACCAAGGTTGGCCTCCAGCTGGGGTAGAGGTGCTGCCCCTGCCCCGTTGCCATACCAGCAACGGGACAGATATTTAACCAATGCCCCCTCTGTCCCCCTGTGGCAAAGTGGCTGCTGATTATGAACAGGTGCAGAGGTGATCCAGTACAGAAATAATCACAAGTGAAAAACTGTAATCCAATGTGGAAACGTTATTTTTATTGTCAACACAAATCCTGGTCTGGCGACCAAACAATAATCCTCCGGCAATACACTCCTAGCGTAAAGCTTGGCAGGAAAATGATAATAATGATTTATAAACAAAACAAATAATAACACGTTATCCGCTCCCACAATACTACTACCACAAATCACCAGTCCGGGTGCGTGCAGTAGTGCTCAAGGTGGGTGATAACAAATAACAGTGACTGTAGTGTTGTTGTTCCGGGTAGTACTGGCCCAAGGCGACAGCTCCGGAGATGTGTTAGCCGTCTAGTGAATTTACAAACAAAAGACAATTACTAACAGTACTACAAACAAACAGAACACTCACGAATATTGGTTACTTTTTGGGAACTGTCCTGGTCCTTCCAGTTCTGTGCTTCTCTGAACCCAAGCGAAGGAAAAGATTTACAATTCTCCGGCCCCCTTTATGCGATCATGCATGACCCCTTGGTAAACGATTACAGCGGACTCTATTGCCTGCAGCTGCTTTCTCGTTTACCTTCCAGGTAAATACGTTCCTGCAACGGAGTCTTGCCTTTTTCCAGGCTGACTGACTTTCCAACCCAGGAAATGAACTGTCAGGCCAACCCGTCCAAAGCCTTTCCCTTTCACTACTTAGCGCCCTCACAGGTCGGGAGGGAGATTTACAACCAGAAGTCATTATATTTCCGTCACACCCCCCATCTTGTTTTAGGTGCAACCAACAGGGACATCTGGCCAGGTCATACCCCGCTGCCATGGAGTGTGACGTGGCCGAGTGTAATTGGGCACCGGAGATGGGCAGCAGTGTGGAGTAGTGGTTAGCCACTGGACTCTTGACCGGAGGGTCGTGGGTTCAATCCCAGGTGGGGGACACTGCTGCTGTACCCTTGAGCAAGGTACTTTACCTAGATTGCTCCAGTAAAAACCCAACTGTATAAATGGGTAATTGTATGTAAAAATAATGTGATATCTTGTAAGAATTGTAAGTCGCCCTGGATAAGGGCGTCTGCTAAGAAATAAATAATAATAATAATAATAGGTAAGTGCAGGGAAAATGGCCGGGAGGGGCCTTGTATGATTGATGTGGTTTTTGGCAATGTGAAAACCTACGCATTAGTGGACACAGGATGTGAGCAAACCTTAATTAGAACAGCTCTCTTGGGCGGTGTGTTGTGGCGGCCACGAGGTCAGGTGGCCATCTCCTGTATCCATGGAGACACGGGGGCATACCCCACACTAAAGTATACTTATTAGTAGGACCGATAAAACATCACCTGGTAGTAGGGGTGATGGAAAGGTTGCCACATCCAGTTATTCTGGGCCAAGACTGTCCAAAATTCAAAGAATTAATGCAAATAATGGCAGTCTCGGCCACACATGTAAACGTGGCAGAAAAAAATGAAAAATGAACGAATTGGTCATGTGTTTCCTTTTCAAGCCGAAATGTTTTCTCCTATTTTCCATCCTAGAAAAACAAATAAAGAGAGAAGGACCGCAAAATGGGAGGGAGTATCACTGAGACAAGGCTGGGGTCTGGTGGGAGAATGCTTGAATGGTAACAAACGCCAGTCAAAAGGAGTCGGAACGCAGTGTGACCGAGAGGGCGAGGTTACTGGGCCATCCAGGGCAGATGCTACTCCAGCCCCTCTCAATATACCAGACATGTGGTATTGAAGCGAGGACATAGTGTGGAGCCAACATAATGACCCGTCACTAGTGCACGCTTGGGGACAGGTCCGGTCTATTGAAGGTAAGGATGTTGATGGCGCTGGGGCGCTAATATATCCACACTTCAGTATCAAGGGGCAATTACTGTATAGGGTAAACCTAGCCGCGGGCACAGGACAGACTGTAACACAATTATTGGTTCCCCTGTCTTGTCGGACCGAGATCATGAGGCTGGCGCATGATATCCCTTTTGCGGGGCACCTCGGAGCTGACAAGTAAGGGAACAGATATTGGCTCATTTCTGTTGGATAGGTCATACTGATGTGTCGAAATATGTAGCCACATGCCCAGACTGCCAGCGAGTAGCGCCGGGTCGAGTGCGCCCCGCCCCTTTGGTTCCACTGCCGATTATTTCCACTCCTTTTGAACGCATTGCAATGGACATAGTGGGCCCTTTGCTACCTTCTGACTCTGGGTATATGCATATATTAGTAGTGGTATACTATGCAACGCGATACCCAGAGGCAGCTCCATTGAGGTCCACTAGTGCCGCTGCAATAGCCACAGAGTTAGTGCAGATTATGGCTAGAGAAGGGATCCCCAAGGAGAATTTGACTGATCATGGGACGAACTTTTTGTCTAACACGTTACAGCAGGTATATCAAATATTAAAAATACGTCCCATCAGGACGTCTGTTTATCATCCACGTATTCTTTTTTTTTAATTGGGCTTTTTAATGTTTTAAACTCAAGGCACTTTGTAGGGACATTTCAGAAGCGCTGTGTGCTGCTTTGTATTTACATGTGCTTGGGTCTCAAGCTGTGTAAAATAAATAATGCAATAAGGTTTTTAAAATGTTAACTTAACAATGTATACAGGTTCTCGCATTTGATTTGTTTATTTGTGTATTTATGTATTTATTTATGTGTTGGATTACGAAGTATTTACATTTCTTAAACAGGTTGTTCCTTATTTTAAACATTTTGTCTTTTTTCAAAAGACACGCTTCTCTGTTTAAGACCAGCCTGTGTCACTTTACTTCTGTATAGGTCTATTTAGCTCTGTACATAAAACATCTCATCCTTGTTAATTTTAAAACACTTTGTCTTTTAAAAAATAAATAAATATTGGATTCCCTGAACTCATCTTCAGACCTAAGACCTTTCAGAGTAGCTGTCTAGTGGAGAGTATATGTCTGGGGCAATTTTTGAAGTAGCTGTAACGTTTTGGGCAATATAAACAAACTGACATGTAAATAATCTCTGTGATGAAGTAGCAGAAAAAAGACTTCACTCTGAGCTACTGTTTTAATACTACACAGCTGTATTCTTTGATTTTCTAAGTTAAGTTCTGTTAACGGTTTTTGTTCAGTAAAACATAACCCTTTTAGCATATATGGACATATAATCGGTACATATCTTCTTCAAAGATCAATTTTCTTCATGTTAACAAACCTATGGAACTGTTATGACATTACCGTTAGATTTATTATTACGCGATTATGAGGATCCTCTCTATGAGCGCGCACTGTTTTTCTTCCTGTTATTAAATCATGTTATAATAGCACATTGATAAAAAAAGAGCGTCGTGTGAGCTTGCGCAGTGGAGAGGTTAGAGGACTTGGTCTTCGTTGCAGGACTGGGTGGCGCATTGTATGTATGCTCAGAATCAGAGAATCGCAAAGCGAAGAAGCAGAGAAAAAGACAAGTTTCAGGACTGCAGGTTAGGTTGGTAACCCATTCTAGTATTCGATACCGGTAGTTAAGTACAGTTTGTGTAAAATAACTTTTTTTTTTATATTGGGAAATGTGCTTACCTTCTGAAGAAATTAAACGTTTAAGAACATGCATTAAATCTGTTCTATATACAGTAGGTTCCAAACGAACGTGGCTACGCGTGTCAAACTTCCAAATTCGAGACGCTTCGGGATACTGAGACACAACACGCTTTGCTACACGACGTGGAAGAGCTAGATTGTTACGATTAACGTGTTTGCCATTTTTAAAACCCGCTCTTTCTAATCGTGCAAGTACTGTTTTCGTTACAGATTCATCTCCTCAACGATCGTTTAAAATCGTTTAAAAATGTTTTTTTGTTTTCGGACATAACTAGTTTTTATCATTAACAAACTTTGAAATTGGTTCGTTTTTAGTTTGAGGTTTGACTCCGCCATTTCCCTAAGTCCCCCTTGTCGTTTTCCACCACCTGCGCTTTTTACAAGAGGAAATCAGTGCAAATAGCATTTTTATTAAAGAAAACGCTTAAGTGTCTTGTACAAAATCAATTCCAGGTTTGAAATATTTAGCTGGTAAAGTTGGTAAATGCTCTTGGCTTTATGCAGAACATTTGGTAAGTAAGACCTTTCACAATTGAAGACCAGCGTTGACTATTTTCTAAGTTGTTTGGAACACGCAGAAGCGCTTTTAAGTAATTGTCTTTTGGTGGTTTAAGCAACTGTGATAAATATAACGTTTAGGAAAATATATGCCGATGTGTGGTAATTTTTATTGAATGGTTAAAACAAACTTGGTCTTGGACTTAGACAGGTCTTTTAAATGTGGTCACTGTTAAATATACATAATCGGGATCATCACACTTGGTGAATACATGTTTTTCTGTCTATTTAAAACCAGCACACAGTGAAGCAATGCACTGTAGTAAAAAATCAACAGATTTTATTTGATTTATATATTTATTAATCCAAATCCAAGGAACATCCTGTCTTCGGAGTTTAAATGGTTGACCCCCTCTCCACTGGATCAAATCTACTGGCAACTTAATGGGCTGGTTTCACAGACCCAAATAGCACTAGTCTTGAACTGCCTTACCTGTTATGTAACATTGGGTAGTCCAGGGTTAGTGCTAATCCTGTCTGTGAAACTAGATCTATAATAAGTGATTGTTCTGTACCCCTTTGTTAGCTCTTTCAACCCTATGTAAATGTTACTATAATTAAATTGTTCAGTGTATTATATGGAAATAATTCATACAAAGATGCAGATCCAAGAATAGGGCCTGTTCATTGTTCTGCTGTGCTGAGTGGAGTAATTTTAATCTGACTGCACTAGCAGTCTGCTGTATTGAGTGGAGTTTATTTTTTCATAAGACTGTTTAGTGGACTACAGTGTTGTAAGAGTTAATATATTATATTTGTCGTTTTTTCATTTGAATATAGCTGAAAATTGTGCATGTTTTTCCTTGTGATAAAGACCAAACATAGACTTCACATTCGGTACACAACTATTACAGGTATAATGGAATAGAATTGAAATGAAAATCTTTTGAGAAGCAGTCTTTGTATTTGTAATATTTTATAATTGCCGGTGAGCGGGGGAGTACCAGTGTCCATGAACCATGACCTAAGATGGCTGCCATATTGGGATTTAAACTGTGTTGTAGCTAATAAGGACCACGTGCTATTATTAGACATATTGCTTTCAAGTGCAGCTTTGTATACCAATATTCTCTGACCAGTGATCATGCTGCTAGTTTTAAAGCCTAAGTTAGCATGCCTAATCATCATGATCATCATCATCATAACAGCAATAAATGTGAAGCAATTTGAAATGTCAGGAAATACAGCTGCAAATATGATAATTTGATTGACAAGGAAATACTAGCACCCATCACCAAAAGTGAAGCAGACATCGGAGTAAGCAGGTATCTCCCACATCCATGTCAACCATCACTCAGTGGCAGCTACAACTAGTATTGAAGCCAGAATCATGTAACCCTACAGTACCTCTCTTTGTAGTCAGTGCCATGCTTTTAACCATGTGTGTCCTCGCCAGGCAGGTTTGCATTCTAACTGCACCAAAACCAAACCCTCCAATATGATGTAATACATAATAAAAAAAATGAGGCTGTAAATCTGCTTTTAATAGATTGAACATTTAAACGTCCTGGGTAAATGGTCTTTTACTGTTTAAACTACCATACAGATTTTCAAATACGTTTTAGATTTGGTTTAGTGTTGTTATCGTCCTCTTCATATTTCATTTTAATTTTCACTTGCAGTTTTCAATTACGATACATTATGTAGCTTAAAAAAACCAAGCAAGACCCTTTTAAAAAAGGACGTTTTAGTTAATACTGTGTTGTTCATTCACTTTATGGTGAACTGTTTAAAGCTTTACAACCATTCTCTTTTGTTTTTAAATCGTAAGAGTTGCCCTGACAAAACAGTAATGACAGTAATGAGTGTGGAATCTCTTGTAACCTCAAGGGGGTGCTGGTTCACTGTTGCAGCCTTGCTATAGGCTTTTGTGATGGGGGACGCCAAGGAGAAGATCGCAGAAGGAAGCTGTGATGAAAACAAGAAGATGATCAAAAGTAGAGAACTGGAAGCGAAGAAGAGTTCATCAACAGATGCAAAAAGAGAGAGCGGTTCCTCTGAAAGGTAACAAAACACCCTCTTTGTATTTGCTCTGCCTGGCTATTTCTATTTCAAGTTGACTTTAAAATTAGGCTACTTAGAAAGCAGCTGAGAATGTATACAGACAGACAGACACAATACTAATCCACTAGCAAATACCCCTAAAAGAATAACAGCTTTAACATTATTTTATAGTGCTGGGGTGTTTGAATAAATACTGCTTGAAATGTATTGTAATAATGGTCATTTTTGCATGTAACACCAAACACAACATAGCTCAGTGTATTTCACCAAATGTCTCCTGAATGATGAACGTGTGATTAACAGTTGGTATGAATAAACACTCTTCCAGTCATTTAATTTTGTCTTTTGACAGAATAGTCCGTCATTAAATGATCATTTGATCTTTTTGTGCAAGCAGCCATCAGGACCATCACATGTACCGTGACTGCATCACTCTGTCACATTTACAAGTTTCCATTTTTACAGGGAACCCCCATTTTCAAGTCCTGAGGAATTTATTTAACATGAGTTAAGCGTTATAATGTGGGGGTATATGGAGGCTCTGTGTTAGTCTCTCCATCTGTGTGCTATATTTAGTTTTTACATACATCCAGAGAAGTGCTTTCTCAATTTTTAAAAGAACCTGGTCTGGACACAAGCACAAGCTAGTGAGAGTATACAAATCTTGGAGTATTCATATTGGGAGTCTCTGTGTTGATTTAAAAAGCAGAGGACCTGTTTGTAGAAGCTTTTTTTTTTTCTTGTTCCAAGAAGGCAGAAGAGTGATACTTCAGAGAGAAACAAGACGCACAAGGTCAGATCTGCAGATGAAAATAGTGAACTGAAGAAAGAGAAGGTAAGAATGTTTATATTCTCAATGACGCTGGTTATGGTAAACACAATATATCGCAGGAAACAAGCCAGTTTAGCTTCTGATTTGTGTGTTTTTATAAAATTGTGCTTTGCACTTTGGACTTTATGGTTTTCAACCCAGGTCCTCTAAATATTGTTTATAATGTACATTGTTTTCTAGAGCACGTAACCCTGTGCTTACAGACTCTGAGACTTTAAAAAGTCTGTGTAGCTAACAACATTTCAGACATTTTACCTGTCACTTTCATTGACTTTATGGTGAAAGAAACACATGTCCTACACTAGGTTAAATAAAGCTCTGTTTGCTTGCCTTACCCTCCAGGAAGTTACTGCTTCACTTCCTAGGTCATTTCACCCCAGCAGTGTCTTTCGGCGTCAAAGCATTTTACAGTCTGCAAAGTCAGTTATTAGGGGAAGCAGCTGATTGGTTACTGACAGGAAAGAATGATGACAAATAACATTATATTAAAATACAAATTTATTACATGGCAGAGATTGGGAGCACAGAGTAGCAGATTGTAATGACCTTTGTTCCACTGCTACTACATCAGTATTGCAGAGCTGGCTTTGCAGGCACCACACACTGGTCTCGCCAGCACTGTCTCTAGAGTCTGTGCAGGCACCACACACTGGTCTCGCCAGCACTCTCTAGAGTCTGTGCAGGCACCACACACTGGTCTCGCCAGCACTCTGTCTCTAGAGTCTGTGCAGGCACCACACACTGGTCTCGTCGGCACTCTGTTTGTAGAGTCTGTGCAGGCACCACACACTGGTCTCGTCAGTACTCTGTCTGTAGAGTCTGTGCAGGCACCACACACTGGTCTCGTCAGTACTCTGTCTGTAGAGTCTGTGCAGGCACCACACACTGGTCTCGTCGGCACTCTGTTTGTAGAGTCTGTGCAGGCACCACACACTGGTCTCGTCAGTACTCTGTCTGTAGAGTCTGTGCAGGCACCACACACTGGTCTCGTCGGCACTCTGTCTGTAGAGTCTGTGCAGGCACCACACACTGGTCTCGTCGGCACTCTGGCTCTAGAGTCTATGCAGGCACCACACACTGGTCTCGTCAGTACTCTGTCTCTAGAGTCTATGCAGGCACCACACACTGGTCTCGTCGGCACTCTGTCTCTAGAGTCTGTGCAGGCACCACACACTGGTCTTGTCGACACTCTGGCTCCAGAGTCTTTTAATCACTTTCTGTTTGAAACACAAACCTGCAGCGTTGGGGGTTCTTGTGGACCAAGGACTAGTAAACCACTGAGTTGAGACGTTAATAAATCAGGCTCCTTTTTTTTCTTGCAGGAGAAATCATCTACAAATGAAGGAGGAAAACCACTTCAAGACAATTTGATTGCCTGGTTAGAACTGGACAAACTGATTTTCATTCGCTCCAGGGTTTTAAATGTTTAATGAATTATCCTCTAATTTACAGCTCCATAAATCTTTTTTAGTGCAAAATAATAGGATATGTAGGTTATGGGAATTGATCTGGAAAAAGTAGAGGTTTTAGAGGAGAATCTGAACTTGATTTAGTAACGCACATGATTTGAATAGTTAGGGCCCTCGTTAGTCTGTCTGTCTGCCATACATACATTCCTAGCATACTTACGTACCCTGCAAGTCTTTGTTTAAGTAATCCTAGCTAACAGAATAGTTCCAATACACATCCATTCGTTATTTAGGTTTCAAATGTGCAGTTTTGAAAGAAACACATTTTAGCAAACATACTATCCAGTACTACTGTAGGTTAAAGAAATGTCTGTTTGCAAGCCTTGCCCTCAGGCTGTTGTGAACATCCTGGTCATTTTACCTGGAGGGTGATGTTTTCCCTATCCTTTCACTGGCTTCTTTCCTGTCAATAACCAATCATCTGCTTTCCCTATTGACTGACATGCTTTTACCCAGATGACACTGCTGGGCTGAAATGACCAAGGAAGCGAAGCAGTAACAGACTTCGGCTTGCAAACAGATATTTATTTAACCGAGAGTATTATCAGATATCTTTTTTTTGTTATGAAAATACATGTTTTCTCTAACATGTCTCTTTCAGAACTGCACATTTGAGACCTATATAGAAGTACAAAATGGCTAAGATTTATGGAATTATTTGAACGTGTTTTCACCGAAGTTCCGGAGCTGCTGTTCAGTTCCAGTTGCCTGACAAAGATGTATGTAATGTAGGCTAGATCAGCCAGTGTCTTTAGAGCTGTAAGAGCCAGCGCCATCTACTGATCTGCCAGTTCAATCAATTTTCTTTTTGCTGGCAATACAGTGCACTGGTGGCTCTTACTAATATACTGTAAACACACTTTGGCTGAACTAGCATACATTACAAATGCCCATGGTAGTCTGTGCACCTTAACACAGACTTTGAAGCTACAAAAAAGTTTGTAAGCTATAAATAAATTGAGCTCACTGTGCTCTTTGTACAGTAATCCGTTGCGTATCCGTCCGTCCCATATCCGCCCTACCCGTTTATCTGCCACGATCAAGCTCTTCAGCAATGTTAGTTTATTATTGAACAAAGAAGATTAGTTCAGAGATTGTAGATCCTACTAAGGTTTTCGTACACAGTGTTGTATGTGGTGTGTGCGCTTCCATTGCTGGTAGTGTCACGTGAGCTGTTCAATGTGTTTATGTAAATAAATCCTGTTCGCCTGCGGGGCGTATCAGTTTCAACCTCTGTCTCGATCTCCTGCCTGTCACTCAGCAGCGAGTGCACGCACTCACACGGCAGACGAATACTCTGTCACAAGCATTACTACCCTGTATCTTTCTAAACAAGGCATTTAGGGCAGCTCGTCCCACCACAGTCTGACGGATTACTGTATGTGTGTGCGCTGGTTTTGAAACTTCAAAGATTTTAAAATCGCAAAACAGGAAAGGTTGAATATGAAACTACAGTGAAACTGATTGTCATTTTTAAACTTTTCAGTTCTGAGAAGCGCACTAATTCAAAAGAATTGGGCAACAAGAAAGTAAGCAAACTGGGCACCGTTGAGGAGTTGGGGAAAGGGACAGAGGATGTAACCTTGGTAAGATCGTATGACGAAAAGCAAATAACAAACCAATCACAGACGCAGTATAGTGGAGATGCCTGTATGTGACACTTCCATTTTTACTTTTATCTAGAAAACCGTTCATTCAGTTGTGATTGCAGCACTCTTTAGGTTATTGAGAGTATGATAATCTGGGGTAATGTGGAGGAACCCAATCATCTGTCTGTACAGTATATCAAACTTGCATTATTACATGTACATACAGTGAATCTAGGGTGTGGTGATGCAATTTTTCAATGGTAGTGCAAGCTTTAATGTTGTATTTGCAATGCCAAGTACAAACCAGTAGTATGTTACTTATTCAAGCTAGATAAGGCTATTTTTCTATTACACTTTTTAAAAATTTTTTTATTCACATCTCAATTGAACTGTTCCATCTTTGCAGGAACAAACCTTGTCACTGCCTGGACCTGAGGATGGGAAGGAGAGGTAAGTGGCCAGCTTTATTTGTTTTGAAAGATGCATAAACTTCTTCCCATACAAAATCAAGCATGTACCATCTAGCTGTATGCAAGTACATACATACATACATACATACATACATGTGTAGTTAACCCTAACCCAATGCAAGTGTATATGTATTTCTGACACTGAATATGATGAAAATGAACACAGGTAGATATTTTATAAAGACATTCTACCTAGATCACCCACGTGTAGCTGGTGCAGGTATATAGAATTACAAATAGTGAAGCTGTAATATTCACTGGGGACATTAAGAAATACATTTGAATTGAAAATTTAGTCCACATACTATTGACTGCTTATGTTCCCTCCCTTTGCAGTCCAGTAGAAGAGAAACCAAGTTTGCTGGATCTTAACAGTAACTCCTCAGCTGTCATTGACCAGGAGGGTCGAGATAGTAACTCCTCTGTCTCTGAAGGGAAAGATCAGCTCTTCAGCACCTCCTCTGAGCTCAGGGTACACAGTGGGAAAGATCTGAACTGTAACCTGATTCTCAACGAGAGAGCAGAGGCGACGAAGCGTTCTCATGACAGTGAAAGGTATGTACCGCTTGGGGACACATTAATTGCTAATCTTTAGGAGTTTCCTCCTTTTTTTCCCTCAAAGTTTATAAAAGCTTTGATTACAACATTTTTATTTTCTAATTTATCTTGAAGTGAAACTTCATGTGATCTACAGTACATTTTCATAATATCCTAGTTTTACTACGAGTTTAATAAGACACCTGAGCTTGTTGCCTATACACTGTGGCTAATCAAGTTCGTAGTAAAACCTGTAATGGGTGAAACTGCTATGCAATAGGAGTCTTATTTCCATCCCTGCTGATTTTTTTGTATTTCATTATGTGTGTTCTGTTCTGATTTTGCTGTTTTCCTAACTCTTCTCCACTTTCCTTCTCAAGATTTTTTTGGAGTCTTATCAGAAACATTTTTTGCAGTAGTAGAATTTAGTAAACCTGGCAAATAACGAAGCAGGAGCAACACAGACTCCTACTCTAAGCTATTAACAAGGTGTTCATAGTTTAGTCTAAATAGTATCCAAATCTTCTTTTAGAAATATGTGTGTGAAATATACAGTACTGTGCAAAAGTTTTAGGCAGGTGTGAAAAAATGCTGTAAAGTAAGAATGCTTTCAAAAATAGACATGTTAATAGATTATATTTATCAATTAACTAAATGCAAAGTGAGTGAACAGAAGAAAAATCTAAATCAAATCCATATTTGGTGTGACCACCCTTTGCCTTCAAAACAGCATCAATTCTTCTAGGTACACTTGCACAAAGTCAGGGATTTTGTAGGCATATAGTCAGGTGTATGATTAAACAATTATACCAAACAGGTGCTAATGATCATCAATTCAATATGTAGGTTGAAACACAATCATTAACTGAAACAGAAACAGCTGTGTAGGAGGAATAAAACTGGGTGAGGAACAGCCAAACTCAGCTAACAAGGTGAGGTTGCTGAAGACAGTTTACTGTCAAAAGTCATACACCATGGCAAGACTGAGCACAGCAACAAGACACAAGGTAGTTATACTGCATCAGCAAGGTCTCTCCCAGGCAGAAATTTCAAGGCAGACAGGGGTTTCCAGATGTGCTGTCCAAGCTCTTTTGAAGAAGCACAAAGAAATGGGCAAGCGTTGAGGACCGTGACTCAGTGGTCGGCCAAGGAAACTTACAGCAGATGAAAGACACATCATGCTTACTTCTCTTCGCAATCAGAAGATGTCCAGCAGTGCCATCAGCTCAGAACTGGCAGAAAACAGTGGGACCCTGGTACACCCATCTACTGTCTGGAGAAGTCTGGTCAGAAGTGGCCTTCATGGAAGACTTATGGCCAAAAGCCATACCTCCGGCGTGGAAACAAGGCCAAGCAACTCAACTATGCATGAAAACACAGGAACTGGGGTGCAGAAAAATGGCAGCAGGTGCTCTGGACTGATGAGTCCAAATTTGAAATATTTGGCTGTAGCAGAAGGCAGTTTGTTCGCCGAAGGGCTGGAGAGCGGTACACGAATGAGTGTCTGCAGGCAACAGTGAAGCATGGTGGAGGTTCCTTGCAAGTTTGGGGCATTTCTGCAAATGGAGTTGGGGATTTGGTCAGAATTAATGGTCTCCTCAATGCTGAGAAGTACAGGCAGATACTTATCCATCATGCAGTACCATCAGGGAGGCATCTGATTGGCCCCAAATTTATTCTGCAGCATGACAACGACCCCAAACATACAGCGAAAGTCATTAAGAACTATCTTCAGCGTAAAGAAGAACAAGGAGTCCTGGAAGTGATGGTATGGCCCCACAGAGCCCTGATCTCAACATCATCGAGTCTGTCTGGGATTACATGAAGAGAGAGAAGCAACTGAGGCTGCCTAAATCCACAGAAGAACTGTGGTTAGTTCTCCAAGATGTTTGGGCCAACCTACCTGCCGAGTTCCTTCAAAAACTGTGTGCAAGTGTACCTAGAAGAATTGATGCTTGATGCAGTTTTGAAGGCAAAGGGTGGTCACACCAAATATGGATTTGATTTAGATTGTTCTTCTGTTCACTCACTTTGCATTTAGTTAATTGATAAATATAATCTATTAACATGTCTATTTTTGAAAGCATTCTTACTTTACAGCATTTTTTCACACCTGCCTAAAACTTTTGCACAGTACTGTATGTGTGTGAAATAGAGATGTTGACCTTAGTGCTGATACAGTGTAAGGTTATTTTAATGTTTCAGATTCTGTGTTTCTTTTCCATGTGCACAATAATATTGTAGTAAATTATTTTAAACTCTAATCCGAGTGCATCTTGACACCAACACTCATCACACATATATGTTAAAATGTAAAAGTTTAAATGTGTTTAATCTTAATGTCAGTGTTTAGGAAATGAATCAGAATCTAACATGCTGATGGGAAAGGATACATTACTATAAATGTTAAAATTATGTAGATAATGTGTGTTAAACAGACAAAGCTGTGGTCCAAGGCGTTATGGTTTAGGGAGGTGGATCAGTGTCCTGCTTTGCTTTTCATCAACAGATCAGAGCACAAGGCGAAGAAAGTCAAGACAGAAAAGAAGTCCTCACACAGCAGTAAAGACAAGCATGACAAGGTAAGGTAGCTAGAGAACCTTTCACTGTCCTGCTCCTACTTTTGCTTGCCTCCTGTAGTTCTCCCTAACCACCAGTAGATGGTGCTACAGCAATGTCTCCTTGTGTTTAGTGGGTCATTCCTGCTCAATTGAACCAAATCCTGGGGAATTGTTTCTTCCATTTTTGGTTAATGGAAGGATTGTCCACCCGCTTGACTGCCATGGATGTAAGTAAATAAAACTGGAATTATTCTATACAAAATAAGAAGTTGAACTAATATGCGAAGCACATTAACTTGATGATGCGTTGTAATGTATAAGTAACCAAGACTACAAACTCTGAAGTGGTACATTTATTAAGAAGCCACCACACATTTCATATTTTATTCCTTTGTCCTGGTGATGTATTTCAAGCTTGTAACACATCTTCATGTGTTGCAAGTACTGCCTGTACCAAAATCTCCAATTTTAATATTGGTAAATTTCAGTTTTCGGTCCGAGCATCCTCATCACCATGGCTAGTACCAGGCTGAGGTCTTTGTGTGCCATTCATTTTCTTTTGGAATGTGTAGCCTACACACGCAGGGTTGACCCAAACCTGCCATTTATTGTGAGAGGTGTGTAATTCTCCACCGCTAATTGCGATGAGGGGAATTTAAATTGTTTGATTGCGGAATCGCCTGCTTCACCTAATTAGTCTTATGAAATAGGTTGTTATTTCGATGCTGAGTGCGGCCGTACTGAACACACACATTACGTGGCTTTTTGTGGTCAGTTTTTCCCCTTTATAAATTTGGGCCTGAGTGCCTCACAAAGCTGCTTGTTACCATAGCAACTCACCACGCTGGGGAGTCCCTTTCTGAAGGCGTTACTATTGTAACCACAGCTTGGTAAGCACCTCCTGGATTTGGAGCAGTTCTAATTTTTCAAAAATGTCTTTAGTTGAATCTGATATTATATGCGACCTGAGGAAAAGAAGTTTTACAGTAAGATCCCAAGAAGAGTTAAGGACGGCAGAATAACACCAGCACTGGAGATTCTGAAACACAGTAAAGGAAGGTGGCAAGGAGTGCATAAAATGGAAGGCAGTGCTTTCAACAAACTACTGTTGGCCATGTTTCCTTCTTTCAAAGCGTAATCTCTTTTAATGGTACAACTGTCCATTTTTTTGCCACGACATGACAAGCTGCTTTATTTTGTTTTTTTTGTAATTAATGATTTTGTGATATTGTATTTGTGTCTTTATAGCGAATGTTCCACACTGGTGTCACGTAATGACTTTTAGAACTAAATAACATGTGGTTTTAAGTTTCTGATTTGCGAATTGATTATAAAAACTTATATCCACAATTCTGTAAGTTGTGTGTTGTTTACAGTGCTAATGTTGCTTTTTTTAATTGATGGGGGTAAATTTTACATAGCAACTGCAGTCTATTATTTGAATGCATTAAAATGCTCTCAGCGCAGGCATATATGAAATCAGCTGAACAAAGTACATTTACTTTTAGTACTTTAACCATTGAGTGGGAGGGGGGAGGGGGTGGTAATAACTATTTAGTGATTTGTGCCTCACCTGTCAGTCACGAGCCACCACTGTTTTTGTGAGTGTTCTGATTGCACACAAGATGAGATGACTGACTGTGTAGATGACTACTTTAGTCTCCCTACAGTAAATATAATTGATTGCTTTTGATTTAATTCACATAAAAATTGATTGAATCCAGATGATTATGATTCCAAAATCAAAGCATCACCCTTGAATGACAGTCACAGAAGTGGTTCTGCAAGGTACAATAAGAAATGTGTTTTTTTTCTTATTTCTTAATTTTATGATAATTTTGTATTCATGTCTAAACAGCAGGTCTTTACGTCCACAGGAGGGCTGGCACAGTGTGGTACGAGGAAAAAAAAACCTTAAGTGCGTAGCTAAGCAATGCCATCTTAAAAAGGGGTGGTGTTTGGTCACAATGATCATATTGTTATTGGTGAAAGAACTTTTACTTGATTTGCAGCACAAAACCAAGAGCAGTAAGGATAGAGACAAGCGGAGAGAGAACGAACCCCCTGGAGATGAGAACAAGGGAACCTCACGGGGGCACAGAGTCCTGCCGGACATCAGGCAGGAGGAAGAGCTGAAGAGCCAGGGTGATCCGACCGGACTACAGGGGAGCCCCAGGCAGGAACGCGGAGACTGTGAAAGGTACAGTGCTATACATACAAAAGTAAGATGCTGTGTACTAGTGGATGTGCTTTATGTCCTGTTCTCTTGTGCAACTAGACAGTTGGCGTGAGTTTCAAATGCCTTTGTGTAACAGGGCAGAGGCTGGGCGCAGACAGGCGACCCCCTCACAGCGCAAGTGAGCATCTTAACCACAATGCAAAAGAGCCGGGCTGGTCTGCATTCAAGGTTATAGAGCTTTTAACCTCATCTCACGGACAGACCGAATCCATAACGGCAGGGTATCACACAACGCTGCCTGTTACATTTGTTAGCAACCCTTTCATTGGGTTTGCTGTTGAAGGGAGCTGTAGTGAATTGATTGGGGTTGTAATAATGTGATGTGTTAATATCAGTTTGCAGGTAAGCTCCGTACTGAATGACACCAAAGAACACGCAGAGAATAACAAGCCCCCTGAAATTGATGGTCGGGACAGCAAGGAAGGGTGAGCAATGGGTAGCCTCGAGCATTTGTTCTTTTAATATGTAGTGTTTAAAGGGGGTTATGTCGCCTGGAAGTCACTATATGAACAAAAGGGTACAATAGTTTTCCACAAAACCCCAAGTTTACGGTATAGATAGCACTGATATTGATGTCATACAGCATTAAAGGGTAAATAAGGACCTTTTTATTTTATTGTGTTACATGTTCCCATGTGTTGCTACAACTGTTTACATAAGGTGTTTTTTTTTAAAAATTCTTTTTACATTTTGACCACTTTTTTAAACTTTTGAATGACATTCCCTGCCTCAAGATGGCTTCCCATGGACCTGCATAGACCTCTCAGAACTACATTTCCCATCATCCTGCTCACTGGTAAATCCATCTCGGTTACATATGTGAGCAGGAGGATGATGGGAAACACATGGGAACATGTAACACAATAAAATAAAAAGGTCCTTATGTACCCTTTAAAGAACAGCATTTTTTAATTTTTTAATTATATAGATAGTAAAATAACAATGTACAATATGTTTAAGATACAAGCTGATTTTCACTCACTCGGACAGATAGGAGTGGAGTAGGGTTAAGCTTGTATCATACAGCACCCTATATACAGTATTTGAGCATTTTTCTACCCAATTTAAAATGCTTCAAGTCAAAGAGAACTGGCGAACAGTCTTCAGGCAGATCAGTGACTTGATTAACTTTGAGGTATTTATTTATTTTGTTTTAGATCAGGGTCCACCTGGAAGTTATTGACAGACACACAGGTTGAACATCTGAACTAGGCTCTGTAAAGGGCACTTAAGTAGTTATTTTAACAGACCTAATGCTTCATAACTAAGGCATTTAAAGTTGGAAAAAAAGTGAATGAATAAATGTACTTCCCTTTTTTTGGGGACAGTTTGATTGATAAGACTCCAGATTCACTGGATCTAAACAGCAACTCCTCAGCCTTCAACAGCAAAGCGGAGATCCTCAGTATCCCTTCGGTTCTTAAAGAAAATGAGCTTGGCAGTAAACCGGTGGCTCTCCCAGTGAAAGAAGACTACAGCAGCATCTCACAAGAGGGGATCATGTCCAAACGACCTCATCAGGATGAAGGCAAAGAAAGGTAGGTCATTATCTCACCTACGCATCATTCATGTTATTTGGTTTCCACTTCTTATGTTGCTTCCTTTATTAATGACTTCCATGAAGCATATTTTTAAAAGGTTTTAAGCTCAGTCTTTACTATAGACCATTAAAACATGCTTACAGGTAGTTCAGCACAAGGGCTTTTTTGCGTCATCAATGTGAGAATAAAACTAAATGTGATTATTAGATTGAGATGGACTTGTTGAGTTCATTGCAGCTCTCAACAAGGTCCAATGAGTCTGGTGTTTTTGTTATTACAGGGAAGCTCGCAGCAGGTGTTGACGGTGAGACTATTAATCAAATTAGTCTCACATTGATGGTGCAAAAAGCTCTGGGGAGCTAACTAGAAGCATGCTCTAATGATCTTTAGAAGAGAAAATATTGCTATGAACAGTCCCTGAGCTCTAACTTTAAAAAAAAAAAAAAAAAAAAAAGTTTCAAGGATGTGATGAACAACAGAAACAAATATAATAATGGACCAAGCCTGTACAATTAAAGGGAGTAGACAACTCTCTTGCTCTTCTTACAGATCAGAACAGAAAGCTAAGAAAAGCAAAACAGAAAAGGAGAAGTCCTCACACAACAGCAAAGACAGACATGACAAGGTAGGTTTTGGCCTTAAACCTGTTTCCGGTACATTTTTTAAATAGAGACGCTCTTCAGTGTACAGAATCAGCACAGATGGATAATTTAATACGTGGGGAAGATTGTGGGTGGTGGATTTGAAAAGTGAAGTTTGGTAACACTGCCTCTTGTTTAAAATGACAGAAAAAGAAGGAGAAAGAGAAGCGAAAGGAGAAGGAAACCATCAAAGAGAACAAAGAAACCTGGAGGGGCTACAGTGAGCCTCCAGACATCAAGAAGGAGGAAGAGCTGAGAAGCCTGGCTGATTATACTGGGAGTGAGGCTGTTGGAGTGCAGGGCAGCCTCAAACGGGAAAGAGATAGTGAGGAAAGCATGGAGACTAAAGGAAGACTCAAGGATTGTAAGGTAGAAGATGAAAACAAAGAAACACTCACTTTAAACAAGGAAGGAGACCATGATCCAGAACACAAGAAGGAAATTGAGAAAGTGAAAGAAAAGAAAAGTAGTAAAAAGAAAGTGAAGAAAGACAAGGAGCACAGGGACGGTCACAAGGGGGAAAAGGAGGGGAAGAAAAGGGGCGAGGAAGGAAAAGAGAGGAAGGAGAAAAAAAGTAAAGACGACTCAGACAAATCCAAAAAAGGGGAGCAGAAGGAGTCTGAGAAAAGGAAAATTTCAAAGGACGGAAAAGATAAGGAGTCTGTGAAAAAGAAAAGTAAGAAAGAGGGGGAGGAAAAGAAATCCAAAACAGAAGAGAGAAAGGAAAAGCAGCTGCAGGAGGAGGCCAGTAAGTGGAAATGGTGAGTGTACCCAAGGGCAGCCTGCAGGAATATGGTGGATTGGATTGACCCTTTTCAAATGAGGGGAACGGGGGTCAATTCATGTACAGAACCCTGAATATTATTTAAAAGCTGCTGTTTATTTTAATATGAATATTTATACATAAGCATTTGTTTGGTTTTACGGAAGAAAGATGAAACCTACATTACGTTTCTCACCGCTGGTAAATGTTTAATTTGTGATTTTAGAATTCAAATTTATAATAAGATGAGGCTAATATATTTGCACTCACTCACACACTTTGTGGGAACACCTGCACTCATTCCCTTTGTGACCAGCTGGATTTGAATGCAGAACTCCAGATGTTAAAGGTAAATGCAGTAATTCACAGCACCACCTGCTGGTTGGGCTAATACAGACTAGATCTTCCAAAATGGAAGCCTGAGTTTGAGACAACTTTGCATGGACACTTGTTAGGATGGCTAATCTACACATTTTGGATGTAGTTCATATTGATCTACAATTCTGACGTGAAATGTGGTGTCAGTATTCCTGGCGGGGGTATGTTTCTTTTAATGCATGGATTATATTAATGTATGTTAATTGTATGTTGAATATCGGTTGATTGATTGCTACATTTCTTCACTTTGCTTCTCTTTTAAAAAAAAAAAAAAAAAAAAAAAAAAAAAGTATTGTTTATCCTTCCAGTTGAAATAAGAACATAAGTTTACAAACGAGAGGAGGCCATACGGCCCATCTTGCTCGTTTGGTTGTTAGTAGCTTATTGATCCCAGAATCTCATCAAGCAGCTTCTTGAAGGATCCCAGGGTGTCAGCTTCAACAACATTACTGGGGAGTTGGTTCCAGACCCTCAAAATTCTCTGTGTAAAAAAGTGCCTCCTATTTTCTGTTCTGAATGCCCCTTTATCTAATCTCCATTTGTGACCCCTGGTCCTTGTTTCTTTTTTCAGGTCGAAAAAGTCCCCTGGGTCGACATTTTCAATACCTTTTAGAATTTTGAATGCTTGAATCAGATCACTGCGTAGTCTTCTTTGTTCAAGACTGAATAGATTCAATTCTTTTAGCCTGTCTGCATACAACATGCCTTTTAAACCCAGGATAATTGTGGTCACTCTTCTTTGCACTCTTTCTAGAGCAGCAATATCCTTTTTGTAACGAGGTGACCAGAACTGAACACAATATTCTAGATGAGGTCTTACTAATGCATTGTAAAGTTTTAACATTACTTCCCTTGATTTAAATTCAACACTTTTCACAATATATCTGAGCATCTTGTTGGCCTTTTTTATAGCTTCCCCACATTGTCTAGATGAAGACACTTGAGTCAACATACACTCCTAGGTCTTTTTCATAGATTCCTTCTTCAATTTCAGTATCTCCCATATGATATTTATAATGCACATTTTTATTCCCTGCATGCAGTACCTTACACTTTTCTCTATTAAATGTCATTTGCCATGTGTCTGCCCAGTTCTGAATGCTGTCTTGATCATTTTGAATGACTGTTGCTGCTGCAACAGTGCTTGCCACTCCTCCTATTTTTGTGTCGTCTGCAAATTTAACAAGTTTGCTTACTATACCAGAATCGAAATCATTAATGTAGATTAGGAATAGCAGAGGACTGATCCCTGTGGTACACCACTGGTTACCTCGCTCCATTTTGAGGTTTCTCCTCTAATTAGTACTTTCTGTTTTCTACATGTTAACCACTCCCTAATCCATGTGCATGCATTTCCTTGAATCCCTACTGAGTTCAGTTTGAGAATTAATCTTTTATGCAGGACTTTGTCAAAAGCTTTCTGGAAATCTAAATAAACCATGTCATATGCTTTGCAATTATCCATTGTTGATGTTGCATCCTCAAAAAAATCAAGGAGGTCAGTTAGACACAATCTCCCTTTCCTAAAACCATGCTGACTGTCTCCCAGGATACTGTTACCATATAGGTATTTTTCCATTTTGGATCTTATTATAGTTTCCATAAGTTTACATATAATAGACGTCAGGCTTATTGGTCTGTAGTTACCTGGTTCGGTTTTGTCTCCCTTTTTTGTGGATCAGTATTACGTTTGCAATTTTCCAGTCTGTCGGTACAACCCCTGTGTCAAGAGACTGTTGCATGATCTTGGTTAACGGTTTGTAAATAACTTCTTTTCATTTCTTTGAGTACTATTGGGAGGATTTCATCCGGCCCAGGGGATTTGTTTATTTTAAGAGCTCCTGGTCCCTTTAACACTTCTGTCTCTGTTATGCTAAAGTTATTTAAAACTGGATAGGAACAGTTCGACATGTGGGGCATGTTGTCCGTATCCTCCTTTGTAAAAACCTGTGAAAAGTAATCATTTAATATATTTGCTATTTTTTTCTTTGTCTATGATTTTGCCATGTGTGTCTCTTAGACATTTAACCTCCTTTTTGAATGTTCTCTTGCTGTTATAATATTGGAAAAACATTTTGGAATTGGTTTTAGCCCCCTTAGCAATGTTCATTTCTATCTTTTTCTTGGCCTTTCTAACTTCCTTTTTGACTTGCGTTTGCAGTTCCAAGTACTCTTTCTGTGTACTTTTGTTTTTGGTCCCTTTTAAATGCTAAGTAAAGTGCCTTTTTTGCAGAAATTATTTGTTTTAATTGATCGATTTAAACCATTTTGTTTTAGATTTAGATTGGTCTACTTTTGGGATGTAATTGTTTTGCGCCTCTAGTACTATGTTTTTAAAAAAACAGCCATCCTTTTTCTGTGGATGTTTTCTCTATTTTACTCCAATCTACTTCTGTTAGTCTTTGTTTTCATACCTTCATAGTTTGCTTTTCTAAAATTGTAAACCTTAGCTTTAGTCATTACTTTATGAACACTATGGGGTAAGAGACCCTGCCAAGACTGACAAACACACAATTTATAAAGTACAGTGTCACGTGAACCGGTCAGAAAATAAATATCAATCCACACTTTAGACATTCAGCACGTTATTTATTTTAAATAAAGTAATAAACCAAATGTGATGTGTTCCTAAAAACTATGTTACAAAAAAGGGCTTCCAAGAAACCTCTGGCAAGGAACAGATATGTTCAACTTCTTTGGGCCTTTTGACATTTAAATGCATCCATTTATAAGGTTACTACAAAAAAACACAGCCTTTTAAGGTTTTGTCTGATTTAGAAAGAATCATGTTCTGTAATAGAATGATTTCTGAATGCCTTGTCAAGCAGTTACTGGAATTTTTGATAAAAGAATACAACCTAAAGTTTACTTTTTTATAAGTATTTCAAGAATGTAATGACAGTCAAGCTACAAGGCGCTAGATCCGCCCCTAACCATAGACAGGTAAGGGTATCCCGTGCAGTGAGGAAGGGGGGACAGTTAATTAACATCACGGAACAAAAGAAAGTTTTACTGTGTGACACACTTAAGATATTTTAAATATAATATTACATTGGGGAGAATTGGGGAATGTTGGTACTGTATAATAATAATAATAGAATTTCAATATGTTTCTATAGTACACGCTTCTGTCCCCATAGCAACAGCAATAAACCTTGAAATGTGCACTCCTCGTGACCGTCCGTTCCAAAAATACAATAAACACGTCACACCCGTTAATATAACCTACAAAAAAAAAAAAGTTACTAACGTCGTGTTACTAATTAGGATCTCGTTTCAGTATTCTCGTTTAGTCCGTATATGCACATGAAAATCATATTAACTAAAGTAATAATATTAGTAATAAAACCCGTTTTAATTTTGCTTTACCCCCCTAGTGTTTGTTTCCTGGGGGCGAAACATAGTGCAGGGCAGGAAACGCGTTGGTTGTGGAAGATCATGAAAAGTATACTGTCCACGTGTGTTTGTGCTGCAGGCATGCTTGGGTACCGCAGTGTTCTGAATAACATATTTGACAGCATTCCCCTCCTGGAATGTTCAGCTATGCCAGTCGGGTGGCACAGCTAGTCTTCCTCACCGTCAACAGAACTACAGCGGTCTCCTTGCGTGGCGTAAGGGATTTGATATGTCTCGCTTCAGATTGTCAGAGACGGGCGACGTTTGTGGGAAAGGGCGAGAGAAGGTAAAGATTAGGTTTTCTTTAAACGTTGAAGTAATGTAACGGGCAACAATATAGAAATCATAAATCTGAAAGAACTGATTAAAAGTGCATTATTACAACAAGCTGCTGTATTTTATTAAACAGTTAATTCAGTTGGGCGCCGGAGTGCACATAAAAAGCCATGTATGTAGTGATGATACAGTAGTTTGTCAAGTTCGTGAAAGACTTGGAGAGATTCATTTAATGTTCAATTCTAATGTAGTGTTTAATTGGGCTGTTTTACACCTCCGTTACAGAAATAAGCTGTATTAATAATGTATGGAAAGCACTAATACACAACCCAACAACAATACTACTGCGACTACTATGTTTTTCTGTGTTTTCCCTCAACTTTTTCGTCTCCTTTTAAGCAGTAAAATTGGTTTCATTTATGGATTTTGCTGTGTGTAGAACAGATTGCATGCAAACAAGGGTGCAACATTTTAATAAGCGACTAATCTTTATTGGTTATAATGAATAACCAAAGTTTATGCACGACACACTGTATTACAATAACATTGTAAAGGTACGTTACTGTAATAAATAACATGTTGCTAGTTAGGGTTGATTACAAAATATAGATAAACTGACCAAAAGCAAATGAACACACTGCAAGTTCAGTCTCCCGTATTTAGACCAAGACAATAGACTGCATGGACAGTGTAGTCGAAACGGCCAAAAACAAAACCTACCCCTGACCTTCTGTAGTTCAGGCCAAAATGGCCAACTGCTCGTATGTCCTGATACTAATAGTTTTAAGTAAGGTTTAAAAAATATCTCTGTTGAAATGTAGTTAAACTTTTTTTAAATTTTTTACTTTTTTTAATTTTTATTGTAATAAGATCAATTAAAGGCGGGATGCAACTGGCATGTGTTATTAATTATTATTTGTTTATTTAGCAGACGCCTTTATCCAAGAGACTAGGGTGTGTGAACTATGCATCAGCTGCAGAGTCACTTACATCCTACGTCTCACCCGAAAGACGGAGCACAAGGAGGTTAAGTGACTTGCTCAGGGTCACACAATGAGTCAGTGGCTGAGGTGGGATTTGAACCGGGGACCTCCTGGTTACAAGTCCTTTTCTTTAACCACTGGACCACTCTATGGTGTGTGGTTGTGGTCCAACAGTAGACTTGCTTCCGTTCCCAGGAAAGATTGTATTTTTTATTTATATATCGATGTGTTATTGTGCCAGAGATCCTCTATTTGACAAAAGACAGTTTTTATGTTTCTGCAAAATGATATGAAAAGCAGTGTTAGTAGTGTGTCCAGTGCTTCTCCCCTCCTCCTCTGTCACTGTTGGTAAATCACGTCTTTCTTTCTGTCCTCTCTGGGTCAGTGCTTGTACATTTTTTTTTTTTTCTCTCTTTTTTTTTTTTTTTCCAGGTGGGAGGAAGGGAACTACAACGATGGCCAGAAGTGGAAGTTTCTTGAACACAAAGGCCCCCTATTCGCACCTCCTTATGAGCCACTGCCTGACAATGTCCACTTCAATTATGATGGTGAGCACTGCTTTCCAGTCATGTTGGCGATTAACAATAAGTGGTGCATTTGTAATATAGTGCTGTCTGAGTTCAGTTATGCACATCAATCTGGATCATTTGACACATCGATTCACCACTATTAAAAGTTTTATCGTAATCCCGGGATTCCATTTTTGTAATAATAATAATAATATTGTGCTTTTGCTTTAATTAATAATTACTGGTGTGGAGGTGTAGGGTAATGCACTCGCACAACAAAGGAGTTCTTCAACGAAATTAATTAATGAAAAAAACACACACAAGCATTGCAAGTAAAGAAAAAAGTCCTGTCTCCAGCGCAGAGCGAGTGATTTCACTGTCTAAGTAGGGCAGCAGCTGCCTGCTCAACTCAATAATACTGTTCTTTAAAAACGTAAACGTAGATAAAACACTGAACTGAGTAAACTACTGACACTGAACATTTAAATTCCAGAAAGTAAACTTTCTGTCAGCACTACCAAGTTTGTAACAAGCACACGGGAAACAAGCCAAATTTGAAAATCAAATCATAGATCACATGCTTCGATGCATTCTGTGCACCCCTCTTCATCATCCTCAGTAAAGTGCAAATTGAAGCACGTCGGACTATAAAGACTACAGTTACTGTCGGTTTTCAAAAGAGATTGACTTTCAGAGAGGAAAATAAGCAATTGACAACTGGGGGTTCAGAGACTGACAAACCCACTGTTCTGTCACTAATCCAGTTTTCAGTTGAATCAAAGTTTTTTACACTAATTTGTGTAGTTTTGTCTTTTATTAGGTGCATCTGGTTAAATTAGTACCTGTTTTGATAACCTTTTATCGGAAATTTTATTTTTGAAGGAGTTACAAATGGTGTAAGTTACTGTGGAGCTGTTCATTTGTTGACTAGAAGTAATAAGGAACTTGTGTAATTGTGAAAACTTTCAGTTTTTGTTGAGTTTCTTTGATTACAGGGAAGCCTATGAAGCTGAGTCCCGCTGCAGAGGAAGTTGCCACATTTTTTGCCAAGATGCTGGAACACGAATACACCTCAAAGGAAATATTTCGGAATAATTTCTTCACCGACTGGAAGAAGGTAAGACATTTCACCTACTGGCAGAAAGCCTTTTCAACAGTGTTTTATATTTTTCAAGCGACCCAAATCTAAATAGTACCACAAATAGATCTCAAACCAAAACCAAAAGTCAAATACAGACCAAAAAAACACACTCATGTCAGGGAATTTAATACTCCCCTTGTATAAAAGTTTCCCTGTGTGCCTCAGTTTAGCGTTACCTGAAATGGGAGTCTTAAGTTAAACCCTTATTTGCTATCTTCTATGTCTTTAGGTCACATACAATTATTATTATTAATAATAATAATAATAATAATAATAATAATAATAATAATAATAATAATAATAATATTTGTTTATTTAGCAGACGCCTTTATCCAAGGCGACTTACAGAGACTAGGGTGTGTGAACTATGCATCAGCTGCAGAGTCACTTACAATTACGTCTCACCCAAAAGACGGAGCACAAGGAGGTTAAGTGACTTGCTCAGGGTCACACAATGAATCAGTGGCTGAGGTGGGATTTGAACCGGGGACCTCCAGGTTACAAGCCCTTTTCTTTAACCACTGGTCCACACAGCCTCCTATACAACAGGTTGAGGGGGCTGTGCATGGGATCTGCAGTTTTTAGTAGTTACGAATAAGGATACGGTTATATCACAGTGGTCACGACTTTCACAGAACCCGTGAATTTTACCACTCAGTGTGAAAGTAGGAAGTGAGCATGTCTTTTGAATTGGCAGCAGTGCAAGGTTAATGGTTAGGTTAGCAAACGTCAAATAAAGGGGAATACACAGGACTAAAAAAATATAAAGTACCAGAGCAGTATCCAAACACAATTTCATGAAATCTGAGGGAGCAGCTTTGCAGGTGAGACAAGCTTTTAAAATGAACTGAAGCCTGTTGTGCAGAAAATATACCTCTGCATACCCTTGATAATGCAAAACAGAAAGGGAGAACGGTTTACAGTTCTGGAGAAGCATGAAGCCCTGATTTGCAGCTCTTGCAGTCATTCCCCTGCGGTGCTTAACAGTACTTGTCAACAGTTTAGATTCCAAATGATCCCTCTAATCTTAACAATATGTTCAGGGATGACAGACGCTGCATCAAAAGAACTTTTAATGTACATCTTGTAATATAAAAACCACAGCTGTGTTTAAATGGACATTCATGAAAAGGATCTTGTTGTAAAATTCTCAATTTACAACCAGAACATTTTTTTTTTTTAATTGAATTGCAGTGTTCAGTTTATTTGACATTGGACAAGGAATACATGTTAAAATTAAAAGGTTTAACTTAATTTTTTTTTCTTATGGTGAATTTGCAGGAAATGACAAAGACAGAGCGAAAGCAGATCAAAGACCTGGAGAAATGCGATTTCAAAGAAATTCACAAATACTTTGTGGACCGGACTGAAGAGAAGAAAGCCCTGCCAAAAGAAAAGAAGCAGGTAATTCAGAGAGAATGCTCAGCTGTGTCAGGATCAAATCCTCCCATCAGCCCTCTGCTCTGTTAGACCTTACAAAATGAGAAGAATAGTTAGCAATCTCATTGGCTAACAAAAACAGAGACCCGAGCCATAACTGTGTCATCAGCATGAGGAGTCTGATCCCAGGAAGTGTTTCTTCTGGAGGGATACGTGACCCTTACTGGGAAATCAACAGTGAAGGCTGTTCTCTAGAATTGCCCAGAGATGCATCACTTTTATGCATTCCTGTACGTGAAACTACTTGTCAACCATGCCCCTTTCAATAAACTGACAAAGCTGCTGTCTTTCCCATTGTCGTCAATCCCTTCATTACAGTGCCTCAATTAGGACCCACTCTATTCAGCTTGCTGTTGGTTTCCTCCCACATCCCACAGTGATTCAGATTGACTTATGATTTTAGAATAATATTCCGTATGTCTCTTGTGGACTCTTACGGACAAACCAAGGTCCTTCTAGAACATATGTTTTTTTTATGCGTAGGGCCCCATATTTCATTTGTTTTTTAACAAAATAGTCAATCATTAGTCCTCTCTTTGAGAGCCACTGTTACAGATTCCCCCAGTGACAGTCTCCCCGGTGTTTTGTTGCACAGGAGCTGAAGGCGGAGGCAGATAAGGTTCAGCAGGAGTTTGGGTTCTGCCTCTTGGATGGGCACCGGGAGAAGATCGGGAATTTCAAGGTCGAGCCTCCGGGGCTGTTCCGAGGACGAGGAATCCACCCGAAGATGGGCATGCTGAAGAAGAGGCTCCAGCCGGAGGACGTCATCATCAACTGCAGCAAGTAAGGACTGGCTCTGGCCTGCAGCAGGGCTCCTTCCTGTCCTGGTCTTTGATCCAGCCCTTGAACCTCCATCCAGACCCTAGTTTTTAAATAGTTATTTCATTTTGCATGCTGGAGTGAAATGTCCTTCTAGGACTGTGATTGCACATCCCTGGTTTAGAACCACCCTTTTATTTTCCATTAAATATACATTGGTTACAGCAGAAATGCTACATATTAAGCCTGGAATATTACATTCGGTGGTAGTGAAATGTATATTTGTTTAACCATGTTTTGCCAGTTTGTTTTCTTTTTTCTTTTAGTATAAAATGCAGCACAAGTTGTTTTCTGGCTCATTGTACTGTGGGCTGAGTCGGAAAACAAGGCATGTTACAGTATAGTATAAGAACAGTAAAAAGTAAGTAGGTAAATAAATAAATAGTGTATAACCTGAACAACATTTGTCAATATTGGTTTAATTGATTGACAATGTGGTTTTATTACTCTTAAATTACAACCTTACCCAGTCAGTTAGACAGAGATGAAAAATCTCCGCAAATTGGCGGATTTCTGCTTTTACTCAGTCCCCCGGGGCTACTGATGTGATCAATGCAGATACAGGGGGGAAAAAATTCCTGTTTGTTTTTTTTTTTTAAAGCTGTTAACACATTTATAACAGTTGGTATAAAGTGTTTTTGCAGTGTAACACCGCTAAATTATAGAAATAGATCTCGGCAAAGTAACTGAAAAAAAACTGAAAAAATAAGGCAGTTTTTACATTGGTGTTTGCAGACGGCTGACTTGGCAAGTTGCTATTTCATTGGTCCGCAGACAAGTACAGTGCTGTGAATTAAACAGTTATGGTGCAGTTCTACAGTTCACATTGCAGAAAATGGCGAAAATAATGGAACGGAAGGAAGGTGCTGGCGAAATACATTAGGCATGTATAGCTCACCTTCAAACCATAAGCACCGTCTCTGCCTTTATTATAAATGCTTTTCTGTTAAAAATATACTGACTGTACGCTTGCGTCTTACACAACAATAACTAAGTCTGCATTTTTTTTTTATTGGTCCACATGCGTATCTGCGACGTAGCAGTTCCGTGAACCCCTGATTTTGAACGCGGATACAAGGCGCTGGAAAGCCATGTTCTCTGCAAAAAAACATGTAGACATCATAAATACTCTTCGCAGTAACTACAGCTTTTTCTTTGTAACCTGATGTTGATGGAGACAAACATGGTGATCCAGCGAATTATATAATATACCCCATGTTTAAACAAGCATCATTTGAAAAACAAGAAGTTGCCAGACATTTGATTCCCATAGAAGACAGTGTGAAAAATCATTTTAAACTTTATTAACATAACATTAAGTTGTAACCAGACTCTCTAAGTTTAAACATATTTTTATTACTCACATAAGCAATTAGTGTTTGTTTTTATTAGCACTATATTTTCTTACATTTTCTTTCCATGGCTACATAAAATGAAGCAGAAAATTAACTTTTTGCTTAAAATAAACATTTACAACATTAAATGCTTAGTATTGCTAATAGGCCCAAATGAGTGGATGATTAGCTCAAGTTCAAGAGCTCTTGCCTTGTGTGTGCTGCACTGAAAGTCTTTTGTGTGGCTTCTTTTGTAGGTTCAATGTTTATTATTATTATTATTATTATTATTATTATTATTATTATTATTATTATTATTATTAAAGCTCAAACAATAGGCGGAATGGAAGGTGCCACAAAAATAGAAATGAACAAGAACACTTGAAAGTGGACATAGTTCTTTTTTCACCTTTAACAATTAAAAGGGAGTGACTTTCTGATGTAAACAAGTTGCATTTGAGATCCAAAGGAACAAGAACATTAAAAGAAAAGACATGCTGTACAGCATTTAAGAAAAAATAGATTTCACTTAAAACTAAATATATATTTTACCTCAACTTTATTTGACTGAATTACTTGCATCAAGTTTCTCAGACCCTATTTCCCTAATTTTGCTTGGCAGGTGCTGTTTTGTTCACTCAACTATTGACTTCTCGGGGTTTGTGAAACCAGCAGTTAAAGTTCACTTATTATTTGGTATACATTATAATTTCAGGTGTAATCTGAATCTTAACTCCATTCAATTTGGGTTCCTGAGCCAAAAATCCAACACGGCAGTGGATCCCAGATTCCTGCCACTTCTCAGCTTTTTTTCTTTTTACTTCTCCTCACTTTCATCTCTGGTTGGAAGTCATGTGTTACCTCTGTAACCCTGACCTTAATTGTACCCTGCAGAGATTCAAAGATACCTGAACCTCCTGAAGGCCACAGGTGGAAGGAGGTCCGGCACGATAACACAGTCACGTGGCTGGCGTCGTGGACCGAGAACGTGCAGGGATCTATTAAATATGTCATGCTCAACCCCAGCTCTAAACTCAAGGTTGGTGAGTTTGTTATTGAATACTTCTTGCTCTTGCAGACAGGCAAGGCTCCACACCACAGTGTGATGATTGCTCGTGGAGCGTGAGGTCCCAGGTTCACACCCATCTTCTGCTGCTTTCACATTAACAGAGAAAACTTGTATTTGCTGAGCAAATGGGGTGTTCTGAAAACCGAAACCTGGCTTTCAAAAACAGTTATCAGCACATATCCTGAGAATTGCAATGTCCAATTTATACAAAATAAAATGTACAATAGTAACAATAAATAATTGGTTTGTTGAAGAAACTTGAATTGTGTTCTGATTTACCGTTAAAGAACATGACATACAGTTAACGCTGAACACCATAGCACTAGCCAGAACATGTGTCTACTTAGTGAAATCAGTATCTAATACAACCAAGTAGAGTGTGTGTATGGCTCCTCGATGGCAAGGTGAAGAGTCAGGTCATTGCCCTGAATGACTTGTGTTGCATCATACCTGATTTAATGGTTGTACAATAAAAAGAAGTCAAACCATTTCTGCTGTGGTGGTCCGTTCTGCAGGGAGAGAAGGACTGGCAGAAGTTTGAGATGGCCCGCAAGTTGAAAGGCCTGGTGGACTCCATTCGCTTGCAGTACCGCTCTGACTGGAAGGCTCGCGAAATGAAGCAGAGACAGAGAGGGGTGGCACTGTACTTCATAGACAAGGTACCAGAACAACACTGGGAGTTCATCTCCGTGGCAGCTAGAAATAGAAACCAAGGTCAAGATATGCATCCATGAACTCCTTCTACTGTGCCTCCAGCAGTGGGCTCAACATTTGCATGAACTGTGGCATCCAACACACTGCAAACAGATTACTGTCTTCTTTCATGTGAATATATTACTACTGATTGTTGCACAGTGAGATATATAAACGGCTTGATGTTCTCTGTACTAAGTTTATGATATCATGTCTAATTTGATATAACAGTTAACTTACACATTTTAAGTGCAGTTTGCATGTTAATGGTACTTTAAGGTACGCTTGTCTTATTAATAATAATAATAAAAATAATAATACATATAATTAGTATTGTACAGTTAGTATTGTACAGAAAAACCTCTATTATCCGAACTAATTGGAATTTATTTTGCCTTTACCAATTAAGAAACCTCCAAAAGAAACATTATGTAACCCTTTATCTTTTTAAAGACATAACATACTGTCCTGCACTGTACTCTAAGTACCAGAGATTGACGGCTGCATAACATTCTTATGACAGCAGGGCAGAAGAGCACATCACACAGCAGGACAGGTTAACAAAGGGCTGTTCTGATTTAATCAAGGTTTTACTCGTCTAGATTTGTATGTGTTTAATGCTTATAGTGATAAATAAAGGTGTAGTTTAAGTACCTCAATACAATTTGTTAAAATGGCATATTTAATACTTACATTTAATACTTAAACCCAGATCCGTAGGCTGCATGTATTTATAAAGTGTGGGTTTTCAAACTGTAGAAAGGAAATCAAATTAGACAAGGGGTCAATGATATCCGTGTTACAAGGCACTGGGTATGGATCAGTATCCCGACTCACCCCTACAACACACACATTCTTTCAGTGCCCCTTCAGGTCTAGTTGCCTGCCCTAGATATTGTACATTTAACTTAGGATAGAGAAGCTAGTGTCTTTATAAACTTAAGATCTGCCACTTTGACTCATGTTTCCCTTCGTTTTGCTCACAATACACTCCAGTGTTCCAGATGGTGCTCTGCTTACAAATATAGATACACTTGGGCTGAACTACATATGTCTGACAGGTAATAGAATTGAAGAGCAGCTCCTGAACAAATTATTATACAGCTTTACCAAAAGGACATTGTGACCCTGGAGAGAGTCCAACTAAGACTAAACCCAGGGCTCAATGACGTGAGCTATGAAGATAGGCTGAAGGAACTTTAGAACAAAGAACATTTAATTGGAGGGCATTATTGAAGGCTTTTAAAATCTTAAACAAAGTTGACAAAGTTAACCCTAATCAATACATTTAGGCACAGGACAGAAACCAGGAGTAGAAGACACAGTTGGAATTGAATTGAAGACTGGAAGGTATGAAATGGGTTACCTAGCCATGTTGACGCTGAATCGTTGGGATTCTCTAAGACCCAACTTGACAAAATTCTCAGATCAGTCAGCTCTTAGAAACTGGACCAGCATCGATGGGCCAAATGGCCACCTCTCTTCAATAAATGTTGTTATGTTTATAATAGACCTTATAAAAGTACCTGAGCAAAGACTTAGAGGACTGAAGCCACTTGCTTATTTAAAGTTTGTGATTGTTTCTAAATGCATGTTGTCTGTGATACCCTAGCTGGCTCTGAGGGTGGGCAATGAGAAGGACGAGTCGGAGACTGCGGACACCGTGGGCTGCTGCTCGCTGCGCCTGGAGCACATCAAACTGCACAAGAAGCTAGGTGACGATGAGTACGTGGTGGAGTTCGATTTCCTGGGCAAGGACTCCATTCGCTACTACAACAAAGTGCCAGTGGAGAAACCTGTAAGACACTTCATTAAAAAAAAATATATTACGGTACACCCTGTAACGAACCTGTTGGGGTCCAAACCTTTTGTTTGTTAGATCGAGGGGTTCGTTATAGTGAAAGGACAATCAAAATGAACAGTAAACTGTTGGAGTAAGTTAATGAGATGAGATTGTGAATAAAAGTAGAATTACACGTACCTGTTCGTTTCATGTATACAGTATTCTGCCTTTGCTTTATCCTGTTTGTTAAAGAATTAAACCGCAGTACAAAAGAAAAATCCCAAATTGAAGCTGAACTTTTATTCAGAATCAATCTGACCATGAATCGTTTCAAAGTGCACCAAATCTTAATCCAACATGCAAGAATCCCAAACTGAGATTTTATTCCAAATCAACCCGACATGAAAGGTTCAGTTTTGCTTTGCTGCATGGTTGCTGAACAAGTCAAAAAACAGAGTGCTTTTTGACAACCGATATTCACGACCTATACACCTGCATTACTCCTTTTTTTTAAATGATCAATATAGTTTCTGGCTTTGTTGCAACATAAAATGATTTTCGTTTTGGAGGCATAGTTACACAATGTGTGCTTTTTATTAAAACAAAATAGTTGACTTCACTACGGAGGTGGCACCTGTGCGTACAGACCGGATGTTGACAGTGTGTGTTATTTATCATCTCTTTTTTTTTTTCTTTGTGGGGGCCTGGTTTATTATAATGAAGGGCGTTCTAGCGATGTACTGTGTGTGTGTGTAATGTTTTTTTGCTTTTACTAAAGTTTCTATATATTTGTCTAAAGTATAATGGCATTTTGTGGAGTGTTACAAAGCGAGGCATCATTTGATGAGTTACGTTGATACAGAAGAACACACCACAGCAATGCCATTTTCAGTATTATACAACAACCTTTTAAAGTTATTTATTTACCTTTGTTTGTCTGACAGTTGTTGTGGTCCACTAAAAGAGGTTTGAGAGCAGGGCTTGAGCGTCCATGGCAACAGGTGTCATTAGTTTGTGTCATCTCAGCTGTGCTTTATTTGCTGTTCCATTATTGAGTATTAACAGTACTGCCGACCACAGGAAACCAATGGGAGAGCAGTTTTTGGTTATTGTATAAAGAAAGGGTAGGATGTGCTATTATGACTAGAGAAGTGTGTATAGATGCCATGTGTTTTTTACATAGCCTTGAAAAATGTAGAAAGATGTGCAATCAGTTTAGATCTCTACACCTCCTAAAAAATACTAGTGTTTTTTTCTGGTATGGGTAATTCTAAAAGAAGGTCCCCACACTGTCTTTGCTGTCTTGAATGCAATAATCACCACTAAGCCAGAAAATATTTTCCACTTAAGATATCACCAAATCTACAGTTCTCCCCTGTACTCTTAGTTCAGTCTTTATCTTTTTAAAAAGTGTTATCTTAATTTTCCAATATTTTACTTTTTCCTTGCCTGTGTCATCCCTGCATGACAGATGTCGATCACGTGCATGATCAGCACGTACCTCTTAATGGTGCACGATCAGCTCGTACCTCTTAATGGTGCACGATCAGCACGTACCTCTTAATGGTGCACGATCAGCACGTACCTCTTAATGGTGCACGATCAGCACGTACCTCTTAATGGTGCACGATCAGCACGTACCTCTTAATGGTGCACGATCAGCACGTACCTCTTAATGGTGCACGATCAGCACGTACCTCTTAATGGTGCACGATCAGCACGTACCTCTTAATGGTGCACGATCAGCACGTACCTCTTAATGGTGCACGATCAGCACGTACTTCTTAATGGTGCACGATCAGCACCTACCTCTTAATGGGGCACGATCAGCACCTACCTCTTAATGGGGCACGATCAGCACATACATCTTAATGGGGCACGATCAGCACATACCTCTTAATGGGACCATTTGAGAGGGTTTGGAGTCAATATCTAGTGATTTTTAGAAGTGTATGAAGCAAAACCATTTCAGTATTTTAAAAAAAAACATCTAGTCAAAATGTTTGTCATTGAATTTGTATTAGTTTAAGTTTCTTTTTGTATTTGTAAATGTAGCACTAAAGAGTGTCTGACTGTTTGTATCCCCTGCAGGTGTTCAAGAATTTACAGCTTTTTATGAATAACAAGAACCCAGAGGATGACCTGTTTGACAGACTAACCGTGAGTTCAGAAACAGACAGTTCTTTAATACATCAGGGAAGGCTTGTTGTATAGATGTTTATTGATTTTAAAAACAAATATATATTGGACCTAATTAAGGAGAAATGGGTGTTCTGTAATATGATGATTTGATGTATTTTTTTTTTTATTGTAGAATAAATTCAGTCCCCTTTTTTTTTTTTTTTTTTTTATTGTTTGTATTTTCTTTTCTAGTATCTGGTCCAAAAACATTTCACGTGTACAAAAACTGCCAAGCTAGAATAAAGGGACCAGCCATATAAAAATGGGATATCTACCAAAGGGTCCAAATGACATACAAAAATGGGTCAGCTATATAAAGAGCTAATGTAAAATGAGAAGTTAAACAAGATGCAATTTAGGTACCCCTTTTTGACAACCTGTCTGTTATCCACAGATAATAAAATACTATTTGTATGGGATGTTATATGGAGCTGTCCAGAAAAATAATTTGAGTGGTGCTGAAACCACTGGGATCGCTGTGGCAATACCCTAAATTTCCCATAAAGTGCAGTCCTGTATACTGTATTACTTCCCAATAAACATCTAGCAAATAACTGTGTTTTTCATTTTTTGTGTGTAATTTTTGTGTTTGTGTGTGATTTTTTTATATCCTCGTTTTTGTTTGTGTGTGTTTTCTTAATCTGACACCCCCGGGTCTCTGTTCCAGACCGACGTTGTGAACAAGTACCTCCGAGAACTGATGGACGGGCTGTCAGCCAAAGTGTTCCGAACATTCAACGCTTCCATCACCCTGCAGCAGCAGCTAATGCAGCTCACCAACCGTGAGTGTTAAACCACTCCTTCCCACTTCTTCACTCCCCATGCCAGATGTCATGTCGGACTGAAATGCATGCTTGACTTGCACTAGTTCTGCTGAACCCAGTCCTGGATCTCAGAAACCCAGGACTGGGGCAGTGGGACTAATGTGAGTTTCCAATCCTGTTGACAGCTTTTCTAACTTTTGAAAATAGAAAAGGATGTTCTGTGGAATGTGTTAATGTTTAAGTGGAAAAGACTGGAAGTGAAAAATAACAGAAGTGAACACTTTCAGATCAATTAATTAGCTTTGCACTCTTACCACTTTGTTTTTGTAAAGCCGACGACACTGTCGCTGAGAAGATCCTGTCGTACAATCGAGCAAACAGGGCTGTGGCTATTCTCTGCAACCACCAGAGGGCAGCACCCAAAAGCTTTGAGAAGTCCATGGAGAACCTGCAGGCAAAGGTCGGGTCGGTTAAAACAGGGTTACCAGGGTAACCGTACCACCATGGGGTAACCTAGCTGAATGTTATAGCATTGTGGTTGGACTTTTATAGATATGTTCAGGGATGGAACTAAGACACAGAACTATTGCACAGCAGTTTCACCCATTCCAGGTTTTACTATAAGCTTGATTAGCCACAGAGTGTGTCGTATTAAACTTCTAGTAAAAGCAGGAATGGATCAAACTGCTATGCAGTGGGAGACTTCTTTCCATCCATGATGTTACAGAAAATAAACAAGTTTTATAAAAAGTATACAAAAGCAACATTTGGAAATACTGGGATAAACACGAATATGATCTGATTTGCAGTAATACATTTAAGTACATCAATTCGAGATTGAGAAATTCCTTCACTTTCATGGACTTCCACTCTAACTTGACAACACTGATATGTGTCTCGCAGGTTTCTTTAACCCCTTAACTGTAATTGAAAGAAAATGTATACTATTTCCAGTTACTATCACCTATACAACAAAATGCACCCAAAGTCACAGACAAAAGTGTTGGCACCCTATGCTTAATATAAGATAAATCAAGAAAACACGTTAAATAAAAGCATTTAGTGAACATTATCCATAAAAAAATATAACATAATACACAATGGCTAGTAGTTTAACAAACAATCTTTGTAAAAAAATAAAAATAAAGTTATGTAATTTCAAATATTTGTACATGACAAAAGTATTGGAACCTGTACATTAAGTCTGTGGAACGTTTAATAGAACTTATTAAAAAATATATTGGTCAGTTGAAAACCATTTCTAATAGACGTAGAACCCTCATAAGAGACTGGTAAAGGCCCGCTTCATGTTGTTAAGTGCCTGAGCCAAAGGCTGAAGCATTTAAGATAACAAGAAGGGCCTTACCAGATGGTAAATGAGGGTTCTATTGGTATTACAAAATTGACACGTTAAAAAAAAATAACATTTTTAAGTTTTTTTTTTTTTTTTGATTGTATGCAGCACAAGTTTTTGTTGCTAATGAATAAGTTCCTCAGTATTCCATGAGAATAAAGGATGCAATCTCATTGGTTAACAAGTGTTCCAACCTGTGCAGATGTCACCAAGCCTGATTCCCTTGACAGCTAATTCACTTTGGGAGGGGTGAGGGTGCCATTTTAGAAGCACAATAAAACTCTAGGATGTTAAAATGTGGTCCAGTGTCTGCAAGCCTAGGTGTGTGGATATTGGACCATATTTGAAAACCCTATCATGTGTTTCTGCTTTCATAAAGAAACATATCTAGTGTGCAATGGCCTTTAAACTGCTATTCCAGTCCTGAAGTCTTACACTTGTATCTGTGCTTCACAGATTGAAGCAAAGCGGCAGCAGCTGGAGCAGGCCAGGATTGACCTAAAAAAAGCCAAGGTTGACTATGAAAAGAAGAAGGACGACAAGTCAAAGAAGTGAGCGCTGGCTTTTTTTTGGGGGGGGGGTTAGTGTCCTGTTGCAAAACACAATTGCCCTCGTGTAGAAAACTGCAATTTATTAGAATGAATAAGATAGTTGAAAGAATGCACACAGCAGGTACTTAATCTAGATGCAGCAGTGATTCGCTTCATCCTGTTCAATAATGAGTGCGTCTTGGACCTGACTCTCATTAGTGTGCATGTCCTCTTGAGCCTTGTCTTTTGGTATTTTGTGGGACTCATGCACATACTGAATTGTTCATTTTGACTTGGGTTTATAAGAGTCCAGTAGTTTTGTGGCGTCGACCTTTACATAAGCCATATGCAAAATAGTGAACACTTTAAACTCCACACAGAAACCAGGGCCAGAGGAAAATGTTGGAAATGAAGTGTAGACTGACTTGGGACAGATAGGAGACACTTATTCACACAGAGTGGCGAGGGTATGGAATGAGTTACCTAGCCATGTTGTAGATTGTGGAGTCTATTTATGATAGGTATTGTAAGTAAAAATCATTACGCTATCTTGAGACAAGTATACATATCTGTTAATACCATCTCTAGACACGCCTATAGTTATATCCGACTAATATTTTACCATAAATGTAATTTGGGTTTTACCACAATATCCTACTGTATCAACATAACTACATTCATATTTAAGTGGAATCAGAGGTTACACTGTACATATGAATATGTATTCTACAGTAATCCTATAATTCTAAAAAAAATAAATAAATAACCCATAGGTTATGGGTTAATATCATTACATCATACACAGTTTAAACAGAATTATTTATTTATCATTTGAATTACAATCTGGTCCTCTTATTCGTGTTATATCCAGCAGCAGTGTTTGTTAGCCTTGAGCCGTGCAGTCAGATTGTTACAGCGATGTTTCTTCTGTGCATACTCTTCTATGCAGAAGGGTTGTGGTTCTTTAGTTAATGAATCGCTCACACTGTGATGTTTCTATGTTGTTATTCTTACAATGACTCACTTTTAATATGCTCTGCATGAGTTTAAATAAAATCATGAGCGGGACATAGTCAAATTATCCAGTCACAGAAGAGTTCTTATTGGCATATTTCCCATCATTAGTTCAATGATTGGACCTTTTGAATGCAAGCTGGATTGCGTCATACCTTTTCTACAAAGCACCTCCCATATTAAGTCAAACAGGGTTCTAAAACGTATTAATTGACATGCATTCAGTTAAAATACTCTTCTGTGAAATAACTTTTCCCAACTATGAATTTCTACTTGATAATCACAGTTCTATTTTCCTGATGTGATTTCACACAATGCAGATCCAAATAAAATCATAAAAGTCCATTATTTATCATTTTAATGCATTAATTTAATTTAACTAATTTTCTGAATGAATGATCAATTACTTAATTTAAGTAAGCCTTTCAATATACTACGTTTGTAAATGTACGAGTCCACAAGAATAATGATTTTATAATAGTTGAGATCTTTAGCTAAATACCAATGTACAGAATAACCCGTTTTATATCACCTTGCTTAATATCTTCCCCCGTTTTATTGTAATGATTTTTCAAAAACCTATGGTGCATGGCGAGTGGTTCTTTGAGAAATTACCTCTCAATATCATCTCACAAACCTGCTTGTTGTCACGTTTTGTGCAGCCTGTCAAATACTGCTTGGCCGGGCTTTACTAAGTAACCACAGAATACAATTAATTTCCAACGCAACTAACAACCAATAATCATCTCAGCTGATAAACTGACATTTTGTGCAGCCTGTCAAATGGTGGGCGGTCTTAAAGGGATACAGTTCAGTTACAAAACACCAACGTCATTGTGCTATCTGCGAAGCATCCATAATGTCGGCTCGCCAGCGAACTGATTTAACTAGCAAACAAAAGGCAGAGAATACGTCTCTGCAAAGGACCACCCAAACTTTTGTTTGCTGAGGTTGCAAAAAAGTTCTCAATCAATCCATCTACTGTCAGTAAAATGTATAAAAATCGAAACACTGTTTTACAACAGTCTATTTCAAACGACAACTGAAAATGTCAACGCACCAGTCTGATGCAGCGGATGTTGATGAAGCTAAGCTCTGTTTCGATGGCTTCAATCTGCCATAGCCTCAAACCTGCCTGTTAGCAGACAAATCTTAAAAGCCAAAGCTGTCAAGTTTGCTGCTGACCTGAATGTTGATGACTTTGTCAGCCAATGGGTGGCTTGATCACTGGGAGAAACGTTATGAGATTGTTCAGGAGAGCGCACAACTGGATTGAAAAATGAACTGCCTGCTATTCAGCTTTACCAGCCAGATGTGTACAATGCTGACGAGACAGGACTTTATTATCGTGCTCTGCCTAGTGGTTCCCACACTTTCAATGGATGCAGTAGATGGTGTGCAGTCTGCAACTGAGCTTGCAAGGAAAATAGACCTGTTTACAACTACGCTGTTGATCAAGGAAGGTTGGGACTCTATAAAAAGTGAAACCATTGTTTACTGGCTTTTTGAAAGAGGATGCCCCGGCTTCAGTGATTGAGGAAGAGCCGGTGTTCCTAGAGGGGTTTACAGAGGATGAGTTCAGTGGATATCCAGCAAAAGAAACAGAACCAACTTCAGGCTGCTGATTCTGCCTGTGATGAGGAAGGTGAATTACTTGGAGCAGTTGTATCCACATCTGAAGCACAACTGTCACTTTTAAGATTTTAATTTCTTGGACAGAATGGATTTAGTGACTGGACTTTTATTTAGTAAGATTGAAAAAAAGCTCACATCAGTTGACAATTCATGCATTTTTTAAATAATGACACAAACGGTTTTGTTCCAGTTAATGATACAAAGCGTATTTGTCCTGTAGTAAACTGTGCATTTGTTTAAATGTAAAGAACGACTAAATGTACAGTATTAAAACACTGCTCTTTAATTCACTGTTAGTTTTCTTTCTTTTTTTGCTTGCACTCGTAATGCGCTGTCCTAGGCAAACCTGAAACCTGGTTTATATCATTAATTATGCCTGCAAGGCAATCGTAACATAAAGAGGGTTCATCTGTATTTAATTCCAGACAGAAACATCTCCATAGTCCACCAAAGGGCAGGTTTGGACAGTTTTGTATAGAATACACACATTCAGTCTACGACTAAGTAGATAAGAATTTGCATCGTCCTGTTATCCGTTTGTTTTTAGGGTACTAGGTGTAAACTAAATCTGTTTGAAGCCGAGAGCCACAGCATGGGTTCTGGCTTACCAAGTCCTCTTGTTTAGGATTGAGTTTTTCCAGACCTCTTGTCAGAGTTGTCTTAGGAATAAATATTAAATGGGTATTTTCTCATTTAAGCAAAATCACAAGATACTGAATCATTGGGAACCTCTAGGACCCGACTTGACAACGTTTTGGGATCAATCCGCTACAAGGAACCAGACGAGTACCGATTGGCTGAATGGCCTCTTTTTGTTGGAGTAACAGTGTCTTTTAGATTTCGGCAGGTACAGAATGACCTCGTATCGCTGTGTGCTTTTGCAGGGTGATGGAGAAGAAGGCTGCCCTGGTGAAGAGACTCGAGGAGCAGCTTAAGAAACTGCAGCTGCAGGTGACTGACCGCGAGGAGAACAAACAGATTGCCTTGGGGACGTCCAAACTGAACTACCTCGACCCCAGGATCTCCGTGGCCTGGTACTGTTTATACTTCATTACTCCTCTCCTGTGATTTTAAAGAGCAAGTATCTTCAAATGACACATCTTTTATTTTATTTTCTTTGTACCTTCTCGTATTTTTGTTTTATTGATTCTTTTTTCCCGTATAACCCTCGAAAGTGCCGTGAACTTCTTTTATCAAAGTTGCCAGAACTTCTAATTTCTCTTGCACTTCCCCATTTTGGATAGTGAATTTCAAAGGACAAAATACATTAGAGGCAGACATGAAAATCTACGTCCCGGATTGTGAAGTGTAAAAGAAATTACAAGTTCTAGCAGGTTGCTGGGTTTTTCAAAACCGTTTGAAGCGTTATTATTCCCGTCAGGTCCTTTGTCGGACCCTGTCCGACATCATTTTAAAAACGCAAAAAAGTCGGTTTTTCAACGGAAAAAGCCAAGAAAACCATTCAATGGCCGAGTGGGAACGAAAGGAGCCGAGACAAGCTGATAAAAAAAAAAAAAAAAAAAAAAAGGCGTATCTCATGAATAGTCATAGTACCCCATTGGCATCAGATGGGGCGGGCTTATGGAAACAAGCTGGGAGTACAGTATCAGCGCACAGAGACTATCACGGACATTTGCAGAGCTTTTTGAGATGTTATAGCAATAAAATAATGACTTGGATTGCATTATTGAGGAGTTTGGTGATAAAGCGAGTCATCAGGAGACGATTGATCGGTTTGTACGACTATTATTATTATTATTTTTTATTTGGTAGCATATGTGAAAGCGATAGCAAACGAAAGGGTGGGGTGGGGCTGGAGATCCCTAGTGAGTGCTTTGTTGATATGCAGGGCCATTTAAACCCGTTTGACTGTGAAAAAAAATACTTTTAAACAGCGCGTCTAAAATTAACTGCGTGTGAAAAAATTAATTAGACCTGGCGAGCCTGACGCAGAATTAATAAATGGACCGCAAAGGGTTAAGAACTACTTAAAGCAATTGCAAATATCGTAAGTAGATAACCCTGAAAAAGTAATTCTTTATCCCAATTTTACTTTTTCTACCAACATTTTTACTGAGCTGCTGAAAGCTTCATACTTCATATGAGCTGGAGCTACATCGTATGTATCCTTATTCTCCCTCTCTCTATACATTTAAGTGAACGCTGGGATTTATTAAGTAACTTATTTTTTGCAGGTGTAAAAAGTTTGGTGTCCCGATCGAGAAGATCTATACCAAAACACATCGAGACAAGTTTGCATGGGCCATTCACATGACGGATGAAGACTTTGAATTCTAAAAATTAGCATCATGTGTTGGGGCTTCTATTTATAGACTTCTGTAAACGGCAATCTCAAGGCCCTCCACACTTATGGACACTCATTAAGCACTTAAAGGAAAATAAAGAAATTGCCTTGGAGGACAGATTTGATACAACTGATGAAGTCTTGCAGTACTGTTGTCCTGGCCCCTTTATTTATATCCCTGCTTTATTTAAGCACAGTGTGACACATTTCTTTCCTGTGGTGTTTAATGTTTTTCTGGTTGTTTTGTTGATCCTTCTGTCCAGGTCTGTGTGCTTTACCTGAGTTTGTCCTCTGATGTTCTCAAATAAAGCATTTCTGCAGAGTGTCGCTTCATCTGGCTCTCTGCCTCTACCTATTTATTGTAATTTATTTTTCCTCCTGGTATTCGTTTTGTTCTCAGATGTTGGAGGCCACTGCGCTAAGTTTGTTTGCCATTTTTGTTTTTCCTTACATGACTGGCCCTTTTAAAATGTAAGGGTTGTTCTGTATGTGTTCTATTAACATCAGATTTATACCGAGGAGATACTGTAATAAAGAGCCAGTGTGTCAGATCGATATTGTGTGTGTGTGTGCGCATCTGTTTGTGTGTCGAGGTCCAAGTTCCCACAAGTTCGGAAAACCTGACAAAACCTACCTTATGCAGAGATAGGCCTGTAATGTTTATAATTTGAAACACAAAAAATCATTTTTGAAAGAAAGCGGTATTTACTTCAGCCTCAACTTCAATTACTTTGACGATTTCACACCCCTCTGGAGTTTAGAAGAGGAAATCTACACTATATGGTTGTCAATGCCAATCAGAACAAATAACAACACATCCAAATATGTCTTTAAAATTACTTGCATGTGAAAGTATTTGTCAAGACACGCAGGCACCATGAAAATAGCTCTGTGTGGGACTTATATATAAAAAAATAAAAAATATCAACACAGCCGCTCTTGGTCCTATATTTACTCTGGCTGTTAAACGTCAGCATCTGATCTCTATATAAAGTTTAAGGTTCGCTTCAGATTTGGGAAGCGAGTCAATCGGTTTGTTTCAGATCAGACATGTCACTCCTCACATTTTCAAATACTGACTCTTGAATGGATATCTAAACATTAAACTATTCCATGTTCGTCCAGCACCCGTAAACATACTTGTGTGCATACTTTGAGCAACAGCCCAGTCATAAACAGGTAGATTGTTATTGTTATTATCATAGCAATGACAGAGGCATGCCCTTGTAAATTTAATTCTTGTGAAACAGAAACACAGCTGATTTGAGAGGCCTCAAAGTTACCAAAGATTTTGTATAAATGCATCCTGTGAACATTAAAAGTGGGTGAACACTACCGATAACACTCTTATGTAAACATCTGCTTAATATCAGCCCATTAAAAATGTCCTGGTCAGAATTCATACAGAACTTCTGCCTTGCAGCATTCGTATGTTTTTAATGATTAAACTTGAGTAGTACATGTAGTGTAATAGACTGTATGTTGAAAATACATTTTGTTTGTGAACACTATTGGGATCAGTGCAACACCTAGTACTACATTTGACTTCCACAGCAGACATAATTGTTGTATCAACACTTTTTTGACTGTTTTGCAAGTTTTTTGGTGAACTTCTTAAGTAAAGTCTTCTTATTGTCACTGTTCTTGAAGTGATATTGACAGTGTTTGACTGTATTGAGGTCACTTGGTCGTTTTTGTATTTTAACAGCTCTTGTCATTTCTGTGTTTATTCATTCATTCGTTCATTTTTTGTTATGTTAACATTACTGTAATAACAAAAACAGTTACAAACACACATTTGAATTATACAAATATCAACCAACTCTAAAAAAAACATCCATAAAAGTATGTATCTTATTTTTTATAAATGTGTATTGTTACTGTTATTAGGGCTACAACATGTCTTTAAAGCTGTGCTTTTTTTTTTTGTTCAGGATGAACAAGTAACAAGATACTCCAACTTAGCAGAAAACAAGATTTCAAGAAACGGGCATCTGTTCATGATGCTTTTACAGTTGCTTGTTTATATGCTTGAGGAGGCCTGCATATGAATGGAAAATGAACGTATAATGAGATTAACAAGTTTTGACACATTTTAAAATAAAAATGTTATCAGGGAGAAAGGTTATTGCTAAGGTATAATCTTTTTAACAAATATTGAACTTAAAAACCTGATATATTCAAATTATATTTTTTTCCCCAGAATACACACCCTATTAGCTGTTGACAAGTACTCTTTATTTGAATCCTTTTATTTACTGTTTAATAGCCAACTACCTGTTCTTATTGTAATTTACTGTCCGCCCAAAGGATTCTTTTACATGTTGACATTGAATCTGATCCAAAGTCTGGAATGTTTAAGGCTTTTAGATTATCTGGATTAAATTCAGGATGTTGCAGGACTTCCTCACAATCGTGGTCACACCTTAGATCTTACTGTTTCTGATCGTTTGTGCAGTCTTTTTGAGGCTACGTTGTCTTTACCCAATAAGAGAATAAATTAGTTAGTTGACAGATATAACCGCTTTTTAACAAGTATGTTTGATATTGTGACCCCTGTTAAGAATCAAAGTCTCTTAGCAAACTGCACCATGGGTTAACAGTGCCCTATACAAAATGAAAAGGGAATGTTGCACATTAGAACGTAGGGCTAATAAATTGCACATTCACTATGATATTTTTAAACAACAATCTATTAAAGCACAATGAAGCTTGGAGAACAGCCAGACGTTGCTATTTCTCAAATCTTACTGATGTTAATAAAAATAACTCTTGGGGCCCTATTTAGCAACGTTCGCAACCCCCTAAGGCAATCGCAAAACACTTTTGCAGACAGCACACCAGAATCAGACGCAGCGTGTGGGCAAACAGACTTTGCCCACCTATGTGATTTAGCAACCGTGTTTTAGTGCCCACTTGGAAGGTCAGCATTAGCAGTGGACATGGGCTGAACTTTAGGGGTGTCCTCATTTACATACAAATGTAGCGATTTAGCAAACCATCAACAGTGTTAGCGTTTGCGTTTCAATTGACGTGAAAACCAGGTCTAAACTGCCACATCTTTTAAATGTCCCATCATCCAGCCTTAGATGCCCTGTGACTGCTGTCAGAGGCTCACCTCAAAAGAGAGCGCCTTCAGCTGGCCTAAGGTGAGATCCTGGGCCACAATGTTGTAATATATCACACTGTACATCTATTAAATGATTTTATTTCTAACCCTTATCTGAGCTGTCGCCTTGTTCATTGAATTGCTAGAAAAACATACGATTTTTAAGTAATATTTATTTCCAGTAAGACTAATATGTCAAAAGGACAACTTTCCATTGGCATAAAGATGCATTCAATAAAAAAAGATAACTGGGTTTTCTTGTTTTTCACCGGGACGTGTGTTTCTGTTGAAATAACTACACTTTCCTGGTGTGGTGGTTGTAACAGGACAAAGGCCCTGCACATTGTAAATATTGGTAAATAATTCATATTTTTGTGTTGGGGCAGTGATGGGGGTTTAAATTCCTGTAATATTTTCCTACAACAGGCAGACAAGCCAGGGATGCAAGAATGTGGCTGGACTTTGGTAAGTCTGACCTGAATGGTGTGGAAACCACAAGATATTTGAGAATGTGGCCAGATTACATTGGATACATGATTGCCAATTTACCCTGTCACCTATAAGAGCAATGCTGTGTCTCTTAGTCAGTGTTTGTCTTTTTGATTGCTTCCCCAAACTGTGTGGTTGCTGACAGCGATGAGTCTATTACAACACCAAGGTCTTTCTCTGTGTGTGCTCCCATTTAGTATTTGGATGTTACACTTTTACTGACACTTAATTTCCAATTTAATTTGCTGCGTCTCTGCCCAGTTTTGTATGACGTATTGTAGTGTGTTAGGTATATTGGTGGCGCCAAAGTGTAGGAAATGAGATATATACCTTATTAGAGTTCAGCATCATGTAGAACCCAGATTCCCTTGACAATAATCGACATTACGTGTCAGAAATATAAAACAAGACTTTATTTAAGAATAAAAAGGGGTGTCTAATATTACAGAAAGTAAAGGCTATTGGTTAGAGATATTCATTAATAGTATACAGCTCATTGATTCCTTAGTCAAACGATTACAATGAACACAACATTATTAGGATACAAGGCTAAGATACTAATATTAATTACGGTTAGTTACACAAAGTGGTCTGCTTTGCATTAGTATTTTCAATACTCGTTTCTCATTTTAATCAATCATATTTCATGTCAAAATGTACGAGAATTAATTCAACATCCCATTCAGAACGGTATCCAACATTCCAGTAACTAATTTATCAGATTAGTTTTACCTTGTTAATTTAGTTTAGACGTGTTGTACCAAACTAATAATATGTTATCAACCTCAATTGATTCTATATTCAAATTAACTCAGAAATGGGGCAATGATCAAATTCTCTGCATTTATTAGGCAACTCCTTTGAATTACACATTTCAACAAACAAAATACATTTCTTGCACACTCCAAAACCGGAAGTTATATTCTATTCCTTGAACAATTTATCCATTAACTTGACAGCATTAGCTACAGTTAATTTCTCGAGTCATGAAATGTTTCATATTTGATATGTTGAATACTTACCGATTTTCAATGAAGAAGTCAGTCTTAGAGTGATGAGAACACTGCAGTTTCTCCTATCTCTGGATCTGAAGTTTCACCGAAAGAAAAGAAGACAGTTGTTCTTGAAGTAAGTATTGTATTGTGTCCGCTCTCAGAAAAACAATAGTTATTTTCAAAGGGAGGGGGCTGTTGATTTCCAATAGTGTTGCAACATTATCTTTGACTTGTAGGAAGGTTTCCAACTGGAAATAGTTCCGTTGATAAGACGTAACTCACAGTTCAAAGAGTGTGTTGCAATTGAAAAGTTATGTAATTTGTAAAAGTGTTCTTATTGCAATTCTTTTGTATGGGCTACGGGACCTTCCAGAGGCACAGCTGCTGGCTCTTTGCTTCAGTTTGTTTCGTGGTTGATTTCAAGCAGTGAAATAAAAACAAAGACCTGCTTTGGGATCAATGCTGTGTCCTGTTTCCTGGTTCAGTCTCTCGCAGAGCAGAGTGCAGGGCCTTCTTCAGTGCTGATTTCAGCCTCCTCTTGGCCTTCTCAGAACATGATTTTAGCCATTTTCGGACCTGATTCTACCCTTTTGATTTCTGCTTGTCTCAGTCTTTTGAATTAAACCTCTACCTGTCTTGATTGGATCGTTGAATTTGTGGGTGGTGTTTAAAATCACACAATGTGCCTAAACACTGGTTGGTTTGTCTGTGGGCAACTCCTTGGCTTTGCCCAAAGTTCCTTCGACCTGTCGAGGATGATTGACTGGCTTCCCCCCTCTCCACTTTCTTGAGGGGGAGGGGGGGGGATTGCCTGTGCAGGGTAAGGAATTTTTACCTCTCACCAAGAGATGGGAGAGGAGAGAAATATTAATTTGCAAGTTTCTCAAATGATTTCAAACTGTGCATTTCAGTATCCAGCCATACCCTCATTTGACTGACACTGTCCGCTACAGTATAAATCTTTTGGGATTACCTGGTTAACTGTAGCTGTGTCAGCCACACCCTCAAGCTTTGTGTCCTCTGCAAATTTCACTAGTTTACTTTGGTCAATGTGTTTCTAAAATATGTTTCTATTTTTTTTTTATTTTTTAAATGAATTAATTAAATATATCTTGCAGCCATTTTTGAATATTGCAATGTATGTTTTTAAATATATTTCTGAGTAGATTTTCCAAAAAATAATTTTTGGATATGTTTTTGTATATTTCTCCTCCATGAGGTCTGTGTAATTGACAAATAAGAAAAACAAGAGGCGCCCCAGTATAGACCACGGTGCACGCTTCTGTATGTCAGTGACTTCAACCACATGAATACGATGGAAACCAGGGGACTGCATTTTGTTTCTACTTAGTCAAAAATATTTTGCACCCATCTTATTTCATGGCAAACGTACACCAGTAGCTTCAAATAGACTTGCAATTAAAAAAAGAAACGTCAGGTTTTTTGCAGTTGGTAGTTAGCCCTGATCTTGCGTCTGCCCTTCTGTGCATCTGGGTTGCGGTGTGTGATGCACAGGAACTCAAGATGACACACAGTGCCAGGGGCATTTTTATCATAGTGCTGCAGGAAATGAAAGAAAGTTGCTGTTGGGGAGCCGTCACCTTTAACTCAGAAATGAAGCTGCTGCTTCTTCTTCTTCTGGCTGCCATTCCAGGTATGATTTTATTCATAATATCATGTGAATAATTCCAGTAACTACAGTACAGTTCAATAAAGGATTTCTAATTGCCATTTCTCAGACCCATATGGCTGGTAGATTAAAAACAAGAGCATTCAGTTATCTTCAGTCACTGGTGATTCCAGCCATTGAAAAAAGTCCAGTGGCTCTAAATAGAGGACAGGATGGAAAGTCAGGATATTTCTGCAACAATTCCAATCGCTGGAATCCCATTCTATTGTGCTTGTGTTTCTGTAGTGATATAGACTCGGATATCACATTAAAATATTTAATAATATCTGTGGTATGTTTAAGAACAAATAGTCATTCATAAAATGGAGAGCATTAGTGTAGGGATTGCTAGTACTTACATTCACGTTTGTTATGTTCAGTTACCTTCATGTATATGGACACGGGCAGAACAGAGTGACTGCTGCTAATCCAAAGGTTACTACACAAGACTGTTTAGCATGACACCTAAAGTTACTGACACTTGTGGTTCCTGAATAGTATAGATGGTTAAGACTTTGAATCCCATGAAAGCATTTTTATTAGTAGTGGGACTCGTGTTAATGTTAGTGTTATTTACTAAATGAAAAATAAATTTCTGAATATATTTTTTAACTGAAATACATTGATAGATCTGGGAATCAGAATCACCGTCATGTACCTTGAATATGTGAATAAGAACAGAAGAGGAAATTTCTCTTAAAACAAGAAGTGATACCAAGATCCAAAACAGTATCAGCAGTAAAAAGATATGAAATCTACAAAAAGGGACATCAGTTTATTCAAGATGCTAATAATTGGAGTAACTTGGTCAAGTCGCTTCCATTTACGTTGTATTAGTTTTTCCTTACCTCTTCCTCTCCTTTTTATGTTGTTTGCAGTCATTCTGTGTGGTTCTTACTGCAATTACTCAAATATTATATTTTTCATGCCTGTACCTCATATTGCTTCATTCTGAGGGAGCAGAAGAGGCAACTCCACTATTCTATTGCCTAGATATCGGATATTCTGCTTCACATTGTGTGTGTGTGTGTGTGTGTGTGTGTGTGTGTGTGTGTGTGTGTGTGTATATATATATATATATATATATATATATATATATATATATATATATATATATATATATATATATATATATATATAAGGTTCCTGTAGACAGTATAGCAAGTTAGGATCTTTTTCAGCTTTCAAGCCAGTAAAAGATTGGATTTTAAACAGAAAGGAACACATACAGTACAAGTACTATTATCAGAGAATATCAGCCAATACTTATTAGAGCAGATGATATACTGTACATTAATCCTGTGAATTTAATACACCAGCTGAGTTATACACATCTATTTATGAGCTTCAAGCGTTGGATTTGTTTTGTTTCTGTTCTGTACTTGCAGATACATCCAGTCTGTCAACAAAAAGGGCCTTTACCGGCTTGGTGGCAGGATCCGTCAGTGTCCCCTGTCACTATGACGTGAAGTACAGAGACCATGTAAAGTACTGGTGTAAAGGGTATCAATGGACATACTGTGACATTTTGAAACAGACTGACTCTCCCCATAGTGATAAAATATCAATCAGTGATGACAGAACTGGAGGAGTGTTCATTGTAACTATGAGAAGACTGGAGAAGAATGATACAGCCTGGTACTGGTGTGCTATAAAACAGGAAGGCAATAAAGAAGCCGATCAACACTTTTATCTGTACCTAACAGTTACGGAGGGTAAATCATTCTTTAAACAACATTTTTAAAAAAGAACTGTCAGACCTTGTGTGTGTTTGTGGATAGAGGTGCATCACTGGGTGCTCCAGGAAAGAGATTATGGGATCTTGTCTCCAAAGTGACAAAGCAATTATTGTAATGATCTAAACACCCTACCTCCACTAAAATGTATCAGTCTGATATGTGATAACCTAATTTCACGGGAGAGATTCATGCAGGACTAATATAGTTAAACAGACCTGACTTCCCCCGCCCCCCCCAAAGTTGTTATGAAACATTTCATGATACATATCTACTGTGGGGAAGTGAGAGCTAATAAGTATGTCAGTCTGAGGCTGACAAGATCTATGTTCCCCTGTTAAGGTGAAAAATTTGTAGTTCATGATAGGTAACATGGCCGAAGTGGCTGGGGAAACTACATTTCCCAGAAGCCTTTAGGGCTGATGGTATTCAGCCAGAAAAGGAAAAAACACCTGTCTATTGGGTAGATAGGGTGTTAATTGACTGAGTGTTTGCAATTATCTTTCCTATATAAACGGTCCTTTTGTGCTTAGTGGGGGGAAGAGAGAAGGAGGTGGCAGGAGTGTTGAATGGGGAGAACGTAAGTACAGAGGGATTAAAATAATTGATAAACTGGATTTGAGACAGGGAAACAGCTTAGCTGTCCTGTGTGAGTTAGGGACTTCAATACAGTGCAGTTAGTATCTTCAAGTGAAGATAGGCTTTTGGTTTGTTCTGTTTGTAAAAGGGGTTTATAGTATTTTTGTTCAAATATTTACTTTGTTCCTGTGTTTTGTTTTATTTTGTGAGAATAAAAGTGCGCCAAGGCGCTGAACAATAAATCTGCCTGTGGGTGTTTGCTGTTCCTGCCGCTAGTCAGTCTTGACTGCCCGCCACGTTACCACACTACATAAAAAGATGAGTACTTCTTTCCATTAATGTAACCCTGCTGTCAGTATTAATTGCTGTTGTGTTTGCAGGAACCCCCGGCCTGTCTGTCACAAGTAACTTGATAACGGGAAGTGAAGGAGGATCAGCCAGTGTCTCCTGTCAATATGCTCAGCTCTACACAAAGCATGTAAAATACTGGTGTGGCGGGAGAGAATGGGCCTCCTGTAAGACTCTAGCACGAACTGACACTCCCCAAACAGGAGGAGAGAAGGTATCAATCAGTGATGATAATGGTAACCTCCCCAGATTCTTCACTGTGACAGTGAGGAGACTGGAGAAGAAGGATGCAGGCTGGTACTGGTGTGCTGTACAGATAGGAGGGGTTGATGAAAGAATTCCACTCTACCTCACAGTTACTGATGGTAAGGAAACATTGATCATATTGCTCTGCAATAGATACATTTTAACAGTGTTGTTTTTGCTTGATGTTTTCTGTTCAAAGGAACTTCTGAACCCTATGTATCGTTTATCATTTATTGATATTAAATTGTACTTAAAAATGTCTTGTCTTCTGTAGAAACTGATTTTTGTTATAACCAGGTGTGACAGAGAAAGAATGAATCTTGGTAATAAATCTCCCTCCCAACCTGTGAGGGCGCTGTGTAAAGGGAACAGTGTGCCCTGGACTGGATGGTGTGGCAATTCATTCCAGTGAAAGGTGGAAGTCAGCCATCTAGAAAGGGGGCGGAGCCACAGTACACCAAGTCATTGCCCCAGACGCGTGGCTATGTGCCAATCGCTGATTGGAGAAAAAGCAATTGCACTCACTAACCAAGGGGGTGTGGCTGAAGGTACAAAAGGGGATGTGGCAAAGCAAACTGTTCCTTTGTTATGGTTGCGAAAGAACCGCTGAATATTTGGGATTTATTATGGGAAATGGGCAGGTGAAACCCGTAGCCACCAAAGTCCAGGCTTTGTTGGACGCGGCGATCCCCAAAACCAAGTCCCAGGTGAGGTCTTTATTGGGGTTGGCCGGTTATTACTGAAGATTTATCCCCGAGTATGCCACAGTGGTCAACCCCTTAGTAAACCTCACTAAAAAGTGTGCACCAAATTGAATTAAATGGTCAGAAGAATGTCAGGGGGCATTTGATACTATTAAGCAGAGACTTTGCCAGGCCCTTACCCTTATTACACCAGATTTTAACAAAGGATTCCTCCTCCACACCGACACTTTGAATGTTGGTCTGGGGGCGGTCTTGTCCCAACAGGAAGATGGAGTAGAACACCCAATCCTGTACATCAGTAATAAGATGCTTCCCCGGGAGCGCAACTACTCCGTAGTCAAAAATGGGCTACTCACACCTTACGATATTACCTATTGGGACATTCATTTGATCTCTATATAATTTCGTCAGTGAAGCCATATTTTTTTTTTTTTTAATTGTCATTGCCAATTATTTTTATTATTTTCTCCCCAATTTGGAAATGGCCAATTATTTTTAGGCTCAGCTCACCGCTACCACCCCTGCTCTGACTCGGGAGGGCGAAGACGAACACACACTGTCCTCCGAAGCGTGTCCCGTCAGCCGACCACTTTTTTTCACACTGCGGATTCACCATGCAGCCACCCAAGAGCTACAGCGTCGGAGGACAACACAGCTCTTGGGCAGCTTACAAGCAAGCCCGCAGGCGCCCGGCCAGATTACAGGGGTCGCTGGTGCGCGGTGAGCCGAGGACACCCTGGCCGATCTAACCCTCCCTCCCCCCGGGCAGTGCTCGGCCATTTGAGCGCCACCCCCTGGAAGCTCCTGTCCTCGGTCTGCAAAGGAATAGCCTGGACTCTAACTCGTGACGTCCATACTATAGAGTGCATCCTGCACTCCACGTGGAGCACTTTTACTGGATGCGCCATTCGGGAGCCCCCATGAAGGCATGTTTTTAACGAATTGAGAGAAAGGTTAATGATTACCTCATTAGCATAAAGTTTTCACCTCCTATTCATAAGAGTGAATGACAGCAAAATTCTGTCGATAACTAGGAGTTATTGAACGCTTTCTACAGTCAAGTCAAAACTAAAGACATATTTTATTACTACTCTTGCTCTGTTATACAGTTTGACATACCCGTGATTAACACTGCCTATAAAAAAAAAGCTTTATTTGAAGGAACATGTTTAATATAAATATATACTCACCCAAGAACATATTCTCTGGTAATCTTTTTGAAAAAGCGCTGTGAAGCGGAGAGTAAGTGAGAGACTGAGAATTATTTTATTGTTATTATTTCTTTGCCGTGATGCGCGGCTGACAGCAGTGCTTTTCTTTTTATTTCTTTTACCTGTTGTAACTAGGGCGAGGTGCCCTGTACATTGTTTTGTTTATTTATTTTTAGAATGGGGTCCCCCTCCGCCCCTGTGTTATTTTGTATTTTATTATTATTATTATTATTATTATTATTATTATTATTATTATTATTATTATTATTGTATTTATAGATGACGGCGTAGCCGAATGTTTGTTTTGTTTTTGTGTTAAGTAGCGTGGATGGGAAGCCCCATCCACACAGTAATTAGAAAGCTCGTGCAGAAGGTGGCCATCTCCCGAATTAATTAAATGATTAATTTTGTTGCTAATCGGGAGATGGTCACCTGAATATAAAAGCCTGCAGCTCTTGGCACTCGTGGTGGGTGTTAGATCGGAGAGAGTGAGCGAGAGTGAGCGAGAGGAGTGAGAGAAAAACAAACAAAAAAAAAACGTAAAGGATCAGTGAAGGCTATTGCCCAGCCTGATCGTATATTTTGTGTTCGTGATTTTGTTTTGTTTACCTGTTTTATTTTATAAGTTGCCACCTGTTCCATCAAAACATTACACACAAAAGACAACATTCCTCCGCCCAGGAGAGCAACCACCAAGAAAAAGTGTTAAAACCAATCCTCGCCCAGGACAACTGGAAGCTGCTAGAGACTGGAAAATGCTGGCAGATGTTGGTCAACGGCTTATTTTTCCACCTGAGATTGCCACCACTAACCTTCGACCAGATATTGTCTTGTGGTCTGGATCAGCACGCCTTGTTCACCTGGTAGAGTTAACAGTGCCATGGGAGGATGCTGTAGATGAGGCGTATGAGAGGAAGAAACTGCGGTATGCTCAACTAGCCACTGAAGCGGAACAGCGAGGATGGAGAGTCCAGGTTTACCCAGTGGAAGTGGGTTGTCGAGAATTTGTGGCACACTCTACAACCCGGTTTCTCAGAGATGTCGGATTCAATGGCCAAGAGTTGCGTCGCACAGTGAAGAACTTATCTGAAGCAGCAGAGAGGAGCATCAACTGGCTGTGGTTGAGACGGAAAGATTCTGGCTGGGGATCTCAAGCACAATAGAACGAAAGAAAGGCTGATGTACAGGTAAGTAAGCTGGGCTGAGTTGAGTGGGGGACGGAGGGGGTGATGCTGGGACGCCAGAGTCACCGTCGATCCCTCTTGAGGTGTCGTGGGCTAGTCGACGAAACACCGAGGATGGAAGGTGCCCACTTGAAGACCCCAGAGATGTACCCTACTTAGCTCAATCCAGACGGTTGTCATGCTGATGCGCTGGGGAGACCGCACTTACACTTCAGCCATCAACACCAGACAGAAGGATATCTACATCATCATATGGAATGAAGCGCAAATGGATGGAGACACATATGGATCACATCAGTTTACTGTGAAGCTTCGTCTTAGTTGGTGCTTATCTTGGCGAGAGCCAAGTTCAAATCAGCATGAAGTTTTAACATCTACTCTCATGTAATGGAAATCGCTCTGTGAGCTAAGTGTTTTTGTTTAAATATTTATTTTATTTTTGTTATTTAAAAATAAAAAGGCACGCCGCATCATATACCTTCAACTGCAGTACTCCCTGGTGTGTGTTTACCTTCCTGCTTCTGCCTGACGTCACCGCCCAGCCACCCTGCCACACCTGTGTTCACAATAAACAGTTTGGACGAATACTGCCTGCCTGTGTGAGCCTGTTTATTTTCATGGAGTGTTGCAATATACAGTATACCAGTGCTGCTGATGCAGCCGGTGGGAAATTTGGGCTTGCTTGGTATTGCAAAAAACACTGATCGAGCCTCAGTGCGAGGCTCGATCAATGTTTGAAAGGGAGTCTTTTTTCGCGCACCACAAAACGATCAATTTTGTGTGTAATACGGAGTGAAACTTTCACTGATTCATAAACATAAACTCGCCCCTGATTGATTCCCTGCTTTAAGCAGGTTTTATTATTATTATTATTATTATTATTATTATTATTATTAATAATAATAGTTGAGCATTTGTAAGATTAACATTCAAAGTTTTCAAAATTATTATTATTATTATTATTATTATTATTATTATTATTATTATTATTAATAATAATAGTTGAGCATTTGTAAGATTAACATTCAAAGTTTTCAAAATTATTATTATTATTATTATTATTATTATTATTACTAGAATTACAGTATTATTCAAACGTCCTCCTACAGTGCTTTTTGTTTAGTTTTTTTTTTTTGGTCCTGCAGTTAAGAATGGAAATCTTATGTGTGCGTATGGAAATGAGTTTACCAATGTTGCCAAACAAAATGGAAATACAAAGTATTTATTTAAAAAATACTTTTTTTCTAAATTATGACATGTCCTGAATTTTTGGCAGACGTGATAAGTGCATCGGAATCATTCTTGAACGACTGTATACCCAGTCGTCTGTTTGCTCAGATCATTTTATGTATAGCAATATGGACCACTTTCGTTAGTTTTAAACAAAAATCATTTTATTACGGCAATAAGTACTTTTATGAATAGGGCCCATATGCAAGTAAAATTAAGAATAAGCATGAGCACTTCTGGTCCTGAATCTACAGTAGAGTACCATGTAACACAAACAAAATGGCAGTTTTCAAAAGGCAGGGAAAGCAACATGGCTGATTTTGATTTTCATGCACCAGATAAATACAGTACTAAGGTGGATTTATTGCTGGGTTTTCCTTGGCTTTAAATATGTTTAATAAGGCTAACCAAAACTTAGTGTGTGTCAGGAAAAGACAGCACCAGCAAACTCCCTCACACAGTTACCCATGAACATTATAGTACATTTTTACTGAATTATAATTTACTTTAAATGCCAGTTTGACTAACGTATTGTTTTTCTTATTAGCCATAGCCACAAAGTCAAAAACAACTATTCACACCTCAATCTCCATGTCAACCATTGATGAAACACGGACCCAAAATACAACCGCCATAGCGCCAAACAATACCCCAGGAAACACCACCAGGTAATTCCAGTTGTAAAGAGGCAATTTATAAAGTATTATATTGTTTTTTTGTATGCAAATACTGTTTTTTAGTTCTTGTAATTGTAATTATTTGTTATACCTTTCATCGTTGATTTTTAAAGAATTTCTATAATAATAATAATAATAATAATAATAATAATAATAATAATAATTTTGTATTTATATAGCACCTTTATGCTTTACAACAGTCAAAATATATAACACGAAATCTGAATACCACAACAGCCAAAAGGATTCTTGTATACAAGCAGGAGGAATCAGATACAGTTACATGCAACCAAAATAAATGACGATTAATATTACTATTGCGATTAATATTACTATTGCGATTAATATTTCATAACCCATGAAGAGATAGCAGCGTATCACATTGCACTGAATTAGAGGAAATATTGAAAAAAAAAAGTATAAAATAGAATAGTTTTAAAATACACCCGTAGTAAGGGTAATCTATACTGTAACTGTCACTTAAGGTGGATATAGCTCCTTAGGGTAGTCAGATCTCTTGTACCAGTGCTACCCCATGTCATTAAATTAGTTATTCTACCAGCTGTTCTGTTGGAATTCACATAACTTCCCAGCAATCATTTTGAACAATTGTATTTTGGTTTTCTGGACAGACAAATGCAGCCTTGCTAACTCTCATTTTTGTTTTACAGTCCTTTCTCAGACAGCGGCTCTACACAAGTAGCTCTCATGGTGGCAATTGGAATTCTTGTTTTTTTCTTGATAATCGCTGTCATTTGCGTAATAAAGTATATACAGATCAAACAGGGTAAGACACAACTAACTCAATACTGCTTATTTCTTTTGTCTACAAATGTAATGTTCACGTACTTCTCTATCACTAACCTTTAGACAATTTAAACAATGCAGGTATTCACACCAGGGATGCACAAAATCAGCCCTCAAGTCCCAGTCCTCCGGGTCTCTGCTCCACCTGTCCTCTAAATTACTTAATTGAATCAATCACTTAATTCTGTAACAACACCTATAAAACCTGGAGGAGGCTGGACCTAGGGTACTTGATTTGTGTACTCGTGACACACCCTTGGGAAATTTGTTGGAGGCAAACAAACTATTTAAATCCTTTAATTATTTTTTTAGGTATAGTGAGAAAGGTGTCTCAGCAAGAGGATGTTGACCAGAGAGTGGACAGCCCCGCTGTAAGTTCTTATTTAGATTTTTGTTTAAATGTATTTCTGTTTCTATATGTTTAATAGGTGTGTGCTGATTGAGTAATTACCTTTAAGAAGTGTTTGTCTGTGTTAAACAACATTTATTTATGCATTGATTTTAAAACAAGAGAAGCTGCCCTTCCCTCACCTTTACAATTGAGCACCAATCAATGGCAATTCACTTCCGCTTTGAGTATTTTATAAGCCAATTGGAAGATAATGTTCTTCTTATCCAGGGCACTGATTTTTATTACTGTACTGCATATGAACTAGCAAATCCAACTGATTTGTCATACAAACATGGCTTTTCGTTAACCCTAACTCGAGCTTTCGCTGTGGAAACTGGAGCACGCTTTTCTTTGTCGGGTTTAATCAGAGATAACACCTTACCCAGCACTATAAATCTGTTCACCCATTTGTACAAGGTATTTTCATTGTGGACTCCATCCAGAAACAGAATTGAGTTGTTTCTGCTCTTCTCTCACAGCTTACAGGACAACCTGCGAGGGAAGAAGTCACCTACACTGCAGTGTCGTTTCAGAAGAAAAAGCAAACCACGAGAAAAGAAAAGGTAATAAATACATGCAGAAACTTCATATATCCAAAAGTATACACTAACCTTACAGTACAATTATTGAGACAGATTAACAGTTGCAGAATGACTGCCTGATTGACCACACTCAGACTCCTTGCATTGTCACTAAATACTGTATCTTGGTATCCCTGATTGCTCCTCTTTCAAATACATGCAACATGTTTGAATGAGCGATCAGCCACACATTTTCAGGTTGATTCCCCAAATATTATGCATTTACTACCCCTGGATAAAACTCCAGAGTTTTTCCATTTGAAATTCTCTGAAATTCCATTTGATGTTCTCTATGTGCTGGTCCTGCCCCATGGAGCAATAGTGTGCACGTATACAGTGAATGCAAAACCTTTTAGAAGTGAGCAAGAATAAAATCGGACCTTCTGCCGCTTGGTTTAAGAATCTAAGAAGATTATGATAAGAAGAATCCCAATTCCAGTCATTCAATACAACCCTACAAGCACATTTTTGCACAGACTCATGCTTCTTAGTATTGTACTTTTGAAATGGATCCCAGACAAAACACTTGTTCTCTAAAATAGGTCTTACCACACTCTTGTAAAGATGTAAAACAACATTTGGAGGGGCCTCACTAAAGGAACGAAAAATAACCCCCAGAACTGTTCTCACTTTACAGCTGACATAATCAACGTGGTGCGTCCACAGCAAGTTATCAGATACCAAAACCCTCAGAAGCTTGTAATGATCATTACATGTGTACAACTATCTTTCCACTCCAGGGACTGCCCTTCCTTATGCACTCAGAGCTCTGTCTCTCTGGGGGTCTTTTTTTGCTTGCTGTATTTAAAATCCATATTTCTGTATATCAAAGAACAGCTTTCTTTACCACAAGGGTGCTGTCAAACCTGAACTTACTGACTTTCTTAATTTGCACAAATAACCCTCCCCCCAGCAAAACCAGCACTAGCCCTAGCCATGCAAACCAGGAATTGAGGTACAGTGGAAAGAGATTGGGGAAGTGGAACTGACCCAATGACCCCCATGGACAAGGAACTGACAGCTAGTGGTGGTGGGGAGGAAGGGCAGCTTGAAAACTAAAAACAAAGACAGCTTGTTAATAAGAAAGTGTGGCTAATACAACATACAGGGGAGAAGAGTAAATTAGCAGGTGACACTCAGAACCACAGCAAGGCTTTCCCTGACCTGGTTCTGTGTTGTGCAGGCGAGAGCTGTGTTGGATCTGCCCTTCCCTGATGTCATCAAGAGATATGCATAAATGTATACATAGGTTTCGACCATTACATACACAGTTGATAACCAGTGGTGTAGTTGAGCTGGAACCTTGACTTAAGAATTAACTTAAGAACATTTACCGATTTTGTTATGAAAATGCTTATATAGCGCCCAACTGCTCTAATTTTGGTGCCTGAGCATCAATGAAGTGATCTGTTTTCCGTCGGGAAATAAAATTAGTCTTTCAATTGAATACGCATGCATTGCCTGTTAAATGTTACCTCAAGTTCAATATACAAATAAAATGTGAGTTCATATAATTTGTTTTACAAAAATCTATATTTTAATTAGTGTTCCGGTACTTTACGATTTTAGGACTACACCACTGTCGATAACTATCTTCTCTTTCAGCCCTCTCAGATATCTGGACAGGTCACTACATACGCCACACTGGAATTCCAGAAAAGGGATTCACCCACAGGAGATATGGGAACGGTTTGCAATGCACAACCTTCTGACACTGCCTCCGCTCTCTATGCAGTGCTTTCTGCGCTCCCAGACTTGCATCAATAAACCTGTACAATGCAAACTTAAAGAGATGATAGGACCTTAAAAGACGCCCAAACTATTGCCTCGATTCTCATACATCTGTGTGCAGCTTACCCAGCTCTCCGAGAATGAGAAACTTAATGAGGATATTGTACAGTATGTAAAAACTCAAATGACCCCGATGAGGTTGGTTCTATGAGATGTTGTAGATATGTGGCACAGGTGCATAATAGTGTACAATAATATTTTTCATCCAAGTAAAGCTTGAAACTGAAACCACCTGTAAATCATTGGGATCCTTTAAGATCCGACAACATTTTGTGATCAATCAGCTTCTAGAACCGGACAAGCAGTGATTGGGCAAAGGCTTTCTTTCAGCCATAAATAGTCATAAATGTGTTAATGATTTCCACTTTTATGACAGTATTATTGTTAGTATAAGAGACTATGGGCCCAATTCACTTGAACACTTGAAATGTATTTGCTTACAATTGTAAGTCGCCCTGGATAAGGGCGACTGCTAAGAAATAAATAATAATAATAATAATAATAATAATTCACATACTAGTGGTAAAACTGGAGTTAAGCTTGAAGGTGTGTTAGTAATACACCTTCAGTCTTTTCTTTCAGCCATAAATAGTCATAAATGTGTTAATGACTTCCACTTTTATGACAGTATTATTGTTAGTATAAGAGACTATGGGCCCAATTCACATACTAGTGGTAAAACTGGAGTTAAGCTTGAAGGTGTGTTAGTAATACACCTTCAGTCTTTACTCCTGGCTCCGCTGTAATTCATGGTGTTAGATCAGCTCTCATGAATAATTAATTTGCATTGATACCACTCTTTTCAGCATGATAGTGGGAGTCTTACCTCATTATCTCCTTTAATTAAATGCCCACACGTATTACCTGCAGTAGAGCCAGCTGTAGGCACATTGATAATAATATGCCTTTGCTTTAATTAAAAGTGGCTCAACAACAGAGCACATTTTTACACTGATGTTCTAATATACCTTTGTTACCTGAGTTACTTCGAATGTTTTTTTTTTTCCCATGTATTGTCCCATGCTGTGCATGCTTTTCTGTGACTAATCATTTGTTTAGTGATATTAAAAATGTGAATTATTATTTTTTTCCTTATGTGTTGAGGCACAGAGAAAATGCATGTCTGAGATATCAGCATTCAATTCATATTTCTTTCGTCATACTCCCTGTATATTAAAACAGGCTGGACCAAGACCAAACTGGCCAAACGGGGCACTCATGCAAACCGTCTTAAAAACTACACAGACGGTTACTCCATCTCTATATTAAAAAGAATGATCATTTCATGAATTCTTTTTTTAAAAAATAAAATAACATGCTTCCGGACCAAAGCAAAAGTGCCCGGAGGGTATAGTTTTCCAGACTTTTTGTATTGTTTTAGTGCTCTGTCTGGGCAGTTTTGTCTTTGTCCAGCTTTCAAGCACTTCCATTAAAACATATTTGCTGCTACAGCTGAATTGCTTTTAGTTGAATAGATTACTAATAACTATTTAACTATATTTGAAAATCAAGGAACAAAACACGGCTAATCAAAGGAAGACATCATTTGGAAATCAATATTGCAAATATGCAGTCGGTCAAACCAAAAGGGGAGTGGGTAAAAGCTGGACCAAGGCAAAAGTGCCCAGATGGGGCATGAAAAGATATTTGATCATCTTAAAACCTTCACCAAAGTATTACTCCTTCCCTATAGTCTACATATGAAAAATAATGGTTATTATAGCACCCCATATTTTTTTAATTAGAAAAAATGACAAAAGTGTCTGGACGGGACATTAAAAGGGGTCTGATCATCTTAAAATCTACATTAAACTGTTACTTCCTCCCCATGGACCACATATCAACAATAATAATTATTATAGCAGTTTCCCTGTTTTTTTAAATACATTTCCAAGCAACATTTCATGGTGTAAAAGAACAGCTTCCTGTAATAGCATAATAAAAAACTAAAATAGACTGGGCCGGCAGATATGAAATAGAAAACAACTCATGTAATGTAAGATAAGGAGGCTTTACTGTCGCTACACCCCTCGTAATAATAATAAAGCATATAGAATGGCAGTCCAGTATCAGCTACATGCTCTGTTATAGAAGCAGAAGACACTTCCAGAGCTATTTTCAAAAATTCTTTGGAGGGCAGCTACTAATTAAACCCATGTGGAAATAAAAATCCAATCAACTAGAAATAATAAAAAGAAATAATTGGGAGAACAGACACTGCATTTTTAAAAATATGTATAACCTAAATTCATATTTATACACTGGATGTGTGCATATTTGCAATAGAGAACGTAATAGAATTAGAATATGTAACCCTATATTGCATGTCATGAGTTCAACTATATATATATATATATACAATACCGTTCAAAAGTTTGGGGTCACTTAGAAATTTCCTTGTTTTCGAAAGAAAAGCAAATTTTTTGTCCATTAAAATAACATCAAATTGATCAGAAATACAGTGTAGACAGTGTTAATGTTGTAAATGACTATTGTAGCTGGAAATGGCTGATTTGTAATGGAATATCTACATAGGCGTACAGAGGCCCATTATCAGCAACCATCAGTCCTGTGTTCCAATGGCACGTTGTGTTTGCTAATCCAAGTTTATCAATTTAAAAGGCTAATTGATCATTAGAAAACCCTTTTGCAATTATGTTAGCACAGCTGAAAACTGTTGTGCTGATTAAAGAAGCAATAAAACTGGCCTTCTTTCGACTAGTTGAGTATCTGGAGCATCAGCAATTGTGGGTTCGATTACAGGCTCAAAATGGCCAGAAACAAAAAACTTTCTTCTGAAACTCGTCAGTCTATTCTTGTTCTGAGAAATGAAGGCTATTTCATGCGAGAAATTGCCAAGAAACTGAAGATCTTGTACAACGCTGTGTACTACTCCCTTCACAGAACAGCGCAAACTGGCTCTAACCAGAATAGAAAGAGGAGTGGGAGGCCCCGGTGCACAACTGAGCAAGAGGACAAATACATTAGAGTGTCTAGTTTGAGAAACAGACGCCTCACAGGTCCTCAACTGGCAGCTTCATTAAATAGTACCCGCAAAACACCAGTCTCAACGTCAACAGTGAAGAGGCGACTCCGGGATGCTGGCCGCCTAGGCAGAGTTGCAAAGAAAAAGCCATATCTCAGAATGGCCAATAAAAAGAAAAGATTAAGAGGGGCAAAAGAACACAGACACTGGACAGAGGAAGATTGGAAAAAAGTGTTATGGACAGACGAATCTAAGTTTGAGGTGTTCGGATCACAAAGAAGAACATTCGTGAGACGCAGACCAAATGAAAAGATGCTGGAGGAGTGCTTGACGGCATCTGTCAAGCATGGTGGAGGCAATGTGATGGTCGGGGGGTGCTTTGGTCGTGGTAAAGTGGGAGATTTGTACAGGGTAAAAGGGATCTTGAAGAAGGAAGGCTATCACTCCATTTTGCAACGCTATGCCATACCCTGTGGACGGCGCTTGATTGGAGCCAATTTCCTCCTACAACAGGACAATGACCCAAAGCACAGCTCCAAACTATGCAAGAACTATTTAGGGAAGAAGCAGTCAGCTGGTATTCTGTCTATAATGGAGTGGCCAGCACAGTCACCGGATCTCAACCCTATTGAGCTGTTGTGGGAGCAGCTTGACAGTATGATACGTAAGAAGTGCCCATCAAGCCAATCCAACTTGTGGGAGGTGATTCAGGAAGCATGGGGTGAAATCTTTTCAGATTACCTCAACAAAGTGACAACTAGAATGCCAAAGGTCTACAAGGCTGTAATTGCTGCAAATGGAGGATTCTTTGACGAAAGCAAAGTTTGAAGGACACAATTATTATTTCAACTAAAAATCATTATTTCTAACCTTGTCAATGACTATATTTCCTATTCATTTTGCTATATTTCCTATTCAAACTCATTTCATGTATGTTTTCATGGAAAACAAGGAAATTTCTAAGTGACCCCAAACTTTTGATCGGTAGTGTATATATATATATATATATATATATATATATATATATATATATATATATATATATATATCTGTATATATATATATATACTGTATATATATATATATACAGTACTGTGCAAAAGTTTTAGGCAGGTGTGAAAAATGCTGTAAAGTAACAATGCTTTCAAAAATAGACATGTTAATAGATTATATTTATCAATTAACTAAATGCAAAGTGAGTGAACAGAAGAAAAATCTAAATCAAATCCATATTTGGTGTGACCACCCTTTGCCTTCAAAACAGCATCAATTCTTCTAGGTACACTTGCACAAAGTCAGGGATTTTGTAGGCATATAGTCAGGTGTATGATTAAACAATTATACCAAACAGGTGCTAATGATCATCAATTCAATATGTAGGTTGAAACACAATCATTAACTGAAACAGAAACAGCTGTGTAGGAGGAATAAAACTGGGTGAGGAACAGCCAAACTCAGCTAACAAGGTGAGGTTGCTGAAGACAGTTTACTGTCAAAAGTCATACACCATGGCAAGACTGAGCACAGCAACAAGACACAAGGTAGTTATATTGCATCAGCAAGGTCTCTCCCAGGCAGAAATTTCAAGGCAGACAGGGGTTTCCAGATGTGCTGTCCAAGCTCTTTTGAAGAAGCACAAAGAAACGGGCAACATTGAGGACCGTAGACGCAGTGGTCGGCCAAGGAAACTTACTGCAGCAGATGAAAGACACATCATGCTTACTTCCCTTCGCAATCGGAAGATGTCCAGCAGTGCCATCAGCTCAGAACTGGCAGAAAACAGTGGGACCCTGGTACACCCATCTACTGTCCGGAGAAGTCTGGTCAGAAGTGGCCTTCATGGAAGACTTGCTGCCAAAAAGCCATACCTCCGACGTGGAAACAAGGCCAAGCGACTCAACTATGCATGAAAACACAGGAACTGGGGTGCAGAAAAATGGCAGCAGGTGCTCTGGACTGATGAGTCAAAATTTGAAATATTTGGCTGTAGCAGAAGGCAGTTTGTTCACCGAAGGGCTGGAGAGCGTACACGAATGAGTGTCTGCAGGCAACAGTGAAGCATGGTGGAGGTTCCTTGCAAGTTTGGGGCTGCATTTCTGCAAATGGAGTTGGGGATTTGGTTAGAATTAATGGTCTCCTCAATGCTGAGAAGTACAGGCAGATACTTATCCATCATGCCCCAAATTTATTCTGCAGCATGACAACGACCCCAAACATACAGCGAAAGTCATTAAGAACTATCTTCAGCGTAAAGAACAAGGAGTCCTGGAAGTGATGGTATGGCCCCCACAGAGCCCTGATCTCAACATCATCGAGTCTGTCTGGGATTGCATGAAGAGAGAGAAGCAACTGAGGCTGCCTAAATCCACAGAAGAACTGTGGTTAGTTCTCCAAGATGTTTGGGCCAACCTACCTGCCGAGTTCCTTCAAAAACTGTGTGCAAGTGTACCTAGAAGAATTGATGCTTGATGCTGTTTTAAAGGCAAAATGGGTCACACAAAACATGGATTTGATTTAGATTTTTCTTCTGTTCACTCACTTTGCATTTAGTTAATTGATAAATATAATCGATTAACATGTCTATTTTTGAAAGCATTCTTACTTTACAGCATTTTTTCACACCTGCCTAAAACTTTTGCACAGTACTGTGTGTGTATATATATATATATATATATATATATAAAAATTGAAATCCTTTAATAATCCACCATTCATTGTTTAGTAACATATTCCAGTTCAATAAAAAGAAACCAATGTAAGAAAACCATATTTTCATGATTGTGTATTGGCCTTAGACAATCAACAATATTTGCGTTTATTTCATTGTTTTAATGCTAAAGCACTGTTTTTCTGTGTTTGACTCCTGCAATGCATACATAAAAAATATATTTCAAAATATGTCTAAGTATTTTTTTCAATATATTGTGGAACATATTACAATATGTAAGAAATAAGGGGCAGGCTATGTCCCTCAACTATATCTTCTAGCAAACTAATCCTATAAAGAGTATGCCCACATTTCACAAAATGTTCTGAAAGTCATTCTCCCCAACCTCCTTTGCAGCTGTATCTACCTTCCAGGTGGTTGAAAGTCCTCCATAATCCGCCCTTGATTGATCTCTGACCGACATTGAGATATACAGTGTCGTGAAAAAGTATTTGCCCCCTGTCTGATTTTTTGCATTTTTGCCTATTTCTGACACTGAATGTTATCAGATCTTCAACCAAAACCTAATATTAGATAAAAGGGACACTGAGTGAACAAATAACACAAAGATCTGATACATATTTCATTTATTTATTAAAGAAAGTTATGCAACACCCAATGCCCCCGTGTGAAAAAGTAATCACCCCCTTAGACTCAATAACTGGTTACGCCACCTTTAGCAGCAATAACTGCAACCAAATGCTTCCTGTAGTTATTGATTAGTCTCTCCCAGCGCCGTGGAGGAATTTTGGCCCACTCCTCCATGCAGAACTGCTTCAACTCAGTGACATTTGTGGGTTTTCGAGCATGAACTGCTCATTTCAGGTCCTGCCACAACATCTCAATGGGGTTTAGGTCTTTGACTAGGCCATTCCAAAACTTTAAATTTCTTGTTCTTCAACTACTCTGATGTAGACTTGCTTGTGTGTTTCGGATCATTGTCTTGCTGCATGACCCAGCTGCGGTTCAGCTTCAGCTCACGGACGGATGGCCTGACATTCTCCTGTAGAATTCTCTGATACAGAGCAGAATTCATGGTTCCTTCAATGATGGCAAGGCTTCCAGGTCCTGATGCAGCAAAACATCCCCAAACCATGACACTGCCACCACCATGCTTGACCGTTCGTATGAGGTTCTTACTGTGGAATGCAGTGTTTGGTTTTCACCAGACATAACGGGGCCCATGTCGGCCAAAAAGTTCCACTTTTGACTCATCTGTCAATAGAACATTGTTTCAGAACTCTTGAGGATCATCCAGGTGCTTTTTGGCAAACTTGAGACGAGCATTCATGTTCTTCTTAGTGAGCAATGGTTTCCGCCTTGCTACTCTGCCATGAATCCCATTTTTGCCCAGTGTCTTTCTGATGGTGGAGTCATGAACACTGACCTTAGCCGAGGCCTGCAGATCCCTGGATGTTGTTCTCGGGTTCTTTGTGACTTCCTGGACGATTTTACGCCTTGCTCTTGGAGAGATTTTGGCAGGACGGCCACTCCTGGGAAGATTCACTACTGTCCCAAACTTTCTCCATTTGGACAATGTGGCTCTGACTGTGGTTCGGTGGAGCCCCAGAGCCATAGAAATGGCTTTGTAACCCTTTCCAGACTGATAGGCATCAACAACGTTTTTCCAGAGGTCTTCAGGAATTTCTTTTGTTCGTGGCATGATGTGCCTCTAGAACCTGTGTGCTGACAACTTCACTGTGATGGTAAGGGCCAAAGTTAATCAGATTTATATTGGGCAGGGCTGGCCCAAATCAGGTCTGGTTGTAACCAAAGTACTCAAACAGCTGACCCTAATTATCCCTTTAATTCGGTTGAGTTAACTAGGGGGCATTAACTTTTTCACACCTGAAGATTGCATGTTTGATTGCCTTGCACACCAAACAAATGAAAGAAGCACCAAAACTTTGGTGTCATTTGCAGACTCCCTCTATATACTACTACAACCCACAAAAAAATCTGACCAAATACAATGTGAAAAATATGCAAAAATGCAGAAAATCAGACAGGGGGCAAATACTTTTTCACAGCACTGTACACCTCAATAGAGGATATTAGGACAGACTGTCTAATGATTCCGTGCTACCATAGTCCATTGCACATATCAAGTGGTGTCTTGATCTTGCATTTACTATAATTATATTGGGATTGGCTCAATGTTTCACAGTTGATAGGTGGCCTTTTCAGGTTGCAGGTCAAACGGAAGAATCTTCCTGTTAATATAGAGGTCTCACAACTGCACTAGAATGTTGTCTCACCCACCTTGAATCTCCTTATAGCATCTGAAGAGATTTTTTTTTTGTCCTGGTGAAATTATTTTTAGATCATATGTAAGAGTTTTTGTGAATGTGCTTGCTTCTCTAACTCAGTTTCAGTCTCAGTATCTGGTTCCTGATTAAAAGGGTAACTGTCAAAGGTCACCTATTTAGTTGCTGGCCTCGGCCTAAGTTGCTCCCTTTTTTACTTACAGTATTTTTATTATTATTATTATTATTATTATTATTATTATTATTATTATTATTATTCTCAACATCACACCTATGTTCTTGTCTGCAATAGCAGCTGAATTGCTAAAGCGTATTGTGAATTTGTAAATATCCAATGATTATTGAAGAGAACTTGATGACCCTCCTCCCCAAAGTTCTTACCTTAATTGGCTTTGCCTAACGCACGTTTATTTCTGGCACCCATATGGGATAAAACTTGTTTCAATGAATATAAATCTTGCAAGGTTTTCAGGCAGGAAATCTATAGTATCATTAAAGTTCAATCCCAGGTCACGTATTCGGTACATTTAAAGCATGTAAAATATCATACTAATTGTATTTGCTCCTTCTAGCTACCTACCAAGGTCCTGCTGCAGTTCAAGGGGTGTTTTCTATCTTTTTTAAATAAAGTAAATCTGATAAATTAAGGGAAGGAGTATTCACATTGATCGCACTAATTCTGTTTTCTGTTCCCACACTTCCATGCTGAGATGCACCTCCAGACCGCTGTCTCCAGATCCTGGTTTTCTGCAAGACTCCAAGATCTTTTCCAAAAGAGCAGCCTTTCTTCCTCAAACTATTTGGGCCATTCTTTCAGGATTGGAGCTACAAATGTTTGTGGTGTAGGTGGCCATAATTATATATGTATTTACACATTTATGTATGGTAAATATATATATAGACCAATATGGTAACAATATCCTGGGAGACAGTCAGCATGGTTTTAGGAAAGGGAGATCATATCTAACTAGCCTGCTTGATTTTTTTGAGGATGCAACATCGACAATGGATAATTGCAAAGCATACGACATGGTTTATTTAGATTTCCAGAAAGCTTTTGACAAAGTCCCGGCATAAAAGATTAATTCTCAAACTGAACGCAGTAGGGATTCAAGGAAATGCATGAACATGGATTAGGGAGTGGTTAACATGTAGAAAACAGAAAGTACCGATTAGAGGAGAAGCCTCAAAATGGAGCGAGGTAACCAGTGGTGCACCACAGTGATCAGTATTAGATCCTCTGCTATTCCTAATCTATATTAATGATTTAGATTCTGGTATAGTAAGCAAACTTGTTAAATTTGCAGACAACACAAAAATAGGAGGAGTGGCAAACACTGTTGCAGCAGCAAAGGTCATTCAAAATGATCTAGACAGCATTCAGAACTGGGCAGACACATGGCAAATGACATTTAATAGAGAAAAGTGTAAAGTATTGCACGCAGGCAATAAAAATGTGCATTATAAATATCATATGGGAGATACTGAATTTGAAGAAGGGATCTATGAAAAAGACCTAGGAGTTTATGTTGACTCAGAAATGTCTTCATCTAGACAATGTGGGGAAGCTACAAAAAAAGACCAACAAGATGCTCGGATATATTGTGAGAAGTGTTGAATTTAAATCAAGGGAAGTAATGTTAAAACTTTACAATGCATTAGTAAGACCTCACCTAGAATATTATGTTCAGTTCTGGTCACCTCGTTACAAAAAGGATATTGCTACTCTAGAAAGAGTGCAAAGATGAGCAACCAGAATTATCCCGGGTTTAAAAGGCATGTCGTATGCAGACAGGCTAAAAGAATTGAATCTATTCAGTCTTGAACAAAGATCTGATTCAAGCATTCAAAATCCTAAAAGGTACAGACAATGTCGACCCAGGGGACTTTTTTGACCTGAAAAAAGAAACAAGGACCAGGGGTCACAAATGGAGATTAGATAAAGGGGCATTCAGAACAGAAAATAGGAGGTACTTTTTTACACAGAGAATTGTGAGGGTCTGGAACCAACTCCCCAGTAATGTTGTTGAAGTTGACACCCACGGATCCTTCAAGAAGCTGCTTGATGAGATTCTGGGATCAATAGCAAGAACAAGATGGGCTGAATCTTATGTTTATATATATATATATATATATATATATATATATATATATATATATATATATATATATATATATATATATATATTATAATTTTCATTTATTTATTTATTTTTTGTTCATCGGGATGAACATGACGCACCAATTTTTAGCAAATAAGTAATCTCTGAATCTCTAAGCTTTTCCTTTGGCGGAGGAGTATACAATGCTCCTCTGCCTAATATTTTCTGTTCACCGGGATGAACACGTTGCATAGACTTATGATTTTAGTGTTTGTTTTTTTAGAAGGCGACACCCGGATGCTCTGAACTGTTTTTCTTTACTTTATTTTTCTTCAACCATTTTTTGTGTTTAATGTTCATTGATAAGATTAAACCACCTTTATGATAATTGTTAGATAACATTCTGCTTGGCAAGGAGTATGTTTCTGTTCACAACCAAGCAAGCAGGCAAGCTGAGATAACCAAACATGACAAAGAAAGTTATAATTGCAGCCTACTGTAGAATTTTTATAATGTATTTATTTATTTGGCAGATGCCTTTATCCAAGGTAAATTACAAGTGTTACAGAGCAGTAAAGCATTACAATGCAAGATTAATATTTAAATACAGTATAGTATACAGTTGGTGCAAATAATACTACTAAAATACAATATGAACTAGGATGCAACAAGTAAGGATTACGATAAGTTGTATCTACAATAACATATTAGTAATGCAATAGTGCAAGGATAGTGCATCAGCTGAGGATCCAGTAACTTGGTGCTGAGGTCAGGCAAGTCCAGTGTATAGGGGTAGATCAAGAGATCTACAAGTGCAGTCTAAACAGGTGGGTCTTGAGGTAGATGTTGCTAAGAAAGAAGTGTCAAGTGTGTGTCAGAGAAGAGATGTGTTGACAGAAGGAGAGGGGTCAAGAATAAAGCGTCACCTTTAGAGAGGGGTGAGGAGAAGAGAGAGTCAGGCCAAGAAACCTGGAAGGAACGGTTTGAGAGATAGAAGGAAAACCAGACAAGGGCAGTGTCTGAGATCCCCAGGTCAGAGAGCGAGAGAGGAGAGGAGAATAGCATTATCGACAGTCAAAGGCAAAGGAGAGGTCAAGGATAATTAGAATGGATGAGAGGGAGGCAGCCGAGCAGAGAAGAGAGAGTCAGTTAAAGAGAGGAGGGCGGTTTCCGTGGAAAGGAAGTCATTTTTAGTAGAACAAATAAGTAAATCCCCCACTGTTTATATAAAAGGGAGTGCTAGTGAAGTGATGGATATTGGCACATGAACTAGGGGCTAATAAAATAAAACAGTAGACTAGAATGTAAAGAGAACTTTTCCTCTATAAACAGACTTCAATGGCAGATGCAGGACACCAGCTGACACCATGTGTTTTTGTCTGTGTTGAGAGTCTGCTAATATTTAAAATACAGTGAAAACATTGCCATGACACTCCCTGCACCCTACACCCTTTCAGCTTTTCCCTTAACCTGTGACATGGAGAGGCACCCCCTGTTTGACTATAAGTGTTTTATTGTTTTATTCTGGTGCAGTTTCACAGGGATAGAGCTGGAATGGGTGAAACTGGGACCTTGAAACTTGGGCTTTTTTAAATTTGGTTTATTCCAGCTGTATTAAAAAGACAGCAGAAAGCCAAGTCAGGAGACATGCCAAATTTCACTCCTAAAAGAATAGGGTTAATACCCCTTTTTAAAAGCTGATCTCTCATGGTTTTAATAACGCTCCATTGAGAAGGTGCTAAGATGCTTCTGACACTTTTCTGCGTCTGACAGGAGAATGTGTTAGTAGCACTAATTTCTTAGCAGACACCCTTATCCAGGGCGACTTACATTATTTTTACATACAATTACCCATTTATACAGTTGGGTTTTTACTGGAGCAATCTAGGTAAAGTACCTTGCTCAAGGGTACAGCAGCAGTGTCCCCCACCTGGGATTGAACCCACGACCCTCCAGTCAAGAGTCCAGAGCCGTAACCACTACTCCACACTGCTGTGGGTTAGATCATTTGCTGAAGAAGGATATTAGCACTGATAGTAAGTCAGAAATTGTACTAATGCTTTATTTAAGAGGGCGGAGGCTGGGCATGATCTGGCAACCCTCCGCACCACAAGCAAACATCTAAACTGCTATGCAAAAGAGCCAGGCTCATTTGTGTTCATGGTTTTAGAGCTTTTAACCTCATATCACAGACAAGGCACAGGATCAGTAACGGCAGTGCACCACACAACACTGCCCGTGAAACTCTTTCCCCTTTAGCCTCAGCAATCAGCTGTAGCCAGTCTATGAGATCTGGGTCAAGGCACCAGTGTAACAGGGCAGAGGCTGGGTGAGAACTGGTGCTCTTGCTCACTGCATGCTAGCTTCTAAACCACTATGCAAAAGAGCCAGGCTTAATCTCACTGATAGGGGTCTGAGCCCGTAATGGCAGTGTATCATACAACACTGCCTGTTACACTAACAAAAACAGTTTGTAAATGAAACACAATAAAACCTGTTATAAACTAGTTAATTGCCCAATGAGATAAGATGCCTTTCCCTCACTTACCCTCTCCTACACAATTATCAAATATCAATCAATAGCAGTCAAATGGCGTACTTTCTGACAGAAAGCAATGCACTTTAGGGTTAGTTTCTCAGTGGATAAGGTGCAAAGTGTATAATTGTGTTTGTAACAATTATACACGTTGCAAGGCAATTTGTTTTACATGACACAGAAACTTATTCAATTATTTATCCAAAAAAATCGGCCAATCTTAATAAAATGCCCCCCAAGATGGATGAACATACTGGACTGCATTATTATGCTATTGTCCTTGCTCACTTTACTTCTGTGATTTTAGATCTGTGATATGCTGAAGCTTTGTTAGCTTTCATCAAGTGTTTACTCTCCACCCTGAAATACAGTGCCTATATAAAGTGGCAATCTCAAGTCAGCTGTAGTTACTTGGAAGGGTTGGAACTGGATGTGGTTTTGCACGTCTCCATTAAAGGTACTGTACTCTTTATAGAATAGCCAGCAGACATTATAAGCCAGAATTAATTAAGTATGCCATAAGTGTTTTATGTGTTCTGTATGATTCCCTATTGATGTTTCTGGTGATTGAAGATTGTTATTTACCAGGCTCACAGACTTTCTGATGTTGGCTTTGGGAACCATATCAGTTCTGTTTTGGCTTCCATGCATTTTTTGCAGGAATAGTTGCATGTATATTTAACTGGTCATGTCAAATCCCTGGCTAAATTAACATTGAGGGTTTGTTGAAAGCCATTTTGATGTTCAGGTTAGACAAAAAAACATGTATGCATTCATAAACGCAAACCCATATTTTGGTATAGCATGATTAATGGATATTTTGTGATTGCATGTTGACCAGCACACCCTCTCTTCCTCTAGGATGAAGATGATTGATCTGTTCTGGTTGGTGGGTCTTTGCCTTGCGCGTGCCTGCCAGCGATTTCCTAATGGTAACATGTTTTTATTTGTTTGCCTTATTCTTAATTTGGCTTGGTAATTACTGTGTCAACATTTTTCCTTTAGTATTTGTATTTCTCAGTATGTTTCATCACAGCCCTGACCCCCCTCCATTCTGCTTGCAGAGGTCAATGTAGCTCTGCAGGGGACTGCAGACCAGTCATCTCTGGGTCATGATGTTGGATTAGCTTCACATGCCATTGATGGGAACCATGACAGTATCTACAGTAAAGAGAGCTGCACCCACACCAACACTGACTCCCCCTCCTGGTGGAGAGTGGACCTCAAGGACACCTATGAGATCTCCACTGTGATCATCACCAATAGGAAAGACTGCTGCCACGAGCGCCTTCAAGGGGCCGAAATACATATTGGAGACTCGCCTGATGCTTCCAAAAATGCCAGGTAGGTGTTTGAATTCATCAGTCAAGAAATTGTGTTTTCCCGCAATCACTAAAACAGAACAAATTAAATATGCCCCAATCCTCCATGTCACTTTACTTGTTACTTTCATTACAATGCTGGGAGGGTGTGGAAGGGTGTGAGTATTCACTTACATGGGAGGCAGAAGGGTCTACTTGAAACACCGCACAGGTGCCCAGTTTTAATTATTACTTCAAATTCTTTTTTATTTGCAAGTTCTTGTTTAGCCCAGAGGGCGCTGTTGTCCATGGCCTGAATAGCAGCGAATGTAGTCAGGACCACAGAAATACCCACAGGTAAACAGTCCCGCTGACACACTCGCAGATGCTCCCAAATAGTAATAACAAAAGGCGAAATCAAAAAGAGAAAATAAAACACAGTAATCAAAAACTACAAAGAAAAGGTGCTGCGCTCGGCAGCGTTACCTCGACCGTCGCTACCCACACGGGCCGGGTTCCCGTCCTACATTTCATGGCTCTCTCAGTCTGCTTTTTATGCACTTATGGTGTCTGCCCAAGGTTTCCCCACTATCAATATTTTTATTTTCTCCTCTTTGGGTTTCTTTTTGTTTTTTTCCTTTTCCAGCCGTTCTCGGTCCTGGAGCAGAGCTCCGGCTGGCTCGTTGTTTCGTCTTATAGGGGCAGAGCTGAGGGAACAACAGAACGTTATTTTATAGGGCCAGCAATCCCCCCAAGGCCCGCCTCTCAGCCACTCAGAGAGAGGGAAAGTCCACACACCCTCTCTCCCACCTCTCTGTGTCACTGCCATGACTGACGGGTGGATATTGTAAGGCTGCTGCCCTCTTCCTGCAGCACTATGAACGCACCAGAAGAGTCAGCACAGATCTCCCCCCGTTACAGAGGGTTACACTTAATTGCCAGTGTTATTCTTTCTTTTATCTACATTTTAATGCATAAATGACAAATGGTCATAGCAAAAGTTGTAATGTGCTGAGAAAGCTGCTATTATAATAGAAAATTACATGTATTCCTTAAAGCTGGAGCGCCCCCTTGGGTCAGAGGTTTACTAATACAATATGGCAGGTAATGAAAGTAGTCAGAACCTGCCATAAATTTACGCCAATAAAACATTAATGTTAGTTGAATTTACCAAATTTCTCTTGACAACAGCACCCATGTTTTTTAATACATATGGGACAACAGATCTCATCCAGAAAATATATTATTTAAAAGTAAAAAGAAAAATAGCAGTATGTGTAAACATGCAAATATAGTTAACCTTCTACAAGGATAATGTTGGGGGAAATGTCAATGTTCTGAAGTGTATATATTTACATTCAGGGCTTGGCGTCAAGTGCTCTGAATACCTGTAACCAATATGATATTGTGGCAAAGTGACTGATTGTGTACAGGTACAGGAGTGATGCAGTGCTCAATGAACAAACAGATAATTGTAATCCAGCTGGAAACAGGTTTTATTGATTAATCCCGGTCTAGTGACCAAACAATAACTCCAGGCAATACACCACAATATGTAATGCACTGGAAGTAAATAAACGGGTTACAGTCCCAAATAATAAACACACGTATCTTTCCCACAATGTACAAAACACGGTCACCAGTCCTGGGTGCATGCTGTAGTGCTCTTGGTGGGTATACAAGTTTATTTGTGACAAAAGTGAAGTGCTGTTGCGGGTTTTGTGCTGGCCCTTGGCGACTGCTCCGGAACGTGATAGCCGTCTAATAATTACAAACAATTATAGACAAACAAAACAAAACACTCACGGTAGTTTTATCAATGGGTCTCTCACAGGTCCTTACAGTTTAACGATTCAAACAAAACGAAGGAACAGATAACATTGCTTCAACCCCTATTTATACCGTCACTCATGACCCCTTGGTAAACGATTGCAGCTGCTTTTTATGATCTGCAGCTGCCACATCATTTCCCCTCCGGATCACTGAGTTAGTGTACCGAAGCTCCGTCTCTGTTCTATGTGACCGACTTCCTTTTACCCCTCAGAACGAAGTATCAGGCCAAGTAGTCCAGAGTACTCTGTTCCCGTTACTTAACGCCCTCACAGGTCAAGAGGGAGATTTGCCACCAAGAATCATTGTCTTTCTGTCACAGATATACAATATAACTTTGTGCCCCACACTAAAGGGATGTCTGAGATTCAGCTTCCCAAAAAAGAGCAGCATTGCATTGGGGTAATTGCTTTATATCTATTCTATTGGGAATCTCCTGTCTCTCACAGATGTGGAACTATCACTTCAACCTCTCCAGGATCAGTCCATACCATCTGCTGCAGTGGGCTGAAAGGCCGTTATGTGAATGTTGTTCTCCGTGGAAAAAGCCAGTATCTGACCCTGTGTGAGGTGGAGGTCTTTGGAGTGCCAAACCAAGATCCAGCACCTGAGTGCAAACGCAAGCCTAACGGTATCTGAGTCTACTTTCTAATACACAAAGCACAAAGATTGGAGGGCATTGGATATTCTTAGGAGTGCCAAACCATCATTTAAATATCCAAACATGTGTCTGGCAAAAATGACACAATGATTACACCTTTAGCACAGTATAACTGCATGTGTGAAGGTATATTTACATGCTTTGAGTTTGATTTGTGCTGTTGCTGTGTAATACATGAATGTCTATCTGTGCTCTGGTTTGCTGGCTTGAGTATTGTGCATATACTGTATATATAAAGAGCACTTCCTCGATCAGCTGTAGGAGGTTTGGTTGCAGGGCTGAGGACCTAGAGGCCTTGCATCGCAGCCTTGACCCCCCTCCATTCTGCTTACAGAGGTCAATGTAGCTCTGCAGGGGACTGCAGACCAGTCATCTCTGGGTCATGATGTTGGATTAGCTTCACATGCCATTGATGGGAACCATGACAGTATCTACAGTAAAGAGAGCTGCACCCACACCAACACTGACTCCCCCTCCTGGTGGCGAGTGGACCTCAAGGACACCTATGAGATCTCCACTGTGATCATCACCAATAGGAAAGACTGCTGCCACGAGCGCCTTCAAGGGGCCGAAATACATATTGGAGACTCGCCTGATGTTTCCAAAAATGCCAGGTAGGTGTTTGAATTCATCAGTCAAGAAATTGTGTTTTCCCTCAATCATTAAAACAGAACAAATTAAATATGCCCCAATCCTCCATGTCACTTTACTTGTTACTTTCATTACAATGCTGGGAGGGTGTGGAAGGGTGTGAGTATTCACTTACATGGGAGGCAGAAGGGTCTACTTGAAACACCGCACAGGTGCCCAGTTTTAATTATTACTTCAAATTCTTTTTTTATTTGCAAGTTCTTGTTTAGCCCGCAGAGGGCGCTGTTGTCCATGGCCTGAATAGCAGCGATGGTAGTCAGGACCACAGAAATACCCACAGGTAAACAGTCCCGCTGACACACTCGCAGATGCTCCCAAATAGTAATAACAAAAGGCGAAATCAAAAAGAGAAAATAAAACACAGTAATCAAAAACTACAAAGAAAAGGTGCTGCGCTCGGCAGCGTTACCCCGACCGTCGCTACCCACACGGGCCGGGTTCCCGTCCTACATTTCATGGCTCTCTCAGTCTGCTTTTTATGCACTTATGGGGTCTGCCCAAGGTTTCCCCACTACCAATATTTTTATTTTCTCCTCTTTGGGTTTCTTTTTGTTTTTTTCCTTTTCCAGCCGTTCTCGGTCCTGGAGCAGAGCTCCGGCTGGCTCGTTGTTTCGTCTTATAGGGGCAGAGCTGAGGGAACAACAGAACGTTATTTTATAGGGCCAGCAATCCCCCCAATTGCTCATTGGGTGGATTTGGTTTCTCAATACTGTCAACCAGTATTTGAGGTTATTCATTCAGATAAAGACATTTGTTTCAGATTTTTTGAGCATTCTCTTCAAATCAAGCATTGCTTCTGTATGCGTGTGTGGAAGGGTGCTGGGTAATTCACTGACACAAGGAAGACCAAGGTGAACTTGAAACACCGCACATGTGCCCAGTTTTATTAATAGCAGGTAGTTCCATTTTTCAGCCCGCAGAGGGCGCTGTTGACTGTGGTCTGCCTACCAACGATGGTAGACAGAACCACAGTAATACTAGAGGCGGTACAGTTTACAGGTGTAGGCACACTCACAGGTGCTCAACAAAAATAAACAAAAGGCGAAAGAAAAAAGGAAAATAAAACACAGTAATCAAAACTACAAATAAAAGGTGTGGGCTAAAAGGAAAGCCCACACACCCTCTCTCCCACCTCTCGGTGTCAATGCCATGACCAACAGACAGATATTGAACGACTGCTGCCCTCTTCCTGCAGCACTTTGAATATACCAAAAGAGTCAGCACAGGTCTCCCCCTGCTACAGCGTGGTTTGGAAAAAATTAAGTAAAAGCACAAAACAATTGCTTAAGATGAACTCCCATTTCACTTTCTCTAAATGTAAAACAAATAAAATGTAGCTCTGATGTTAAACTTCTGGAAGCAGTCTTAGGTGCAATTTGTGTTAGTAATAAGAAACCACGAAAATGCTGTTTCCAATTGATTTTCCACTTGATCTCGTCACTCTATTTTTATTAACCAATAATTCTTAGCTAACTGTGCTATTGTTTGCTCCACAAATCAGTTTCTCCTCTTGCAATCTCCATAGGAAACATAGTCATTTCTCCCTCTTCAACGATCAAAAATCTGGGAGTCAATTTTGATAGAGACCTCAGTTTTAACAAGCATATTAACAATACTGTAAAAATGTCTTATTACCATCTTAGAACTATAGCAAGACTTCAGCCAATGCTGTCACAAAGAGATGTCGAAATGCTCATCCATACATTCATGTTAAGAGTAGAACTCCTTCAAAATTCTGCAGCTAGTTATTATTATTATTATTTGTTTATTTAGCAGATGCCTTTTTCCAAGGCAACTTACAGATACTAGGGTGTGTGAACTGTGCATCAGCTGCAGAGTCACTTACAATTACATCTCACCCGAAAGACAGAGCACAAGGAGGTTAAGTGACTTGCTTAGGGTCACACAATGAATCAGTGGCTGAGGTGGGATTTGAACTGGGGACCTCCTGGTTACAAGCCCTTTTCTTTAACCACTGGACCACACATTTTGTCTTGTGACACCGACCACATATAATGGGGTAAGAAACTCCCGATCTGCAACTTAATTGATTGCAGTTAGTCTGAACAGACACCTTAATCCGAAATGTAATTATCTCAAAGTGGTCACATACTTGTTCAATTAAGAATTATAAAAATTATTATATTATTTGTAGGTGCTTCCACTCTTGTTTTGGTTTTCTTTGTTGTTATTTTTTGCATGTTTACCATTAAGAGTTTAGGGTTTTACTTTTTTAAATTGTTAGTATTAATTGTGCTAACGAAGAAGCCTATGGACGCTGTAATTGCTAGATAAAGCGACATGTGGATACAAAATTATACCATCGGCAGGAAATGATTTAAAAGCCAAAAGAGGATCCTCATCAGCAAAGTGGTGAGACCATTCCTTTTTTACCAATCTTCATTGCTGGACTTGTTTACTTGTTTACTTTGTTTCGTTTCATTGCTTGACTTGTTTACTTTGTTACTTTGTTTTTGTTGTGTTTTATTGGATTATTGTTTTTGCTTCTTACCTGGAGCTGGACTTATATCAAGGACTTTGTGCCCAACAATATATCTATTTATCTCTCTCTCTGTCTGTCCTGTGCTTGTTTTTCATATCACATTATTTTGCTCAATTGAGTGTGTGGATATGTGTACATGTAGATTTTATATATATATATATATATATATATATATATATATATATATATATATATATATATATATATATATATATATATATATATATACACACACTGTATAATACGCTGAGATGCATTAAAGGATAGTTTGTTTAGAACCATGGATTCAGGTCTTTTTATGTCAGTTGGTTTGGTTAAGACTTTCTTTAAGATTGCTCTTAATAATCTTTTTTCTTTCTAAAGATATTTAGATTGGCCTTAGTGTTTCAAACAAGACTGTTAGTCTTACAAGGACAAAATCAACTAAGCACATCACCCCTGTCCTGAAGTCTCTACACTGGCTCCCTGTGAAGTTCTGCATTGACTAAAATTATTCTACTGATGTATAAATCATTGTATGATCTGACCCCAACCTATCTGTCCGACCTAATTGCCCCTCATGCTCCAAAGCGCACTTTGCGATCGTTTAGCACAGGAATGCTACAGATCCCTAGAGCTAATCTCAAAACATTCGGCTCGAGAGCTTTCTGCTGCTATGCCCCAAAAGCCTGGAATCCCTCCGAGACGAAATCCAACATGCAGACTCAACTCTTTCTTTCTTTTGGTCGGCTACTGAAAACCCATCTGTTCAGAGCTGCCTTTAACTGTTAGAACTGTCCCCTGCTTTTTATGTGAAGTGCTCTACGATGTGAAAATGAAGGGTGCTATATAACTGCTAGATAGATAGATCGATTAGATAGTTGAACGTTTTTTGGTTGGTAATTTCAAGTTGAAATGTCAAACCCTCACAGAGCTTCAAAAAAGACACTATTTGTTTTTAATTTTATTAAAATGTAATTAGTCAATTAATTAGTCAGTTAATCTGCACCTCTCTTTCAATAATACAACATTTAACTTGAAAATATCAGACACAGGTGGCTGTAGTGGATTCCGTTTTCAGTTTCAGGCTCCCTTTTGTGGTCACAGTTAGTAATAGTTGGATTTTTTATTTTAATAGATGCCTTTTATATATATATATATATATATATATATATATATATATATATATATATATATATATATAAAGTGAATCCTGACGTAAATGATAACACTGGCTGTCCGGCGCACAGCACGCGAGTGATGCATTAATTTTGGAATCTGTTTTTACATTTACTGTAGTGAGGCACTTTACTTTCATACAATCGTGTAAAGTTTCCATATGTACTGTTCAGGTAGTTCATTTTTTTACATGATATAATAAAATCAAGAACTAGAAGTCAAGGTGTTCTTTCAGTGGAGTCATTCCTCTTTTATTTAGCAGAGTTTAGTTTATTTCTATTTTTTTAATTCAATGTAATGGATACATCATCCAGCTGAACCAGGGTTTTATTTCTGAATACTCTTACAAAGTAATTTTAGGATGGTTTAGAGGTGTTAAATGACAGAATGCATGAAATGTACAATAGCTTTTAGTGAAGAGCTAGCACTGTCTTTTAATTGTTTCAGGGTGAAACTCTATTGCATGCTACATTGTGTCTCTTCTGTTTAATTATGTTCAGCATACTGAATCTCCTTCTTGCTCTTTAGTTGAACAGTAAGACATTTATCTTTGCAGTTCATGTCCAGCCCTTGACTTTCCATTCATTGCAATGGGCCGAGATGCCAATTCATTACAAATGAGTTCCGATGACACTTTAAGCAGCTGTGTTTAATTATTATTTGTTTATTTAGCAGACGACTTTACCCAAAGCGACTTACAGAGACTAGGGTGTGTGAACTATGCATCAGCTACAGAGTCACTTACAACTACGTCTCACCCGAAAGACGGAGCACAAGGAGGTTAAGTGACTTGCTCAGGGTCACACAATGAGTCAGTGGCTGAGGTGGGATTTGAACCAGGGACCTCCTGGTTACAAGCTTGTTTCTTTAACCACTGGACCACACAGCCTCCTATAATAGATATCCACAAGAGGGATATCTTTGGTTACAATTGGTTACATAAGATGACCTGGTTTTTTTTTCTAGCTTCATGTACAGTGCTTCAAGGCCTCAAGCTTGTGTTTGTGTGTGCCCTGCTTGTGCTATGTGTATACTCACTGCTCTTTTGTTTCACTATCCTGCAGATGTGGTGTTGTCACTGATACCGCCCCAGGGTCTGTGCACACATTTTGCTGTGATGAGCTGGTGGGGCGCTATGTGACCATAATGATCCCTGGTAGAAAGGATTACCTAACCTTGTGTGAAGTGGAAGTCTATGGGGTTAAAACAGATTGCGGGGAGCTCTCAGTTTAACCATTTTATCCTTTTGGTTACCATTGCTAGATGAAAGGTTGGTTGTGTTTTTATTTCTTTTTTGGGGTTATATTATATGGAGTATATGCTAGATATAGGGGTTTCTTAACCAGGTATTTAGGCTGGCTCTGTAGTGGAAGTTGACCAGGACTCCAGGTTAACTTCTATTTTTCATGTGGCCACATCCGCTTTAAACCTGTCTACAGTACTTATTCTTTCATTACAACAAACATGTTTTTTCTTTGTTTCAGACTCTCCAGGAATGCAGTCACATGGGATATTACACATGGGATTCACAGCTTGTTTGCGCTTCAGAAGGAGACAGGATACTTTCAATGATTGTTACTTTGGTACCACATCTAATCATTTATACTGTACCTAAATATTTCACAACCCAGTCTTACCCTTTTCTCTATTTTTTGGCATCTTTTTAAATGTGTTTAAATTCTGTTGGGGAAATAAAGCTATTGTTAATGACAAAAAACATGTTGTAGCTGTTTCTTCAAAGTACATTTTTTCTGAAATTTATCAGCCACTTCCTATATATATATATATATATATATATATATATATATATATATATATATATATATATATATATATATATATATATATGCTACACTATACAATACAACAGGGGCAGACAGACCCAGTCCAGGTCTTTGTCCCAGTCATGCCCATTTCCAGACAATCCCAGGGCTTAAAGAAATTAGCTATGAAGAATGGTTGCGGTAACTGAATTCAGTTAGCCTAGAATTAGGGGGGACTGATTTGAAGTCTTTAAAAGAAGCTGACAAAGTTAACCCTAAATAATATTTTAAGCACAGTAACTAGGTCCACAGGTCACAGTTGGAAATTGAATTAGGACAGATAAACACTTCTTTATGCAGAGAATGTTGAGTGCATGGAATGGGTTACCCAGCCACGTTGTTCATTCTGAATCATTAGGATCTTTTAGGACCTGACTTGACAAAGTTTTATAACAATTAGCTAATAGAAACTAGATTTAGTATTTGTTTAGCAGTGAAATTCCTCCAATAAACAGCAGGTGGCACATTATATTACAAGCACTGTCGCTCAAGGGTCACAGGATGGCAATACACTTCTCATGGGTGTGGAATGAAAAGAAAATAACTAAATGTTTATATGTCAGTCTGATATTTACCAGTAAGTACCGGTATATAAAAACATCATACAGTATCATATTCTAAATGTATAAGCATCTAATTATATTGTACAGTGTACTGTTCAAATGAATAGCTAGCTGGCCTAATTAGAGAGGTCATTAATATTGTCTTGGATATTGTCTTACGTAAAGGACAGCTGATGTTGACCTCAATACTGAATGCAGGAGTGGCCTTTATAATGACGGTGGCTTTATATTGTCATCAATTAAAGACAAAATTGGGACTACAAAAACATGGTTTTAAAGCAAGGCTTTACTATTCTGGTATACTAAGCCATTTAAAGAAAGAAATTGAAAAAAAAATGTATACACACAATATTAAAGGATATGAGGTAAGTGTCGCTAAGCAGCTTGTTGTGAACTTCTCAGTCCATTTCTATCGGAGGCTGTGTGGTCCAGTGGTTAAAGAAACGGGCTTGTAACCCGGAGGTCCCCGGTTCAAATCCCACCTCAGCCGCTGACTCATTGTGTGACCCTGAGCAAGTCACTTAACGTCCTTGTGCTCCGTCTTTCGGGTGAGACGTAGTTGTAAGTGACTCTGCAGCTGATGCATAGTTCACACACCCTAGTCTCTATAAGTCGCCTTGGATAAAGGCGTCTGCTAAATAAACAAATAATTTCTTGTGAGTTCTGTAAAGCTGGAGAGTGTACAGAAACAGGAAGTCATGGCTTGTGATATTGAGAGCAGGCTTATGCTACACCCCCGGCAGGACCGGACACAGATACAGCCACTTGGATGCTTGTCTTGGAATGGAGCTCCTTATCCTGCTCTTGCCTCTTGCCTCTGGCCTTCACTCCCAGGCACAAGTCTGTTAGATAAACTAAACGTATTCAGGCTTAAGGGCTTCTATGCAGTTTAACAAATTGAATGATGCAATCCATGCATATTTTAAAAAGTATTCTGGTACTGTAGACAGCTTTAAAACTACTTTTAGAAGTTTCCCTTATGGAAAAAAACATATTTTTAATATATGGTAGAGTATGATCCTTATATCTTTCATATAGCGAAATTGGCCCCTTTTTATATTTTTTAAAATATATAAGGATATATTTAACATATATTTTAGTCTTTAATCCATATATTTATTTTATATGTTGAAAATATATGGTGCACCATATATTTTCATTAGTCTGTAAAATAAATATATTTATAAATGTATTTTAAATATATTTTAAATATATAAAAAGGGGCCAATTTCTATATATGAAAAATATAAGGATCATGCTTTTCGACCATATATTAAAAATATATGCTTGTTCCATAAGGGTTAAGTCGTTCAATAAATATACAAAAAAGGATTTGCATTTATTCACAATGTTTAGAACAAGCGCTGTACTGGAATGCTGTTCTATAGTTGTTAAAGCAGATTATAATGTGAAGTATAGTGATGATTACATGTTTTTTTTCCATTTAATTATTTAAAGGGATAACCGCAAAATCACATCAGTTGAAGCCCATTTTCTCCCACCACCACAGTGTAGATTTGACACTTTATGAAGTCCTAATACCTAAAACAATTACCAAATGTCTGTTTATTTCATCCAGCGCAATAAAACAATAGATGGTGGTGGAGGTACTCGGATAAATGAATACAATTCTATGACAAACTTGAAGACATTGAAAAAGGATTTGCTATATAATTGTGTACATTTCTTAGTAGCACTACATAAAGATGCCATTTCAATGTAACTTCCTGAGAGCTGTGTTGTACATTAAATAGCTGGGCATTGCAATTTAGGTCACAATTTTATAGTCTATTAGCGGTTACCAACCAGCTTATTAACATATTAAACAATGTTATTAAATCTGATCTGATCTTTACAAAACATTCATACAGTGACATCTTTAAAAGTTACTTCAAACAAAGTTAACCCAGTACAACTGACTGAAATTAACCTGTTTTTATATGTTAGTAAGCTAGCTGTTAACCGCTAGTAAGCTTAAAAAAAAAAAAAAATCCCTTCAAATAAGTGTAACTCAATACAAGAACTCTTGTTGTTGACCCAATGTGACCCAGGGACAGGAAAAGAGAACCGCTGCAGTCATGTCTTACTGAGTTTCTCTGTATTTTGTACACTAGCAAGATTGTTCTGCTCCCTTCCTTTGGAATTCTATTCCAAATGATATCTGGAATGCTGGAACGCTTGCCACTCTTAAATCAATTTTAAAAACATATCTCTTTGAGTTTGCTTATTTTTGAGCTGGACTGATAGCCATTGGCTTCCTTTTTATTTGATTGTTTTTATTGTAAAGCGTCCTGAGATGCTTGCACGAAGAGTGCTATATAAGAGTAAATGATTTTGTATAAGATAGAAAGAAAGAATATATTTAATGAAGAAGAAAGAGAGAAAGAATATGTTGGCATATTACCACAAAAAAGAAAGCACATCAGAAAGATAAAGGAAAGAACAAATCAAAAACTGAAAGTGCAGACGAGCCCAGCTCTTTTGCATAGTGGTTAACTCTTGCTTGCTGGTTCATGCCCAGCCTCCACCCTGTTACAAAAGCATGTTACAAAGGGGAAACTATAGTAAAAGCTGCATTTGTTTTAATTATTATTATTTACAGTGGTAAACTTTTATCAGGGAGTGGGTAGTAATGATTAACAAAATAACCCACATTAAATTTCAATTTAAACTTCAATTTACTGCAGCAGTGAATGTGCAGTATTGATAATGTACTGCAGAGGTGTATGGCCCAGAAAATAAAAACCTCTAGGAATGTGTAACAGGGCGGTCAATGGGTCAGGCAGGCAAAAGCAAGAGTCACGCGAATAAGCTGTATATTTTAGTGCTTTTTTGAAACAAACAAAATATTTAAACAAAACACAGACAGTCTTCAGGTTCCAAGACTGGGAAGACACAGCCTTCCCTGGTGCAAACAAATTTAACCAAAGCATTTATATCAGTGCTCGAACAGCTTCTCATTCAAACTGTTCCTACAACCTTTTATACACACATGGTGATACATGTGATGGTCCTAACAGGCTACTGGTATAATGAGCAACGAGATCAAATTATCATTGGCATAGGGAGTATGTATTCATACACTTATTCCTCATTCAAGAATCATTTGGTAGACCACAAGCAGCTATGTAATGCATTTGGTCTTGTAGCCCAATACAAACGTCCCGTCCCGCCCCCACCCCATACATAAAGGCTCTCGGATTTTAATTTGTGAGATACTGCGGAAGCAACAAAGTCAGAACAAAAACTGATTTCTGTATTAGAGCTGTTTGCAGCTATGTCTGGGCTCCTTCACACATGCAACTTCCATATGGTAGTCCGTTCCTCTCCCTTATAAAAGCTTACTACAGTACATTTACATAGTAATGTTGCAGTTTCCTCATGCTTTCCCCATGAATGTACTACACATTTACAATAGTTCCTCATGGTTTGCTATGCTTTTTAATATGCTTTAGGTTTATGGGAGCCTTTTTAGGGTTCTCATTTAAAACATTTACTGATCAGATTTAAAGTATAAAATTCTGGGAGAGAAGTCATGTGTTTAAAAATACCATTACCATACAGTTATGACATCCCCTAGTGTCTGCTTTTGTGTTTTTTTTTTCTCGATTTCCTCATATATTTTTTCTTTATCTTCCTCTGAGAATTTTGGAGTGCATTTGTTTATCCACTTTAAGATTGAAAACAGACTAAATTAACATGAACATAATGATATCAAATGAAGGGATTAACAATTGTATTGTTTGGCAAAGAGGTTTTTAATACTGTTTAAATCCCCTCAGAAATGTTGCCTTCACACTTGCTTCATTAGTTAAAATTGTCAGAATGACTGATTTGGAGACCCACACTAATTAATGATAAAGCATATTAGATTTTACCAATATAATATATCTGACAGCCCTGCTTATTTTCGCTTATAATGTCTTTGCGTGCTAGTATACTTAAACGCAGTCATGGCTTTTAAAAGTTTATGGGGGCCTGTGATGGCTGTAGTGGTGATGTCAGGCTAGAAGCAGGAAGGAAAACAAACAAGTACTGCAGGGCAAAAGACGCTTGCGGCGCCATTTATTTTCATGCACAAAAATAAAATAAAACGTTTAAACAAAAACACACTGCTCACAGAGCGAAACAAAAGATTTAAACAAAACAAATCTCGCACACTAAACAAAACCTTAAGGCCCGGCTGGGCAGCAGCCCTCACGGATCCTTAAGCTAGTTGTTCTTTTTACTTTCGGTTTTGTTTTTCTCGTTCCTTCTCTCAAACACCCACCCAGAGTGCAGAGAGCTGCAGGCTTATATACAGGTGACATCTCCCGATTAGCAACAATTAAACAATTAATTAACTCGGGAGATGGTCACCTTCTGCACGAGGTTTTTAATGTGGATGGAGCTTCCCATCTACGCTGCAAAACAATACAAAACATATGGCCTTGCCGTCATATTTATACACCTACAGTAACCATGAACCCAGATTAGTGGTATTGTATCATGCCTGCAGTTTTCAATGTTTGTCCAATGTATTTTAGTTTTTTTTATTATTATTACTTGTTTAAATCATATTTTGCATGTATTTCAATTAAGTTTCTGACTACTAGACTCCTAATAAATTATCATAATCGGAATTAATAAAAAATTGCATTATATTTACATTTGTATTAAAAAAAAACAATTAAATATGCAATTTTGAGAGATCCGATTCATAATATTGTTCTGTATTTACAATGATGTGGAACTGCAACTACGTTATTATTATTTATTTAGCAGACGCCTTTCTCCAAGGCGACCTACAGAGACTAGGGTGTGTGAACTATGCATCAGCTGCAGAGTCACTTACAACTACGTCTCACCCGAAAGACAGAGCACAAGGAGGTTAAGTAACTTGTTTAGGGTCACACAACGAGTCAGTGGCTGAGGTGGGATTTGAACCGGGGACCTCCTGGTTACAAGCTCGTTTCTTTAACCACTGGACCACACAGCCTCCTATAATAGATATCCACAAGAGGGAATGAAAATTACATACAAGTATCTGTGAAGTCAGGCCAGAGAGAGAGAAGGGTTGTGGGCAAGAAGAATAATTCACAGGCCAAAGGTGGTAGTTAGCAAAACACAGGAACCAATCAAAATCTACAAAACAAAAGGCTATTTGAGTAGATAGACTACCTCTGTCCCCACAATGATTATTCTTCTGTGAAATAATGAAACACTTCCTCACTACTTACCTGACTAGCTGTCAATTATTTTTACACAATATGGCCCACCCCTGCGCATTGCACATGTGTGTTTTTATACATAAATACAATAATCATACACTTAACAGATTTTACTACTTGTTTCACGTTGCTATATCATTTAGCCAATCCACTTATTTAAACCCTTAACTGGAAGACCAAATTCCCATGTGGTGAGTTGTTAACAAGGGTCACATTTTTAAAATGAGGACATTAACCCTTTCTTTGCCCCCAAGAAGGATCCAACCTTTAACACTAAAGTGAAACATATTGTAGCGATGGTTGGGAAATGAAGCAGGCTCACACAGCCACGAATTCAGGTTCTCGAATTCAACGGTTTATTGCAGGTAGGGATTCTATACTCAGCAAGTAGCGTGCTGCTTTCAAGCGAGTAGCACAGCATCAGCTGAGTAAGGTAGTGTTACACAGACTGTAGAAACGAAAGAGAAGCACACTGTCGGCCGTGTGCCACACCAACTAAGCTGCAGTCAAATCACACCACGACCACTGTTTGCACAGGTAACTTTGACATACTAGAGACAGACCGCTGCCTTAAAAAAACTGTCCTACTCTAAAGGCCATTATAACAGGGACAATGTACCGCCACTGACTTCTCGATGCATACATGCGTCTGCAGGAAATAGCCAGACGCTCCACTAAACAATACGTTTTAGTGCAGTACAGAAACCTGGAACACAGGACGCATTTGGAAATGAAGTGGAGATACACTCAGAGGAAAGGAGACACTTCTTCATAGACAGTGATGAGGGTATGGAATTGGTTACCTAATCATGTTGTTAAGGCAGAATCACTTGGATCCTTTAAGACCCAATTTGACAAAGTTTTGAGATCAACCACCTGCTAGTAACCAGACAAGCTTTAATGGTCTGAATGGCCTTCAACTAGTGTGTTCATTTTCTTATGTTCTTTTGTGTGAATTGTGGGCAAAATAAATACTGATGTTGTGTGTGATGGATGTGAATGAGATAGACATATGCAGTGGCTCTGTATCTGAAATAGTGCATTAGTAGCATCAATTATAATCCCAAGTGTTATGTTTTGACTAACCTTGTCTAACTTCAGAGCGTTTATTGTGTCAGTATCAGCACCAAGGACCAGAGCACACAGTTAGAAATGTGGAGATGGAGATATAGGAGAAAGACACTTTTCACAGTGCTAGGGTATGGAATGGGTTGCCTAGTATTTTGTTGATGTTGAATCATTGGAATCCTTTAAGGCTCAGCTTGACCTGTTTTGAGAACAATCCGCTACTAGAAGCCAGACAAGCACTAATGTGCCGATTCTCTTTGTACATTTTCTTAAATGTTATCATTGCAATGTTTTTGTTAATCCATTGCCCTAGAAGACAGGTATTCATAATGGTCACTTTAGAGAAATTAGACCCACCTCCTCCCCACAAACCTCCATATATGGACAAAAATAGATAAATAGGACTGCAGTGCTTTGTTTCAAGTGGGCTTCAATTCATTAATTACTCACTAGTCCAGAGCAGGGAAACACAAAAAATATTATTATTATTATTATTATTATTATTATTTATTTCTTAGCAGACGCCCTTATCCAGGGCGACTTACAATTGTAAGCAAATACATTTCAAGTGTTACAGTACAGGTAATACAATAAGAGCAAGATAAATACAATGACAAGTTCAAGTTCAAAATATGTTTCCCTATCTTGCTTGCTGGATTGATCATTAGTTTTAATACTGCGTGATTGCTTGTTTTATGGTCTTGCTCTCTTTAGTTTTAAGTTAGAGGATTCAGCAGGCTATTACCAGTATCTAACTTAACCATGGCATGGCTATATTTTTATTTGGTTTTGGAGTTGCAGCATAATTGATGTTGTGAATGACAAATGCTTATTCTATACTATTATGTACATACTGTTGATATAAGGCATGGTCATCATTGTGATAGTTCTAATTTTTAATTTAAAGTAGAGGGGAAATGTATGTTACTGGCATACATGCTCTATTAAGTTTTAGTATTTATAGGCTATTGGACTGGTATTTTGAATGAAAGACATAAAAAAAATCTAATAAAGACACCATTTAAATAAACTGGGATATACTATTCCACAGAGGTCTTTGTTTTTGTATTCACAATGATGATTATTGATGGTTAAAATTCAAAACAGTATTTGCTATTTTGTTGAATGTTTGAGATTTCTTCATAACTTCCAGTTATATACAGTACTGTGCAAAAGTTTTAGGCAGGTGTGAAAAAATGCTGTAAAGTAAGAATGCTTTCAAAAATAGACATGTTAATAGATCATATTTATCAATTAACTAAATGCAAAGTGAGTGAACAGAAGAAAAATCTAAATCAAATCCATATTTGGAGTGACCACCCTTTGCCTTCAAAACAGAATCAAGCATCAATTCTTCTAGGTACACTTGCACAAAGTTTTTGAAGGAACTCGGCAGGTAGGTTGGCCAAAACATCTTGTAGAACTAACCACAGTTCTTCTGTGGATTTAGGCAGCCTCAGTTGCTTCTCTCTCTTCATGTAATCCCAGACAGACTCGATGATGTTGAGATCAGGGCTCTGTGGGGCCATACCATCACTTCCAGGACTCCTTGTTCTTCTTTACGCTGAAGATAGTTCTTAATGACTTTCGCTGTATGTTTGGGGTCGTTGTCATGCTGCAGAATAAATTTGGGGCCAATCAGATGCCTCCCTGATGGTATTGCATGATGGATAAGTATCTGCCTGTACTTCTCAGCATTGAGGAGACCATTAATTCTGACCAAATCCCCAACTCCATTTGCAGAAATGCAGCCCCAAACTTGCAAGGAACCTCCACCATGCTTCACTGTTGCCTGCAGACACTCATTCGGTACGCTCTCCAGCCCTTCGGCGAACAAACTGCCTTCTGCTACAGCCAAATATTTCAAATTTTGACTCATCAGTCCAGTGCACCTGCTGCCATTTTCTGCACCCCAGTTCCTGTGTTTTCGTGCATAGTTGAGTTGCTTGGCCTTGTTTCCACGTCGGAGGTATGGCTTTTGGCGCAAGTCTTCCATGAAGGCCACTTCTGACCAGACTTCTCCGGACAGTAGATGGGTGTACCAGGGTCCCACTGTTTTCTGCCAGTTCTGAGCTGATGGCACTGCTGGACATCTTCCGATTGCGAAGGGAAGTAAGCATGATGTGTCTTTCATCTGCTGCAGTAAGTTTCCTTGGCCGACCACTGCGTCTCACGGTCCTCAACGTTGCCCGTTTCTTTGTGCTTCTTCAAAGAGCTTGGACAGCACATCTGGAAACCCCTGTCTGCTTTGAAATTTCTGCCTGGGAGAGACCTTGCTGATGCAGTATAACTACCTTGTGTCTTGTTGCTGTGCTCAGTCTTGCCATGGTGTATGACTTTTGACAGTAAACTGTCTTCAGCAACCTCACCTTGTTAGCTGAGTTTGGCTGTTCCTCACCCAGTTTTATTCCTCCTACACAGCTGTTTCTGTTTTAGTTAATGATTGTGTTTCAACCGACATATTGAATTGATGATCATTAGCACCTGTTTGGTATAATTGTTTAATCATACACCTGACTATATGCCTACAAAATCCCTGACTTTGTGCAAGTGTATCTAGAAGAATTGATGCTGTTTTGAAGGCAAAGGGTTGTCACACCAAATATGGATTTGATTTAGATTTTTCTTCTGTTCACTCACTTTGCATTTAGTTAATTGATAAATATAATCTATTAACATGTCTATTTTTGAAAGCATTCTTACTTTACAGCATTTTTTCACACCTGACTAAAACTTTTGCACAGTACTGTATATATTTTAGTCACATGAAAATATATCTGTATTACTCCAAAAATCCAGCATTCTCTTACTGTACATTTTTTTATTGTACTGTAAATTTGCAGTTTCTTGTGTCACAGTTTATGACTGAACTAAACAGTTGCTCCCACTGTATTCCTGATTCCAAGGCTGTATTATATTTACCCAAAAATAAATTACCAACAGAGCAAACATTGTCTTTTTTTTTAACAGTAGGCCTACACAAACACCCGCTATTCCTGGAGGATGATATGTATGTTCCTAACACTCTTTGGGTTTTTTGATATTTTTTTTTTTTTATGTAGAATGTTGTCATTTAATGGTTAGCTTGAATGCATCAAACTCAATTCACTTGTGAGTAGATTTCAAACCCAGGTCTTTAAGAGCAGTAAACATATAGTACAAATATTTGCTTATAAGAGTAAATTCCATTAAGAGCACATAGTAAGTACGGTAAATGGAAAAGAACGATTTAAAATAAGAGCAATTACAAAAAATCTGAATGCAGGTACCTTTAAGAGTAAAACCAAGTACAAGATAAAGAAAATAGTTATAATTAAGAGCAGTAGTAGAATACAGCAAAATATTGGGTAGTTCAGTGCCAGTACAAGATGATGCAAGTACTGGTGCAATTGGTTGACATATAGTCCATTATAGATGAGAGTTGTGAGGTTTACAGATGCTGTCTGAACAGGTGTTTCTTTAGGAGGTGCCGGAAGGTGGTCAGGGACTGAGCAATCACTGAGGGGCAAGTGTGGAGAAGGAGCGGGCTCTGGAAGCGTGGGAGAGGAGGGGGGGTACAGCTACTCTGCTGGTGGCGGAGGAGCGGAGGGGGCGAGAGTGGGTGTAGGGAGAAATAGGGAGGGAGTTTTGAATTGGATGCGAGCGTCAATAGGAAGCCAGTGGAGGGAGCGGAGCAGCGGTGTAGTGTGGGAGAAACAAGGAAGGGAAAAGACAAGGCGAGCAGCAGAGTTTTATATGAGCTGGAGTGGACTGATAGCAGAGGCAGGGAGTGCAATAGTCAAGGCGGGACATTACCAGGGCCTGAACTAGGAGCTGCGTGGAGTAGTTGGTGAGGAAGGGATAAATTCTGTGTATGATGCTGAGGAAGAAGCATCACAAGAGCTAGCCAAAGTAGAGATGTGCTGAAAGTAGAAGAGGGAGGGGTCGAAGGTGACACCAAGGTTTTTGGTGGATGAGGAGGGAGAGAGGGTGGTGGATTCAAGAGGAATAGAGATAGAGAGATTAGCAGTGGGAGAGGAAGAGGGGGGAAGAAAAGGAGGTCTGATTTGGAGAGGTAAAGATGATGTGAGTGCATCCAGGAGGAGATGGCCGAGAGACAGGTAGAGATACGAGAGGAGATGTAGGATTCAGAGGGGGGAAAGGAGAAGATCTGGGCATCATCAGCGTAGAAATGATACGAGAAGCCATAGGAGGAGATGAGGGGACCCAGGGAGTGGGTGTAGAGAGAAAACAGGAGGGGTCCCAGGACTGAGCCCTGGGCGACACCAATCGAAAGAGAGCAGGAGGCAGAGGCTGAGCCACGCCACGACACCCGGTACGTGTGATCGGAGAGGTAGGAGGAGAACCAGGCAAGAGCAGGAGAATAGAGTGGTTGACTGTATCAAAGGCAGCAGAGAGGTTGAGGAGAGAGGGAGGTGGCATGGGCAGAGAGTAGAGTGTTGGTGACAGAGAGAAGAGCAGTTTCAGTGGAGTGTGCCGGGCGAAAACCAGATTGGAGGGGATTGAGCAGAAAAAGTTTTGACAGGAAAGCAGAGAGCTGGTGATGTACCGCTCGCTTGAGGGTTTTAGAGAGGAAAGGGAAAAGGGAGACAGGACAGTAGTTCTGGAGGGATGAGGGCTGAAGGGAGGTTTTTTTTAAGATGGGGGTGATGTAGGTCTGTTTGAAGGCAGAGGGGAAACAGCCAGAGAACAGAGAGGTGTTAAGAAGAGAGGAAATGAAAGGGAGTAGAGCAGGGGCAGCAGCCTGGAAAAGGCGAGTGGGGAGGGGGTCCAGAGCACACGTGGTGGGTTTATGGCTCTGTAAAGGAGCAAAGATCAGAGCCCGAGAGGGGCAAGAAGGAGGAGAAGGAGGGTAGATTAGGAGTTGTAGAGTGTGATGGGGAGTGAGTGAGCAGAGGACAGGGTTTAGAAGAGTTTACAGATGTCTTATTTTGGAGGAGAAGGAGGCAAAGTCGTCAGCCGAGATAGAGCAAGGTGGAACAGGGGAGGGCTAAGAGAAAAAGGAAGAGAAAAGTTTACGGGGATTGTTGTAGAAGACTGAATGATAGAGTGGAACTAGGAACGTTTGGCAGAGGTGAGTGTAGAGGAGAAGGAAGAGAGGAGCGAGCGATAGATTTCCATTACATGAGAGTAGATGTTAAAACTTCATGCTGATTTGAACTTGGCTCTCGCCAAGATAAGCACCAACTAAGACGTAGCTTCACAGTAAACTAATATGATCCATATGTGTCTCCATCCATTTGTGCTTCCTTCCATATGATGATGTAGATATCCTTCTGTCTGGTGTTGATAGCTGAAGTGTAATGCTGGCTCCAGGGATCAGCTTATTGCCTCCCTAGCGCATCAGCACACACAACGGCTGCGATGCTGGCTCCGGAGATCAACCATAGTGCGGTCTCTCCAGCGCATCAGCATGACAACCGTCTGGATTGAGTTAAGTAGGGTACATCTCTGGGGTCTTCAAGTGGGCACCTTCCATCCTCGGTGTTTCGTCGACTAGCCCACGACACCTCAAGAGGGCTCGACGGTGATTCTGGCGTCCCAGAATCACCCCTCCATCCCCACTCAACTCAGCCCAGCTTACTTACCTGTACATCAGCGTTTCTTTCTTTCTCTTGTGCTTGAGATCCCCAGCCAGAATCTTTCCGTCTCAACCACAGCCAGTTGCTGCTCCTCTCTGCTGCTTCAGATAAGTTCTTCACTGTGCGATGCAACTCTTGGCCATTGAATCCGACATCTCTGAGAAACCGGGTTGTAGAGTGTGCCACAAATCCTCGACAACCCACTTCCACTGGGTAAACCCGGACTCTCCATCCTTGCTGTTCCGCTTCAGTGGCTAGTTGAGCATACCGCAGTTTCTTCCTCTCATACGCCTCATCTACAGCATCCTCCCATGGCACTGTTAACTCTACCAGGTGAACAAGGCGTGCTGATCCAGACCACAAGACAATATCTGGTCGAAGGTTAGTGGTGGCAATCATATGTGGAAAAATAAGCCGTTGACCAACATCTGCCAGCATTTTCCAGTCTCTAGCAGCTTCCAGTTGTCCTGGGCGAGGATTGGTTTTAACACCTTTTCTTGGTGGTTGCTCTCCTGGGCGAAGGAATGTTGTCTTTTGTGTGTAATGTTTTGATGGAACAGGTGGCAACTTATTGGTCATGTTACGCTTGTCTTCCAATGCTAAGGCCAAACATCGCAGCACCTGGTCATGGCGCCAAGTAAACCGCCCTGGCTAAGAGCCACCTTACATCCTGTCAAAATGTGCCTTAATGTTGCAGGTGATGAACACAAAGGACATGAGGGATCCTCTCCTACCCAGAGGTTTAGGTTCTGTGGTGATGGGAGAACATCATATGTTGACCTTATAAGGAAACTGATCCTGCTCTGTTCCATTGACCATAGGTCTTGCCAGCCAATCTTGCGTTGTTCCACACTCTCCCATCTCATCCATTCTCCCTGCTTGGCCTTGGAAATGGCCTTTATACACCTCACCCTCTCCTCCTGCTTTTGCACCTCGTTGACTACCAGCTTCCTCTGTTGAGCTGGGGCTGCCTTGTGCCATGTAGGAGGAGCTGAACTGAGACCAAAACCCCCTCTTCCATGCTGAACTTGCCCCATGATATCACCAATTCGAAGGGCAGTCTTTGCATCCTCCACAGCTTTCTTTGCCGCCCACTTTCTTCCAGTTTTCAACACAGGTGCTTCCTCCCTTACGCATTTGTCGCGTGACTCTACTAATGTCATTTCCAGTCGGACCTTGGCGCACTTAAACTCCTCGGTTAGAGCGGAGACAGGTAGCTGCAGTATTCCTTTACCATAAAGTCCCACTCTGCTGAGGCAGCGTGGAACTCCCAACCATTTCCTGATGTGTGAACTGATTAAAGCTTCCAGCTTCTCTACTGTTGTCAAAGAAACCTCGTACACAGTCAGTGGCCACAGCAACCTTGGCAGTAGACCAAACTGAAAGCACCAGAGTTTTAGTTTGCCTGGTAAAGGGCTGCTGTCTATGCTCTTCAACCCTTCCACAGCTTGTTGTCTAACTTCTCCCACACGAACTGTGTCCTTTAGATCCCCGTCGTACCATCTCCCAAGGCTCTTCACTGGCTTCTCAGATACTGTTGGTATTGCCTCACCATTTTGTTTTCAGCAGAGCGCAGTTTGGTATGAGCCGAGCGGAGCATGGAGGAGATCCAGGGCTGGAGAAGGGAGGGAGTCGAGGCAGGAGGTGAGGGAGGAGAAGAGGGTGGAGGTAGCCGAGTCTACAGAACGTTGGGAGAAGGAGTCGATAGAGGAGAGGTGCGAGAGAGCAGCAGAGGAATAGACAGATGGGAAGAGAGAACAGAGGTTTTGATGGAAGGTGACAGAGGTGGTTGTCGGAGTAGGAAGGGATGGGAGCGACAGAGAGAAGGAGATAAAGTAGTGATCAGAGATATCGAGAGGACTGATCGAGAGTGGGGGGGGAGACAGAAGGCAGAGGAGTAAAGATAGGGAAGAAGTCCAGGAGAGTCGTTAGGTTTGGAGAGGTGGGTGTTGAAGTTACCTAATAGAACAAAAGGCATGGATGGAGAGGGGAGGGAAGAGAGGAAGAAGTCAAGCTCATCAAGAAAGTGAGGTGCAGGAGGGTGGTAGAGAACGATGAGGAGGAGGAGACAAGGGGAGATGATTTCAACAGTGTGAAACTCAAACGTGCTAACAGAGAGTGAGGAGAGAGCAAAGGGGACAGAAAATAGCAGGGAGGGAGAGAGTAGAAGTCCTGTTCCCCAACCCTGTCTAGAGGGGCGAGAAGAGTGGAGACGACATAGAGAGAGGAAAGGTGGCCGACGTGGTAAAGTTATCAAGGGAGATCCTGGTTTCAGTGAGAGCTAGGAGGTCAAGGGGGAGGTGAGAGGCAGTGGCCAAAGATAAAGTCAGCTTTTTCGCAAATATTTAATTTGACAAAAAATATTAGTCAAACTAGTTATACGATACCAGCGTTAGACTGATCAGATCTACCTGTATACCGGGAGTGTTCTCTCAAGGCAGGGTGAGGAGGTCCTCTTCATGAGTTGTATTCCCCGAATCGCTCACTGTATGACGGATATACTGCTTTATACATCTGTACAACCAACTTCACCGTCATAACCCAATGTATGTTTTCTAAACTAATTGGCTCTAACCCAAACTGTGTTCTCCTACAATTAGACCGAATACAACTGTTGCTATGATCTCATTGTGATAAATCTATCATTATTATAAATCTATCACTGTTATCCTACAGCTTTGGGGTTTGGTGGTGTCCCAAAGCACATGGACATTTGACCCTGTTCTGTTCCAAAGTACATGAACTTTTCGGACCAACATAAACTTTAACTTTCACCCTCGATTGCACAGCTAAGCTTGTCCTCCCTACTGTCCCTCCTCAACCCCCACCCCTGATGTCACTGCCTTGTGGGTTTGCTAGTGCATTGCTGCCACACGTGAACACCTTGTTGGCTAAAATAAAAACTGCTTCAGCAAGTAGATATTCAATCTGCTTTGTGTTATTGTGCAATACATGTGTATATAATAACAGTACAATATTAATGCTTTGTTTTTAATTGTTTTGTATAATTGTTTTGAAAAGCTAAACTCGTTTCTCAGACTGCATGGCACACTTGTGTATTGAAGAGTGTGGCAAAGTGATGAGTGGATACAGGTGAGTGCAGTGCAGGTACAAATCACACAGACAATTACTAACAGGTCCAAGGGTGTTTATTGATAAATTACTACAATGTCCAGAGCCTTAAGGCAAAACACAGTGTAAATAATAATGCTGGAAGTGATTAGAGCGGCGTGTATCACTTCGGTTTTGTAAAATCATACGGGTTTGACCCGCAACCAAAAAGTTGAATTTTATCACCAACACAAAGACACAGACACAGTTCCTATGGTGCGTGATTTAAGTGCTTGTGGTGAAAAGTTCTCAGTGGAAAGTGAAGTGCTGGTGTCCGCGTTTAATGCTGGCCTGCGGCTGCAGCTCCAGATTGTGTTAGTAATCTTTTAACAAACGAAACAAACAAACAACGTTTACAAGACAGACTAAAAGAACACTCGATTTTTCACTATTGCTATCTGGTCATCCCAGGATAATTTGTAAGGGACTGCCTACTTATTGAAGTTTGAAAAAGGATTGCTATCTTTACACACACACTCTCCGAGTGGAGTCCCCTTTCAAAACTACAGCTTGTCATCTAACTGTCATCTTGTGCACAGCTTGGCCTGCTAGGAAAAACAGCTGACTTTGTCCTTCTGAACAATGCCTCAGGCTTCTGGGATGACCCTGCCGGGAGGTGCTTTTCTTTGAGGCATCACAAGGCAATGAAAACAATCTTTGCAATCTTTGGAAACAAAATCCTTTTAGATCTTTTCAAAATCTTCTTCACCATATCTATTTCAAAACTTTGTTTAAAGACAGTGTTCCAGCTTTCTACTAAAACTGAATCTGGTAACTGGTGTATAATGAAATGAAATGTCCCTGAGTGGATGTGGAGATAGCGTCCAAAATAATTAAACTGAAAGCAGCGTGTCTTCTCTATTTCTTGCCTCCGGTGAAACGCTGCACTGGTGTTAACATTGGAGTCAAGGATGGAACACCTGAGCGGACAGCAGGACAGCGGGGTTCGAAGCTGCCCAGCTTTGACGGCACCACAAGCTGGGAGGCCTTCAACGTACAGCTAACCGCGCTGGGTAAGCTGTGCAAGTAGAGCGAGGGCGACAAAGCACAGCAACTGACGGTGGAACTGAGAGGAGAGGCCCAAATGGTGCTATTGAACCTGGCTGAGGAGGAGATGGGCAGCTACTGTGCCCTGGTGGCCACCCTCCAAAGCCAGTTTGGCAGTACAGGGGAACCGGAGCTGCTGTGAGCCAGGTTCAGAAGGCGAGCATCGATGGCAGGGGAGGCCCTGGCTTGACTAGCCGCCAACCTGGAGAGGGAAGGCCGGCGGGTATACGCGGACGCTACCACCCGAGAGCAAGAGGAACAAGCCCAGTTACAGTTTATTGAAGCCATGGGACCGGGCGAACTCCGCAAGTACCTGTGCCTTGCCAAACCTTGGTTGCTGCAGACTGCCCTCCAACTCGCCCAGGAATGGGAGGACGTGATCCGGGAAGAGAGCAGTGCCCGGCCACAACCCACCACCCTACCAGCTGAACAAGCGGAGAACAACGCCACCAAGACCCTCACATCGCTGACGGAGACCCTGCAGGATATCATGGCCATCCAACAAGCCATGGACAACCACTGTCCCCCGGCCCCCATCTCTGCTGGGGATGTGGGCAGCCCGGTCACATCCACACCTACTGCCCTTGGCAGGCGCCACGGCCCAAAACCAGCCAGTCACAGGTCATGGCAGAAGGGGAAACCGCGGCCCGGTCCTCAACCCCAAACAAACCACCAGCGCGCCAGTCATTGTGGGGATAACCAGTATCGGGGCGCATCTCCATCTGAACTGCAGGGTGGAGGGCGTGCCCTGCACCTCGCTGAACGATATCGGATCCACCGTCACCCTGGTCAGGCCCGACATCTGCCAGCGGGCTGGCGAGACCAGCCAGGTTAAAGTAGCACCCACGCAGGTGTAACTGCTGACGGTGGCAGGACAGCTATCCCCGATGCGAGGAAATGCTACTGCAGCTGCACCTGGGGGAGACCGCCTTCGATCAGGAGGTCTGGGTAGAGGACATCCAAGACCAGTGCATCCTGGGGCTGGACATCCTTCAACAGGCGAGAGGGCAGCTAGATCTGGCGAAAGGTACAGTGACCTTCGGAGCGGGCCTGCCGCTCCTTTTAGATGCACCAACCACCCCACCCAGCGCAAGTCTTCACGGGAACCCTGGCAAGCACCAGCCCTTACAAGGGCTCCTGCAAAGGGCGGAAGCAGAGCAAAAGCAGCAGTGTGGAGTAGTGGTTAGGTCTCTGGACTCTTGACCGGAGGGTCGTGTGTTCAATCCCTGGTGGGGACACTGCTGCTGTACCCTTGAGCAAGGTACTTTACCTAGATTGCTCCAGTAAAAACCCAACTGTATGGGTAATTGTATGTAAAAAAATAATGTGATATCTTGTAACAATTGTAAGTCGCCCTGGATAAGGGCGTCAGCTAATAAATAATAATAATAAAGAGTGGCGGTGGCCCCCAGTACCATCCCCCGGATCCCAGCAAGTGCCAGCCCTGGGATGGAATACAAAGACCGCCTGGATAGTGCTCACGCCTTTGCCAGAGAACAGCTCCAAGCCGCCGGGATCTGACAGCGGCAGAACTACTCTGTTCTGTTTTTTATTTTTAAATGTGTATACTTATTGGTATTAATAATCATAAGGAGGCAGTGTGGTCCAGGTCTTGTAACCAGAAGGTCACCGGTTCAAGTCCCACCTCTGCCACTTAATGACTCACTGTGTAACCCTGAGCAAATCACGTAATCTCATTGTACTCCATGCTGCGGATGAGATGTTAAATCAATGTCCTATTGAAAGTGACTGCATATAATGCACAGTTCACAGCCTACCTCTGTAAAGCGCTTTGTGTTGGTGGTCCACTATGAAAGGCGCTATGCAAAAATAATGATATGATATTATATATCGTTATATATAGCATGTCAAATAAAGCAAGCTCATGTGTGGTTAATACAATTAACGTAGTTTTATTTATCAAGTGGATGAGTTGAGAAGGTTTACAAAGACTGTTTTTCAATGCGTTGTGGGAAGCTCGCAAATACAGCGAGAGTCTCTGCTACAAACAACAGAGTACCCTTGATAAGTAGCAGCCTCTTTTAATTAAAACGAAACCTGATTCTGCCATAAACGAGTAAGTGTTGCAGCCTTGCTGGTCTGGTAATGGTATTCACGTTGTTTCCCGAACTGGCTGCGTGCAAATCCCAGCTAAATACTACTGTGTGCTATTATTGGTTTAAACTTGAAGTTCAGTGCACTACAACAAATGAAGACCTTCGCAAATATCCAAAGTGAATGGTTAAAATGGCTTTTAGGTGTAATTTGCAATAATGACTCGGCTTTTAAATGTAATTTGCAATAGTGCCTCGGCTTTTTTCCACCAACATATAGGGAAATACAAACAGGTGCCCTGATCCTCCAATAAACGCCTGTAATCTGAAAACGAAGTACGTTGGATACAAATACCTCCAAGTTAAGCAAAAGACCAGTCAAATTACGTAGTGGGAAGGAAGGGGGGAAACAAACCAAGACTTAAGTTAACTGACTGAGAAATATCAATTGCAGTACCCACTACTATCGGACCGGTCAATAGAAACTGTGTATAAATTGGTATATATAACTCCTGGTAGTTTATGAAATTCATATTGTGGTATGTAATATTTTAAGTATGTAAAATACAACCATACAGCATATTGCGCTATCAGCTTCTACAGTACTGTATAGTTTAATGTGATATTTAAAAACACTAACAAGCATTATATAGCTTTTCAAATTAGATTCACGAATAGAATTCTAAATAGGATCACTGCAGCATGCTGGGAAATACAAATTAAAGTGACAGTCCCGCATGCTTACAGATGCTCTCAGTCTAGCTTGTTTCAACACTGATAAAATGGCAACATATTTAACAGTAATGTATGTTTTTAACAACATTTTGGAAAACAAAACACTGTTTACCAAAGACAATACAGTAACATTATCAAAAAAACAAAAACTGTTTGTTTGCAAGAAATAATAATTGTAATCGGTAGCAGTAGCTTAATGCAGCTTCTCTTTTGTTCATAATGAAAGAAAAGTGTAAGCGGAAAAGAAAAGATTTCATAAGGTATTCTTTTTACTGGATACATTCCCCTGCCGCGGGTCCATGGTAAGACACTCACTGTTTACACCCTCGGTCTCAAAACTCCCGTTTAGGTTGACCTATTTCTGAGTATACACCTCCGCTCCCCTCCCTCTGAAATGGATTGGGCTTGTTTTGAAAGGCAGTGCCGCTTTTTTTTCACCTGAGACTTGGCAACACTGGACGGTACAGCATGGCTTTTCCTTCACAGATGCAATTTTTGCATATGAAGGGTTTCAACTCCTTTGAGGCACATTAATCACAGACAGATTGTTTTCTTGCACTGAATGCATGTGTTAGTTGTCTTATTCCCATTGCTAGACTCGGAATCTTGAGTGGAAATGTCACCATCATCTGAATCACTGTCTTGGATGTTTTCTGTTGTTCTAAAACTTGTGTTGCAGTAAGACCCCTCAACAGCCATCCTCACTGAGACCCCTTGGTCCTTCTAGGTAGGTGTGTTTGTTACTTCCAAAAATATATAGCACTCCTTTGAGTGTAATCTCATATAAGACTAAAGACAAATGCACCAGAGTAGGAGAATTTAATATGAAGTTTTGTAGATTTCATGAATAAAAATGTTTAAAATGGGGTAAAAATGACCCCTCGGTTGCTCTAGTGTTAAAAAAAAAAAAACAACATTAAACATTTAAATATTTAAAACTCAATAAATCTGGATAACATGACACATATGTATTAGTTCATTCACCCCTATTGTGTAAAAGCATTAAATCAAAGAACAAAGATGACCACATCAATGTTGTAGTCGTAAGCGATTATTTTCATATAAAAATGTTTTTCTCAACTGAGTAATCCTGTTCTATTCAGCATCTGCGTGGGTGTTTTTAAATGTGAAACGGCTGACTCGTGTAGTACCACGTACCTTTAGTCATGCTGTAAAATTAGTTTGTAGTACACGTTGTTCTTTTTTTTCTTTCAAAGGCTCAACCAAGTTGTATCAACCAGGAAGCTTATTTTCTCTTCCTTCACACCCACATTGCTATTACGTAAAATATATCATTGACTACCACTGTTCTGCCGATTTAATAAACACCATTTTACTGTAAGACTCAGGGCACCTTCTGTAAAACACAAGCAACTGAACATTCAGTGTAATGCTCGCTCTTAGTTACAGCTCTGGTTTTTCACAATTGGTTATTGATATTTATTGTATTCACTACTGTGCAGATATGCGCTTATTTTGAAAGAGAATTTGGTTACTAGGCAAGGTCGTTCTTCTTTTCTAAACATATAACATGGTGAAAACGGGTTCACCTCGTACAATTTAACACTGGAAATGTTTTAAAGCATATCACCGCCTTATTGATTAAGGTGTTAATGTAATTGTAGTTTCACTGCCAACATCAACTTTCGTTGGATAAAAAATTGAAAAGCGACTGAAAAAAAATGGTTTATTAAACTTTAGCCCAGAAATGTTTTCGAAGTTTAGCTTTTACTTACTCGTTATAATTCAAATAAAATGAATGTGTATTGTATCCAACTGCGATAACTAAAATCTGTTGAAGTAAGGATATCATCCTTAAGGGTAGCGCGAGTCTGACACACACAATACTACATAACTGCGTTCAAATGTAGCAAAGGAAACACATGGACCATGCGTTACAGTAGTTAGCGGCGCTATAAATGTGTGCATCAGACGCCTAAACTTCTTCCGCACTTCAAAGTTTTTTATTATGCTTCTCTTTCTCTCGTTTTTATGCAACTTGTTTTCTGTCAGAAGAAGCACAATATTGCTGAAGACTAGTACACTTGATTCCGAACGTTAACTGTTCACTTAAAATGTTTCTGTGAAATATATATATATATATATATATATATATATATATATATATATATATATATATATATATATATATATATTATCAGATAAACTGTAAGTTGACCAACGTCAATACTGACCATAAATTACAAATATATAAGGTATTTCACAACCGCATAGCAGCATTTTCTTGAAAATATCCCCAGAAACGTACACATTACAACGGAATTATCACATTTTAAATAACTTATAATATTAATGTAGACATTGTATATAATATATCATCCATCTGTCTATTACAAGTGCTACACAAAATATCAACCCAGCTGAGCAGAACAAAGAAGTTCTCCACATGTCCCCAGTTTGAGGCCCCCTCTCGGAGCGGCCTCTGGTTGGACAGGACAACGGCCTGTCGGATCCCGCGATACTGAGCGAGCCGAATGTCGGCTCCGGCGATTGGCAGATGTGTTTGGCGCTCGTAGAGTCTTGATTCTCTCAGAGTGAGAAACGGATATAGAGAGAAAAGGGTAAAGAGTCCCCGAAGCGGAAACAGTGAGACAAAGGGAATAAATATGAAATAAAGAGTCCCGGTAAATTAACACACAAATCAAGGAACAGAAAGAAAATATATAGACTCAAGAAAGAAAGAAAAAACCCGGACGAGAAGAAAGCGTCTTTGTGTGTGTGTGTGTGTGAGAGAGAGAGCGAGCAATTAGCCGGTATCCACAGAAGCGCGGAGGGTGAATGCTTCCCCCTCCTCCCCAGCTCATCTGCAAATCAGACAGCGGGAGGTTCAGTACCTGATCGCTCCCAGTTTGAACCAGTGCATGTGAACGGACCAGTCGGGTTGACAGGTAGGCAAAGGGGAAAGGATTGTCTTTTTTTTCCCATTCTTGATATATATATATATATATATATATATATATATATATATATATATATATATATATATATATATATACTGTTTCTTTGTCTTTCTATTTTTGTATGTATCTTAAAAAAAGTCAGACTGCTGTGAAATTATATTATCACACACAAAAAATGGCATTTGTCAATGATAATTAACCTTGCTAACGAAACTAAACGATCGTGTTTGTCTTGACAGCCCACTTACCTTCGATGGAATTAAATGCTACCTGTTACATTATTAATATAAACACATTACTTTATCAACCGTATCTGTCTTGACTGACCCCATGGCGTGAGGTTTCAAGTTAAGGTTTCTGTCTAGTAGTGGGCATGGTTATATAAGCTACAATACTATGTAACTTAAAAGTTGCTGTTGTCATATTTTGACTCGATTGCTTCATCAGTTCAATGTTATGTGGATTGTTTTTGCATTTACCCATGTGTTTGTTATTCCAATACTTTATTGTTTCTTTTGATTTGAAGCAATGTTATGGAAGATATATCCATTGCTTTTTTTGTACTTCCCTTTGGAATTCATCCAGTTTAAAAGAATACTAACTAATCAGATTTTCATTTGAAGGCTTGTCTTCAAACAGTTTAGCAAATAAACTACAGGCAGTATTAAAAACACTGCACGCTGGTAGCGTACAATACATCTAGGTTAACACATTAGATAGTTTCAAATCGATTACGTTTTTTTTTTGTTAATGGAATCTTTAAAATAACAAACTAAACATAACGTTATTAAGAACTTTAATGCACACCTCCCAACACGTTAAAAACGAATACATTTCAGAAATAGAGCTTTGTCCTGACTTTTCAGAGTTTAATATAAATACAACTACACAACCTTAGAATATCAGACCTTCAAAATACACCGTTTTCAGTGATTTACACTCAACAGAGAAATTGTAAGTATAGTTACTTCTAATAGGTTCCAATGGGGACGTGACTTGTATACTATCTTATATCGTGCCTCTTTATTTTTAAACAAATTACATGCAATCGCTAATCTAATTGGTAGGGAAACTGACAAAACTTTACTTTTAATCCAAATACAATCCTTCCAGTTTGAAGTAGTTAAACATTTTGTGGAACAGGGGTTTAAATCTGTATTTGAAGTAAGTATTTAAGGAAAGCATGTTCATTTTGCAATAGTTTTTAATTTAGTATGCATTCCCTAAAAAGTGAAAGTAGCAGTTTCGAAAAGCAAAGATACAGAAGTGTAAAATATTTTAAGTTTCTGACTATCCTGGGGGTTACAATACTGAATCCCCCCCCCCCCATGATATTAATTCTAGATTGGAAGTTAATTCATGTAAAAACAGTTATCAAATCAGAATTTGATGTGTTTTCAACTGGATAATAGTAATTCATTTGAAAAGGAATTAGTCTGACACTTTATAGAGTTAACATATGGTTTTGCTCTCACTAGTTTAGTCATTTGTGTTTTGTGAAATGTGCGCTACCATATTTTTTTTGTAGGGTATGTAACGTAAAAAAAAAAAAAGTGACACATTTTGTTGTAATGATGGCTATTGGCTGACTGTTCCTCACTTTTGTTGAAAAGAGCAAGCAGAGTTGCTTAAAGGTGAGTCTGACTGCCTACCTCGGAATTCAGAAAGATTGTTCTTCATTGCCAGGTGATTCTGCATGGAAGAATTAAAATAATATTAACCTTTTACTTGTATTCCTAAACAACACTTCTAAGTTGAAACAGTAAGTTCTGACTTAATTCAACAGACAGCCATTGAACTACATTCTGAAGGTTTATTCTAACTGAGATGTGTGTGGGGGGATGTTTTATATAACATTACTTATTTTGGTTATCTTAATCATAATCATTGTCAGAAACCGTAATGAAAATGATCTGTGCTTGAAGACTTTTTTCCGCTTACTAACTGTAAAGCTGCCTTTTCACCAGGCATTGAGGGTAAGGTTGTCTATGGGCACAGTTTCCTTTCAGTTTTGTCACACACATTCATTGGGGAATAAAATAGCATTACTTTTCAGTGGCTTTTTTTTTTTTTTTTGATAAGGGACCTCTTTTGATGGGACTGTTTTATTTAAATAACGTTACCCCTTTCTTATTTTTACTGAAGTGTCCAGCTGCTGATCTCTAAACAATTGCAGAGATCCTGAAGGATAATGAACTAAAGACTTAAGTTAGGAAACACTGATAAAAAGCCTTGCGACTCAAGTAGAAAGATCATAATAGTTTAAGAGGCACTATGCAGATTTTGCCTGGATACTCTTTGCAAGTGCAAGCATGGTAGTGATTCGGTGATGTTTTCCTGGTATCAGCCTCATTCTGAGTGTTCTGTGTCAAACAATACCCAACTCCAAAATTACAGGCAGTGGTTGTGCTTTAGTTCCTCAAAAAGAGGCTGTGTAGTGAGTGAGGTACTTTCTGTTTTTCTTAGCTAGATGCACACTGCGTGGTGTGGGGAAGATGGCAGTTTTCATCCCCCATTTTGTACCTGCTCTGTGGATAACCTGGGGACTTCCAGCCTTTTTAGAGAACTGAATAAAATTGCTTGAAAGAAGATGATCACATTTGTTGGTACCTAGGATGATTGAGTTTTTTTTCTGTGGCCTTGACCAGTTTCAAAACCTGTTACCAGATGGTCGTGTGATTATCTGTGCATAATCCCCAACAACAGGGGTATAGTGGAGTTGCCTGTAATTTTACAGTTTTGCATAGAGAGAACCACTTATTTAATTGTAATGAAACTGTCTATTTATAATTTCTAGTTTTGTATTTACAGCCGTTGCATAGGGTTTGTACAGCCTAATTGTGATACAATAATGGCTGGTTCCACAGACCCCAATTAGCACTAATTAGGGATGGATATTTTAAACGTTTAAAGGTATAACTCTAAAGAAGTAGTAAAACGTTTAATAATATGCTAGACGTATAACCGGTCACGTGACAAATGTCACCAAACGCATATTTTTTTATGCATTAATTTTATTAATTTATCATCAGTAGTCCGTCGTGTGTGAGACTGTTCTAGTGCCACAGCAGGGGTGGCCAATTTATTATTATTATTATTATTTGTTTATTTAGCAGACGCCTTTATCCAAGGCGACTTACAGAGACTAGGGTGTGTGAACTATGCATCAGCTGCAGTCACTTACAATTACGTCTCACCCGAAAGACGGAGCACAAGGAGGGTAAGTGACTTGCTTAGGGTCACACAATGAGTCAGTGGTTGAGGTGGGATTTGAACCGGGGACCTCCTGGTTACAAGCCCTTTTTTTTAACCACTGGACCACACAGCCAATTTGTATCGGCTGACGCCCAGGACAACAAGATTTGTAGGACGGACAACAAATTTGTCTTTATACTCTGCCCGTCGGACAAGTAGTTTTTATTTATTTATTATTTTTTTCTTTGTTCGCTTTGTTGCTAGAAAGGCACTCTGGGTATATTTGTAGAGAGCCACGCAAGTTTCTGAAAACTGAGTTGTGGAAGTCTAGCACATACACATACATTTTAAAAAGTCGCCCCACCCTTATTAAAATGTTCCTCAGTTTGGAACACATTTGCTAGTACATTTAAGTAACATACTAAGAGTACAACTATAATAAGCAATACTTGGGAGTTATTTAAATGTAAAAAGAGTTTCTGCCTGTTTTTTTCCACTGAATTCAACTTCTGATGTTTTAGTCTGTTGCATCACAGACACAAATTGCCAACTATTACTGCTGCTTTGTGGAATTCTGCACACAGAATTCAGCACTCAGGCAGCGCCGCAACAGTTTTCTCGTTATCCAATGATCCAAATAAACAAACATACAAAAAACGTTTTATACAAGCGTCATCGCTGGGCTTCTGGGTAGTGTAGTTTTGAAAGCAATCCATTATTTTTTATAGGAGAATAACAGCGGTAAAAGGCTGTTTGCGCAGTGTTTTTTTTATTTTTATATAAAGGTGCAGTTGCAAAGCAGAATTCCATTCCCAAAATGCCAATTCTGTTCCCAATGCCTAATTCCACGATTCCGTCCGTGATTCTGCGATCGTGGAAGCTAGCCACAGAGGTTCGGCAGAAACATTTCGATTGGAAAACTGCAAAGCAGCAGACAAATGCAACCCAACCTGGAGTCAGTGCAGCACCCAGTGACACACGCAAGACAAAACAATGGCAGGTAGATAAATGCAATAAAAATAAAACTTCTGTGCAGTCTGGAACACATTTGCTAGTACATTTAAGTAACATACTTAGAGTACAACCTAATACTAAGCAATACTTGGGAGTTATTCAAATATAAAAACAGCTTCTGTCTTTTTTTTTTGCCTACAGGTGTTTTAGTTTGTTGCATCAGACACACAGATTAATTGCCAACTATTATTGCTGCTTTGTAAATAGTTTTATAACTGCTGAACCCCAGATTTATAAAGGTGTGTATAACCTGTCAAGTTTCTTTGATTTCTTTTACTGTTTTTCTACCAAAATGCATGCAGTATTTAAAGTAGGCTCCATTAAATACTGCAGACATAAAATGTTTTTTTTTCTCATTTAAAAAAATAAATAAAAAAATGTAAATATGGTAAATGGCAAACTAGGTTAGCAATAAATTGAAAGAAAAAGAAATATTACTTAATTATTATTATTTTTTCCCCCCCCCCAAGGAAAGTTAGTCTTGAAATGCTTCTAAAGAGTAAACTTTACGTTTTTTTTTTTTAAACGTATTCCCAACAAGTACACGCTTGCCCATGAAGTGTTATAAATTACACAACACGATTTTTTGTAACTTCACTAGGTTGTTGCATTTAAATGTCAGGTTCATGTATTAAGAAAGCATTATAACTTATTTGCTCATTTACAAAAAACGTAAATAATACCTGAAGTTTAAAAGATTAGCGTGTGTCTTGACAGAGGCTCTCACTCTCAGGCAGCCATTTCTGGGTTTCTTTGTAACCAACAGAAGATCAGCTTCTTCCACAGCAAGCCAATCAGAAGTCATAGGGGTGGGATGTAAACACTTTGTAAAATGTTTGTGTGTGTGCTAGACTTCCAAAATTCAGTTTTCAGTTTTTTAAACTTTTAAATTGCATTCCTTTTCTCAAAATGGCTTCCCATGTACCTGCATGGACCTCTCAGAACTACATTTCCCATCATTCTCCTGCTCACGTATGTAACTGATATGGATTTACCAGTGAGCAGGAGGATGATGGGAAATGTAGGGAACGCAATTTAAAAGTTTAAAAAAGTGGTCACAATGTAAAAAAATAAAAATGAAAACAATACACAATAAAAAATAAAAAAAAACACACCTTACGTAAACAGTTGTAGCAACACATGGAAACATGTAACACAATCGAATAAAAAGGTCTTTATGTACTCTCTTAATGTGCATGTGCATGTGCATTTGCATGTATTGTTTGCTCTGGAATTGACAGATTGGAATACTACAAAGCCTGAATTTGAGACTAATAAATGTGAATTATGTTTTTACTTCTTTTAATTTGTGACCCACTGACTTGTCTGTCACCCACACATTCACAGATGGTGTGATTTGGCAAACTAAATGCTATAATGCTGTAACTTTTTATAAGAAATGTCTTTGTGTATTAAGGAATAGTGAGAATTACAATCAAGTGGGTGTCAAAAACTGTGTGTCAATGTAATAAAACAATGCCATTCTCTGCATAGTTGGACCATTGACCCTTTTTTTTCTACTGTACTGTAATGGTCAGGTATACTAAAATGATCTTGTAATCTTTAATTTAACCTGTATTAATTATTGTAGTTAGAAATAATCAATGTCTGGTTTATAAGTATTGGCATCTGTCAAGTCTGTAAAAATGTAACCGAACTAAGTAAGTATATTCATGGATTGAAAACCAGTACACAGTAATTAAGCTGCATTATAAAGTCAATAGCGAGAAAATGATGCAACATCTGTTGAAGAAGAATGTTTTGGCAACACAGCAGATGATGGTCAAGACAAGAGTTGGATTCACATTTGAGAAGGGCATTCCTAGCAGACTACAACAAAGAAAATGGGTGCAGAACAGTATCAGACATGGAGTATCAAAATCCACAATCAGAGCAATAATCAAGTACCACAGAACAAATCCAACCATATAGTCTGCAGGAGAATTTTCAGAGCAGCTAGAAAACAAACAAAACAATCAAAAAAAACCCCACAAGATTAACAGCCAAGGACTTAAAGAAAGATTTAGAAGCATCGGGCATATTGGTGCACGAAAGAACTGCTCAAAGCACCTGAAAACGGAGGAGTTTGCTTGTAGTCCTCGCTGCAAACCACTTTTAAAGAAAATTGATGAAACAAAACCTGAAGCATTCTTCAATAGAATTCTCTGGTTCAAATGAGACTAAAACAGAAGACAAATGGACCACAATATGTTTGGAGAAAAAAGAAAGGGAAAGCCTTCAATGAAGAAAACCATGTGCCTACAATTAAACATGGAGATGGTTCAATCATGATATTGGGATGTTTAAGCAGTTCGGGGACTGGAGACATTCATGTGATGGAAGATCACAGGAATGCAACCATGCATCAAAACATTCTACAAAGTACAATGATACCATCTACTCGTAGGTCTATTGGCAGACAATTTATCTTCCAACACGACAACTAAGTCAGCTCTGGAGTTGAAGAAAATTAAGAAAGGTTCTGTACTGGCCTTCATAATCACCAGATCTCAATCCAAAAGAAATGCTTTGGACTGATTTGAAAAAAGCTTTAGCTAAGCTCTGTCTGAACTGAAGGAAATATGCAAGATAGAATGGGCCCAGATTTCACCAACAAGATGTAACATAATGGTTAAGAATTATCGTAAATGTCTGAAAGCTGTATTAAAAGCTAAAGCAGGACATGTAAAATACTAAAGCAGGGGTGCCAATACATTGTTCATGAACAAATGCCGGTTCTTTTAAATGAAATCCTTTTTGTTTTTTGATAGACTATTTATTTTTTAAATTGTTTTATTAAAAAAGGGGTTAAAGTTTACTAAATGCTTGCCCTTTTGTTACCATGAATTACGGTATAATAAACATAGGTGGCCAATACTTTTGTCTGCGACTGTATATGACTTGGGTCTAAGAGAGTATGAAAGACATGAAAGTGTTTTCAGCCCTTTAGTGGGGTTTGCACTACCCTCAAATTGAGAATTAATTCTGTAATGTCACTTCCAACAAATTTCCAGTTTGTTTGTTTGTTTGTTAGTTTGTTTTAAATGTAATCTGGATTTTATTTTTGAGATCATGTATTCTCATTTACAAAGGTGACCCTTTAGACCAGAAGTGGCAGCAGCAACATACATATGATGCATATCCATTTCAACAAACTCCTACAAATGAACAAGTTAATTGTTTTAAAATTGATTTGGGAATCAAAAGCTATCCATGTATCATAGATCTTCACCTTTTTTTATTAAAAAAAATAAATCTGGTGTTATTTGACAGTCAGTACTGAAATACAATGGTAAAATTCTAACTGCTTGCCAAAATGTAGGGAGCATGTTCGAACAATTTCTATTGTTGAAGGTCAACAACAAAATGTTTCTTTTCTTTATTGAACTATGGACAGATTTTTACTTCTGGATACAGCACCTTGTTGGATGGTTAGTTTAAAAAAACTAACTTATTTTAAAAATAGATCTATTTTTTTCCATCAGAATACATTATGGAAAATGGCATGCGACTGTTTGTTTGTTTGTTTTTGTTATTTGTGGGAGCTGGTTGTACCTGTTTGGGGTTGGGCACAAAGCCACAGTGCTGCTAGCCTGTTTGCAGAGGCAGACAAGCTGCCATCACACAAGCCTAAAGGCTGCAGGACATGCTTGATTGAACCCCATCTGTCACTGTGTATGTGATTATCCACAAAGTCAGCAATACCCTGTCTGCATGAACCTTGAGAATGACGTCATGCTTATTTTAAAGTAAATGCAGAAACTTTGTACTATGGAAACAGATTGATGCCTTGGAGAATTGCTTGTTCGTTTGTGATAAAAGTTGCTAATGACCTTCTTTTAGCACAAGATGAGTGTATCATAATCTGGGGGTATATTAGGATGCTGTCTGTTAGTATGTTACACTTAAATTTTTATATATGTCGAGAGATATGTTAACTTGAACTGTGAAATTGTGTTCTATGTGATCCCCCATTTGTAATGTACAATGGCACTAACGGTTAGTGCAGGCACTGGAAATTAAGATGATATATGTACTACAGAACTAACTTCAAGGTAATAGGTGGCAGTCGGGTATCTGGGTTTTTTACGAGAAACATGTGTTGTGGCCCCCTGGAAACTGTCTCCAGTTAGGGGAACTTCAGAAAATGAACGCAATATTAATTATCCCATACTGGGATGCAGGGCTTATTGAATAAGCACAAATTGATGTAACACATATTCAAATTTAGCAAAGTTAACACACTACAGTACTAGGGGTGGGATTTTCAACAAATATTTTACTGACATACTGGAGCATTACAAGTTCCAAGAACTCAACTCCAACGCCAGACAACACTCTCCTCTATGTAGTAGTGTACATACTGTAAACCTCCCAAACACTGCCACAAGTCTTATTTTTAAATACCAATCTAACACACAATTAAGTAATGAATGTAATATGTGTCGCCTTGTACTGTTAATTGTATATGGTCAAGTATTACTAAATAATGTAACGTATTCAAATTCATGTATTCACACAACTTTACATTAAATTGTTAAAATGAGATACCTGGCCTACCTGTTTTTCAAGTGTCTCTCGGAGGTCCTTTTATTTTATACAAACAAAACTAAAAATAAATGGCAGTTGGGTCCAAAATCATATACAGAACATTTAAGTGAAAAAAGCCATCCACCTAGTATGGGGAAGATTGGGGAATGCGACGCCCACTGACAAGAAATCTGTTGAAACACAATGTCCATATTTTCGCCGATTTCCACTTTACAAAAAGCCTTTAACATTTCAGACTGTTTGGTACAAAATCCAAGTCAATGTGGGAAAAAATGAAATCTCAAGTTCAAGCTATGTCTGCTTTTATAGTAACCTATGTTTTATTGTTAGCGGATTTGAAATAAAAAAAGACAACTACCAACATTTAAACCATTCCAGTCTATTCCATCCAAAATCCAAGTATAGAGCTGTGGAAGGGTGGTGGGTAGTTCACTGACACACAGGAGACACAAAGGTAATTTGGGAACACCGCACAGGTGCCCAGTTTTGTTATGGGAGGGTAATTTCTTTTCAGCCCGCAGAGGGCGCTGTTGTCCGTGGCCTGCCTTACCAGCGATGGTATAGCAGAGCCACAACTATACCGGGAGCGGTACAGAGTACAGGTGCTCAAACACAAGAATAATCAAAAGGCGAAAGGAACAGGGAAAATAAAGCACAATAAACCAAACTACAAAATAAAAGGTGCTGCGCTCGGCAGCTTTCCCCAACCGTCGCTACCCGCACGGCCTGGGTCTCCGTCCTACACTCACGGCTCCCTCAGCCTGCTATACAAATGTTTATCGGGGCTGCCCAAGGTTTTCCCCGCTACCGCTAATTCTTTTTCTTTTCTTTTTCGTGGGGATTTCCGTCCCCACAGTTCTCGATCCAGCGCTTCCGTACGCCTAGTACGTCTAGGGCAGACCTGAGGGAACAGCAGAATGTTAACTTATAGGGCCAGCAATTCCCCCAAGACCCGCCTCTCAGCCATTCAGAGAGAAGGAAAGCCCGCACACCCACTCTCCCACCTCTCCGTGTCACTGCCATGACTGACAGGCGAATATTGACGGCCTGCTGCCCTTTTCCTGCAGCACTTCGAACACATCAGAAGAGTCAGTACAGGTCTCCCCCTGTTACAAGAGCAATGTACAAAAAATGTTCCTTTTGTTTAGAGATGCCATTTTATTTAAAAATATAACAAACCACGTGGACTGGATACCATACCACGCCTATACAGAGTGTGTCACTGAAGCGCCAGATAGACAGAGGATAAAACCTGACCCACCCAGTGTCAATCTTTCTGTTTCACCAATTAGAAAAACTACTTGGAGGCAATTACCAAACCCCTTCCTTCTTATATTTGCTCACGTGAAGGCAGTATGCATGCATAGTTTAGAAATGGATTTAACTTATTTTCATACAAGTTACATTTTTAGAGTACTCGGGTAATAAGTGAGTGCTCGAGCAATGCTTTTTGTACTTGAACTCGCCCCTGTACAGTACAGAAGTATTCCTGTGGAAAAACTTTTCTTTTTTTAATATTGAAAACTGAACAAGTCTTGCATTTCCCTTTTTAAACCTAGTCAATTGCTCTATCTGACATGGGTGGCAAACTGGTCCAGTCCTATGCTGTCATGAGAGGCAAATTTTCTGTGCTACTTCCGTTTTAATGATTCAGTATATTAGTTGCATATTTGTATAGCGCACAGGATAATCTATAAAACATGATGCCTTCTGAAAATACCAAAATGTGGGCGTATTGAGGCTGGCTTCAAAGGGAGCGTGTGTTTTATTGCATCAGAGCATCCCACATTTGTAACATTGTTTCAGCAGGGTCAGATGGGTAGTACTTTTCTAGAATGTCAATGTACTAGCACTCTGTATGTTAAACCTAAAATATTCAATATAAAAGTGGTAAATAATCCAAAATAAAAAACACTATACTGTAGTCTGAGTAACCCAACGTAAGTATTGTCCACCATAGGCACTGCTGTATGCACTAAAAGGCCAGTGTTTTACACTTCCTGTTTTAGTTGTGCACATGCTCTACATACATTACAGTAGCTTTTGTTATGCTTCATAACGAATCTGTGTTAGGTAAGACTGCTATCTTCATATTTGCAAGGTTAAGAAACACGCCACGCCAAGTAGGTTGACATTGAGCTCTGACCTAATGTGAATGCCATGTGACTTTTTTGAAGTTTCTGCTGTACAGAGAGGACATCTTGACTTGTCTGGCCATATCATGTTACTTCATGTTTGCAACAGCTACAGTATTCCCCCTACATTTTACTTGGGTGCTTTTGAGTTTGTTCATAAAACCCCCAATTTCATGTTCTTTCCTAGTCTTAAGTGATTTAAATGTGATTCCCTGAAGTAACAAACTATGGCTTGCGGTTTTCGTTCGGGCACATTTTAATGGAAACCCCATGTAAAGTGGCAAAACTCAAACTAATTGGTTGTGAAATATCTGAAGCTTGCAGAGAGCAGTAACATGAATTGTGCAAAATAACATTTAGTCATATAACTGCTGTGTATAATGGTACTATATAAAGATTACTGTCTGTATTTATTCACAGAAAGCTAAAATGTAATACCAAGATTGCAGTGTTACAAGCTCTACATGACACATTCCTGCTGTGCGGTCTATGATGACTAAAGTATTCTTTGCAGTTGCAAATTGTAGGATTTTGTTTTCTGTAGAAAATGCAACCTTTTATACTGTCAGGTGTCCGTTAGTTCTGGTACATTAAATAACGCCAAAGAATTTTGCCCAAAAAAGCAGTCAGTTCTTACCCCTATAAGCTGAAACACAAAGCTCATTATGTTCATACTTGGAGAAAACAATGTACCATAATAGGCACATGCATTTAAAAATAAATTTGGGAATACTATACTGTAGATGGAATTGTAAAACAAACTCTGCTGTGGGTTCCCATGTCACTTGCAGGCAAAGTAATGGTGTGTTTATGTTGTATTTTTTTCATACAATCCTGTTTGTTTTGTTTTTTGCAGGATAATCATGGGCCTGACTGGAAAGAAATGTGAGAAAGGGCCGGTGTGTTGGAGGAAACGGGTGAAATCTGAATATATGCGACTGAGACAACTCAAGAGGTTCAGAAGGGCCGATGAGGTCAAGGTAAAAAAAAAAAAAAAAAAATTGTTGTTTTTATTTTGCTGTTCTCTCAAGTGGTTTCTTTAGAAAGCTTTTCTAAGATTTACAGAAAGTCTTTGTCTACCTCTCCCTCCTTTTTAGATTAAAAAAAAATGCTTCATCAAGGCAGGCAGCTGCTGTGTGGGCTGCTTTTCAGGGCCATCTGATAGCATCTGTTAGTTTGGTTCATAGGGTTCCAAAAGTGTGTTTGATGCTGATTTTTAACACCTAGAAACACTTAGTATGTGTCCTCAATATTCAGCTAATAAAGTAAGAGAAAATTAATTAATATCTTATGCTAATCATGTCTGAAACAGCATTACATAAACACCTTGAACAATAAAAGAAAGCTCAACAATGAGTTAAAAGGTATAAGTCATTTAAAATAAGGATTAATCCAATATATTGTTTCTAAATTTGTGAACAGCACATAAAGGATGTTTTTCTTGAAGGGGAAGGTTACTGTCTCACCAAAGCCTTGTGATTCTAAATCTTGATATGGTATTGTTGACCATTTTTGTTTATTAAATTACTTGTTAAAGAATCAGTATCAGTTTTCAACCCTCCTCAGAGTACCGTAGGATTTTGTGTAATTTTTCTTCTTATTTTACAAAGCTATAAATTAACCACAGACAGAAGTAACCCATTGTAACTTAATAATGCAGCTTCTGAACCAACTGTATATGAATAAAAAAAAAAACTTTAAACAAACATCTTATTCAATAAAAAACACTAGGATCAACCAATACATTTTGAATACCAGTTTTTCAATGCAAACTATTCATAATGCCAGTTTGTTTACTCAAATGTTGTAAAATGAGGGTAACCATACAGCATTTTGTTTAAACCTGCAGTAGTACAGAAAATGTCCCAAATCTGTCTGCTGTCCGTTGAGGACTGTTCGAATGAAAATCATTGCCCTCAATTGAAGGGGGAATGTCAACCCTATACGCACATCAGCCCCAGTAGTGCATTAGTGTTAGTGTATAATACTATAATAAAATGTGCTGTTTTTGAGAATCAGTAACCCATTTCATGGAGAACTTACCTCTAAACCCCAACGTACAGTACAAGGGTTGAGTCCCATTATGAGATTTCTTCTTACTAAAACTGAAATATAGTGGAATAGCCTTTTTATATACAAATTACATTTGTCGAGTTGAGAATTGTAAATCTTTTCATAGATTAATTTTTCACCAAGACTTCTGTGTTTTATGTATTGTAGGCAGTTTCCATACATGTGTTAATTGATTCATGCGGTAAAATGTAATTACAACTTCATCCTTATTGAGCTCGACCCGCTGTGATAGCTCTGCATTAGGTTTGTGCTACAGAATGCCTCGGTTCAAACCACTTTTATGAGGGGAAGTTTTCTTAACAGGAGGTTTTCTGAACGGGAAGTTATTAATGGGAATTTAAGCCAATTTGATTGACTAACGAGGACTAGGTACCATCCCAAATCTAAATATGACACCCCTGTCATAAAAATGTATGGAATTATTCTGTAAATGATTAAATTTGCTTTGTAAAAATAAATTCTTGAAGTGCTCTCACTGCATGAGTTTGAATGAGTTTAAGGAATGGCTCAACATTTAATAGTGGTAAACTGCATTCTGCATTTATTTAAACATGACATCCCTATTGCACATACTTTGAAATTGCCCTACTGTGTCATGAGTTACTACTTTCACTACAGTGTTCTACTAGTAGCCCCCTATTGCTACTGAAGAGCTCTCTTTATAGCCTTCAGAATAAGACTGATGCTAAAAGCTTGTTGTGTGCAGCACAGCTTGTCTTTTTGGAATAGTTATTTGAGTAAAGATGTAGATAAAAATAAAACCTCTTCAAATAAGATTAATCAGTGAAGATTACTGTTAGGACATTTTGAATTCTAAAGTATCAGAATCTGGTGGTAACTGGAGGTGTATCTCAGAAGTTTACATTTTATTTACTATTTCATGATACTGATTTCATTTTGTAGCTGCAGCTTTGGTGGGGGATTACGAACACACTTGTTGCCCCTGTACTTGGTTTATAGGTTTTAACTTTGCATTAATTGGTGTGTATTTTTGTCTCTTCCAATGGTTTCTTTCTCCTTGCAGAGTATGTTTAATTCCAATCGACAGAAGATTTTTGAACGAACCGATACCCTGAACCAGGAATGGAAACTGCGCCGGATACAGCCTGTGCACATCATGACATCTGTAAGCTCCTTACGTGGGACCAGAGAGGTCAGCACCCATAGCTTATAAACTAGGTTAATGTCTTTCAAAAAATAAGTGCCACAAATGGTATCCAGATTTTTTTCCTTTTTGCTTCCACATGCATCAAAAGCCAGAAACTATGTGTGTGGCACGCTCCTAGCCATCAGGGCTAATGGATGGAAAAATCCACCGGCCCCACACACATTCTACTGTTCCAGTATAATGTTTATTGATAGTTCACCAAAAATGCGGAGCTTGTGTTGCAATGTTTAATATATTAAATAAGGGAACAAGAAAACCCGTAAAAACAAGCAACTATCGGAACATGTAAAAATGACTAATTGTGACCATTGTACAGGCCACAGAGTTGTAATATGGCTTGTTTATTGATAGATATATTGACATATGTTAAGTTATAATATGGTTTACTCGGGTTGTTTCAAATGTGGTGCTGGATACTCCAGAGAACGTTTTTCATGTTCTGTCACTCGACATTGTTGAGCACAAAAATCACAGCGAAACCAGCTGTTAGGAGACGTTTGGAAAGTAAACTAAATTAGTTCCCCAAGTAGGAGAAAATGGTGTGCTAACAAACGATGAGCCTTAATGGGCCGAATTGCCTTTTCTCGTTCTTAAGTGCTCGCTGTCTGCATCCACATGGCAATGCTAATTGGTTAAAACAGATTCACGGCATTTTTGCAGGCAGTGTAAACCTGCCATGCTCATACATAAACTAAAGTTAACAAGAAAAAAGTTGAGTGCAGCAGCACCCCCAGTTCCGTGTCCTTGGGCACCAAAAAAAGAAAACTGCAATGAAAACAGATGCGTCACTGGGACGTGTTAGTATGTGAAATTTTGAACCCTGCATTATCTTAAAGATGTATTACATTTTTATGAACCCGAGATATGACTTTATGTTATGGCAAGAAAAAATAAATAATATATATATATATATATATGTATGTATATATATATATATATTTTTTTACTCCTAGTATCATGTATGTAAATAGTTAGGACCCTTTTGGTTAAGATAAATACAAGTGACGCATTGTCCCTGCAGTGTACTGTGGAGAGTGGATTCTCCGAGTTTTCCAAGCAAGTCATTCCTTTGAAGACACTAAATGCGGTTGCGTCTGTCCCCGTCATGTACTCATGGTCTCCTCTCCAGCAAAATTTCATGGTAAAGTATTTGTTGGGTTTTGTAAACTGTAAAAACTGATCAACAGAATTGTGGAAAAGCGGATTCATCACTGTGTGTTGATATAAAATATTATTTATTATTTATTTCTTAGCAGACGTCCTTATCCAGGGCGACTTACAATTGTTACAAGATATCACACTATTTTTTTATGTACAATTAACCATTTAAACAGTTGGGTTTTTTACTGGAGCAATCTAGGTAAAGTACCTTGCTCAAGGGTACAGCAACATTGTCCCCCACCTGGGATTGAACCCACGACCCTCCAATCAAGAGTACAGAGCCCTAACCACTACTCCACACTGCTATAATGTAATTTTAGGGTTCTTTTGTTTATGAACATGGCTTTAATTTTAAAAGTATGGTTTTCTCCTTCCAGCACAACTGCTGGTAACGAGCAATCGGTCAACTATGCCTCTCATAGTGCTGAAACTGAAGACAAATTGACTGCCTTCACACGTGAAATCTGTGTAACTCCAGGTTGTCTGTAGTCTGTTGCTATCCAAACTGTTGGCAAAGAGACCAGCAGGGTTATACTGCAATAGTGTAAAGTGGCAGTAGAAGAAATATGTTGCTATAGTACTAGGGTGTGTTTTGTTGACAAAGTAAAACTGCACAGGTGGTGTCTTGCTGTTTCTGCTGCAGGTGGAAGATGAGACTGTTTTGCACAACATACCTTATATGGGAGATGAAATCCTTGACCAGGATGGGACCTTCATTGAGGAGCTCATCAAAAATTATGATGGCAAGGTCCATGGAGACAGAGGTAAAGAACTTAAATAAAAATATATGAATATATTTTAATGTATTTAATTTTAAATTTAGAAAAGACAGAGGGGACCAAGCAAAGGCATTCACATGATTGGCATAGGTTCAAATGGCAACCTACTTTTGCTTGGAGATTAAACTGTTTTTTCAAATAAGCACAAATAACATACATGCTTTAATTATTCACCCGGTCTTTGCTAAATGCTCTCTTTTCTTTTGTGTCACAGAAGAAATCAGCGGTTTTTAAAATGTAATGTGAGAATTAAATTAAACACCTCCATAATGCACAATGTAAACCTCATTAAACTGAAGCAGTGACAACCAATGCTTTAAAAAAACAAGCAAACAAACATTTTGTGGTTTATAACCCTTGGGTTGAATCTGTTCTCTCTCTTGTTTCTCTAAAAGAATGTGGCTTCATCAACGATGAAATATTTGTGGAGCTGGTGAGTGCTCTCGGTCAGTACAGTGATAATGAAGATGAGGATGACGGGGATGAGGAGAATCACGAATACAAGTTTGAAAAAATGGAAAGTGCCGACACAAAGGATGAAAACGATGACCTTCTGAAAGACCAGGATCTTGGTGGAGAAGGTAAAAAAAAAAAAAAAAAACTTGTGTAACATCTGGGCTGCAATCTGTCAGGGTTCTAAGGATTTCTGAGATTCCCTGCCAGTTCAAAAAACAAAAGAATCAATTTGTTTGTTTTTAACCAACTGACCTGGGTTGCTGTCCAATTTGTAACACCCTTTAAGAACAACCAGAGCTCTATTGGTTACAATTTCCAGTCGTTTTATCTTGGCTTCTGGAGATACTGTTGAAGTAGGTTGTAACACTGATACAAAAGAAATCACTCGGTTACAAGGTCAAATGATTTGTTTTTGCTGCCAGTTATGAGCTTTCTCATCGCCTGCTGAAAAAATAAAAGGCTTCCGTGGAATGTCAGGAAGTTAGCAGTGCTACTCTACAATTGAATTCACTTTTAATTTGCATACAGTGGCAGAGGAATAGCCTGTGCAGCTGGTGCAACTGCAGAGGGGGCCATGCACTTGGAGGGCCCTGGAGGGGTCTGAAAGTTTGGAAAAAAATATTTAACAGTGATAATATCCTTTTATATTGCACATTTAGATTTGCAGATGTTACAACCTTCATGTTTGTGTCGGTGTAGCTACCATTGCCAGTAATTCACTTTTTTATCCTCCCTCATTCCAACACTGCTATTCTTTTAATAAATAAATATAATAAAAAAATTGAAAATGGATCAGATTTCCTTTAACCTGATTGGCCAATACAAGGGTTTAAATCTGATAAAGACCTTGAATGTCATCTTTCAAACTACGTTTAATCACTGTTCCAAATCAATCTGCCCGAAAATAGGTAAATCCAGTAGTCATGGTTTTTTTTTTACCTTTTTGTGCTTGTTGAAAGAAAATCTCTGTTCTTGTACATGCCCTCTGAATGTTGTCTGTTAGTGTAGACTATTCTGCTTCCTCTCTGTCCTATCTATCTCTATTTAAATTTAGTATAGCAAATACAGTAAAATAAATCAAGAATAGGGTTTACATTCAGTGGCAATACAGTAATCACAATACTATAGCTACTAGTCTGATTACTGTTCAACATACTGTGAATAACTTCCTGAACAAACAGGACCAGGATTAACACACATACAGTTAACTAGATATTTTAATTACTAAAACTTTATTTAGCTAATAAATGTTAGGACCTAACTTAAATACTGAAACACAAATACACGAACATGCACTCAAATCCAAATAAAAAAATAAGTTAACTGTACTTTTTATTCTTTACACATGGTTCACAAACCATGTTTGCTTTTCCATATGAGGTACCTGTGCTATGCCAAGTAGTGTCATCGGAAGAAAAGTCTCATTTTTAGTCAGCGCGCATGCAAATTCATTTGCACATGCCAAGTTTGTTTTGCGCCACATTTGAGTCTTGTCTGCTAAAGTCTAATTTCAGTGGTTTTGCTTTGAAATGTAATGATTACACACATAGAAGGTAAATAGAGACCCTTCTGCTCCGCTACACTAGTAAATGCACTAATTATCAGTACAATGTTCTTACAAAGCAAAGAATGCGAAACAATTTACATATTCAATCAATACGGTTATACAGTATATTGCACATTTATTAGTTTATTATTAAAATTGTGCTGGAGTGACTCTATTTGACATAATACCCTGACCTGAAGAACAGCTCCATGTAAGTAGAATCTTTTTTTATTATTTGGCAATTGGAAATAGCTACGATTTCAAGCGTCCACTGCTGGGATGAAGTGCAAGTGAAGGCTATGCCTGCGAGACCGCAGATGGAATTCTGAGCAAACCGCACTGCTTGCACAATAATGAGGAAAACGTTTGTTTTTATTAGAAACAAGAGTGCTGCGTAGAATCATGAAAAAACTAACAGAAAAACTGTAAATGTTGTGTTCTTTCTCTCCTTTTTTTCCCCAACATCCATTTTCTAATAGCAATAGAACCCTCATAAGAGGACTTTGTCTGGTAAGACCCTTCTCGTTCTGTTAAATACCTGCCCTCGCCTGCGGGACGTTTAACGACACGTGGCGGGCCTTACCAGGCGATAAAGCCCTCCTCTGGGTTCTATTGGTTAATTCAGTGAATGAGTTTCCTTGAAGAGACTGGTGATTAAACTTGTTGGCTTGTGATTAAACATAGTGTAGTGTTGGGTGTAAAGATACACACACAATGCAGTGCAAGTAGGTGATGGAAACCTTTCTTATTACATGTAGTCCTAGACACTCATGCATGCTAACCTTCTGAGAATTAAATATTGTTAAATACTGAACACATGACTTGGCATGCTGTTTTATGTTACATTCAAGTTTGGGAGGGCCCACAATAAAGTCCTGCACCGGGCCCTACCTTTCTCTTCCTCTGCCACTGTTTTCCTTCAACTTTCTATTTTGGTTAATGCTAAATAGGTAGTTGCCTGTTAGTCTGCCTTTAAAATAATGTATTCTGCGATACTGTGGGCAGACACATAGAATCACAACATTAGTAAGATGAAACGTTTTTTGTTTCTTACATCAGCAATGATCCTCTATTCCCTTTTGTTTTCAGGTAACGAAAACTCAATAAAGTTCCCATCTGACAAGATATTCGAAGCAATTTCATCCATGTTTCCAGACAAGGGAACATCTGAGGAACTCAAAGAAAAGTATTTATTTTTTCACATGCTTTAGTTTTTTTTTTTTTTACTGCAATTTAAATAAGGTCGCTGTTTTGATGTAAGCCCCCATAACCAGTCATTACATGTAGATTGATGATAATAATTAGATTTCAAGGTTTATATCAACAGGATGATTGCAAAGTTACCACTTTGCTCTGCTGTGGGTGTGGATGTGGTGGGTTGTGTCATAGAATTGTAGTAGTTGGGTTTTCTTTTTTTGTTGTTTTGTTTAGTTTAGTGTGTGTGTGTATATATATATATATATATATATATATATATATATATATATATATATATATATATATATATATATATATATATATATATATATATATATATATATAAAATAAATCTTTTGTAGTTCATGGATGAATATTTTTCTAGCAGTTTGGAGTTTCACCTCCATATCTCTCTATTCAGGTACAAAGAACTGACAGAGCAGCAGCTTCCTGGGGCACTCCCTCCTGAGTGTACCCCAAACATTGACGGACCAAACGCTAAATCTGTCCAGAGAGAGCAGAGCCTGCACTCCTTCCACACGCTCTTCTGCAGACGCTGTTTCAAATATGACTGCTTTCTTCACCGTGAGTAACTCTGCAAGGAGTTGTTTGAGGCTCGTTCTTCAGCACTAGTATAGCTTTCACTAGAATGCTGTAACAGTGATGATGGTGATTCACATCACAAGTATTTTGATGTCTTGATCCATAAGGCAAGTTGATTGATCAATACCTGTATTAAAGAGGTTATATTGACAATGCGAGATCTTCTGAAATGAACTGAAATGTATTCTTGAAATCAGTAATCCTAATATTGTTCTGTTTGCTCGATAGCGTTCCATGCAACTCCCAACACATACATACGGAAGAATATGGAGAACTTGGTGGACAGTAAGCCTTGTGGTCTTGATTGCTACATGTATCTTGTGCAGGTAAGAGTCTTTTGAGTTAATTATTTTAAACATTTTCACCCATTGCACTCAATGAAATCTCAATGTAGAACAAATATGCTATCAGTAGACCTTTTTTGAGTTAATATTCTGCTGAAGTAACTAGTCTACTTACCTTGTCTACATGACAGAACTACTCCTAAATAATAAAAATCCAATAAACTAAAGTCAAAATAGAATTAGGTGGCAATAGATCTACTGCTGCTGCTTAAAACTGTAATACTATAAAAAAAAATGTAAAAAATTGACACATTGACCCAAGTTTTTTTTTAATTTTTTTTTTTTTAAGGAAGGGGCCAGGGAGTTTGCAGCAGCTCTTACAGCTGAGCGTGTCAAGACCCCACCAAAGCGTATTGTGGGACGTCGCAGAGGGAGGCTTCCCAACAGCAGCAGCCGGCCAAGTACCCCAACTATAAACATGTCTGAAGCCACAGACAGTGACAGAGAGGCCGGGGGTGAACTGGGGGACGGTATTGACAAGGATGACGATGACAAAAAGGATGAAACAAGCTCCTCTGGTGAGTCATTTCTTGGCATGGAGTAAAGATGCCTATTAAGAATGTTTGTCAGAATTTAATATTTGTATAGCCTGCAAGAAGACAAGGTGGCTGAAACTGGCCCAAACACTTTCCTTTGTTTGCTAGTATGAAAGCAATGCTATTGTAATGCTACTATTAGTATGAAAACCATTCCTACTGTACATAACTGCCCAAATGGGTACACAATGTATCTGTAAATTCATGTTTTCCTTGTTTGCCAATGATCATAGGGGCTTTACTGTGCCCTTTGGGAACACATACACTGGCTCTGAAACACTTGTAAGCACATAGCTTTTAAATAAATACAATTGCTTCCCAAGAGTTTAAACTTGGCCTATTCCTTTTCTGATTTTTGCCCAACAGAAGCGAACTCGCGGTGCCAAACTCCAGTGAAGCTGAAGCTGAGCTCTGAATCTCCTGAGAATGTGGATTGGAGTGGAGCCGATGCCTCTCTCTTCAGAGTCCTTATCGGCACTTATTACGATAACTTCTGTGCAATAGCCAGGCTAATTGGGACAAAAACATGCAGACAGGTAAGACTGGTTCTGTTCAAGGTAGAATAAATAGAATGTAAAAAAATTCCCACACTCGCAGATCATTCATGTTTTGTTTGTGTCTTTCATTACATGGTTTGTGGCAATATTATCATCTTTTTACATCATCAATGTGAGAGAAATGCAAGGTAGTGAGACTAATTGATTATTTATCTCACCATTTACATCTGTGCACCTTCCCTCATAATAAAAATAACAATTTACATTTTGTTAGTAGAAGCAATCAACTCAACTAGTGTATCGCAATGCAATTGACACCAGGGAAGCTGGTCTTCACACTGATGACACATAAAAGCCCTTTTGATGAACTAACTAGAAGCATCTTGTAATGGTCTTTGGTGGAGAACATATTGCAATTAGCCTTGATATACTCAAACTTTAAGTTTCAAGGATATGATGAATAAATGAAACAAAACAAGAATTGGATTCCAAAAACCATGAATGATGTGTGGTTGAGAATTATGTAATTTTGTACACCCTATTCTACCTTAAGTTACATTTAAAAACCTAGAGAACAAGGACAAGTCCAAATTTTGTAGTTTGGTTCAGTAATCTGATACAAGTTAGCATTGTTACAATCCTGCTGTGGAAAAAATAACATTCACTGAAGAGCAAGAAACTGGGACTGGCACCACAGGTCTAGGACTAACACCACATAAAGGGCTCTCTAGCTGACATCTGAAAGTTTTCTTGCATGAATTGCTTCTTCCACCCTGAAGAAGACACAAGCTGAAAGGTTTGTCTACTTGACTTGGTTATTAAAGTTTCACCTTTTAGAATTCTGATTTGTGTGTTTTGAAGTTATGTATGGCCAACTATGTCTGTCTGAGTCCTGTCACTTGCTTTCATTTAAATAATGCTTTATTTTTGACAAGTGTGGAGATTTGAATAAATAGGCTCCCCTACAGTTTGACTGTTAAGAGGTCTGACTAGTTATAAATGCATTAAAAAAAATAAAAACTTATATAAAATAAGGTCGCTTCAATAAATCCATTACATAAAATACTTTAATTACCACTAAAGTAAACATTACTGCACAACTCTGTTTTTGACTTTCAGGTCTATGAATTTAGAGTAAAAGAATCTAGTATTATTGCACGTGCACCTGCTGAAGATGTAGACACTCCACCAAGAAAGAAGAAGAGGAAACACAGGTAAGGTGCCAAAAGAGTATGAATAATAGTACTTGACCATGTTGGAAATGGGCTTTATTCAGAAATCTGTAGTTTTTAACCCCCTTTTGCACTAAGTTGGTTCACTTCCTTTTTGTGGATAATGACCCATATTCTAACATGCCAGGATGGTGCAGCATATTCTTGTGATGGATGTACTGTCCGTAATTTTTTTTAGGATACATCAGCTACAGTAAATGGGTGTGCTTCTGCTTCCTGGTTAAGATGTCCAATAGCCAGGTTTTTCATTAGTTTTCTGAATGAGGAGAATATTGTGAGGGGGGTTTAATAACCAGATTATAGCCCAATGTGTAATGTTGCAGCTTATATTTTTTCCCCTGTTTTTAACTGTTGCAGGTTGTGGGCCACACACTGTAGGAAGATCCAGCTTAAAAAAGGTGGGTTACATTGGGGTCGGCACCAGTTATAAAGAGGCATTTTTTTATTTTCTTGATGTGAGAAGAAAGGAGACTTGGAGGAAATGGGCAGGTCAACCACACCTGTTCATCTGGCATTCTTCAAAGCCTGAATTAAATTAGAATGTGGTTGTTGTGCAGTAATATTTACTTTAGAGGTAATTAAAGTATTATTTGTAGTGTGTTTTGTTTTATAACAATTTGAGAATTGTACAGACAAGTCTTAATTCTACAGTTTTCTTGGTTTCGGATTGGCACCTCTATCTTTTGGTTTGAAATGTTTTTTTCAGTTGTATGGTTTGAAAATCAAATGATGCTTAACACATGAAAACATTCTGTTCTCCAAATTCTCTCAGGGTTCTAAGAGTATCTAGGCAGAGAAAGTTAGTTAGAATGAGTAGTTATGCCTTTTTTGTTTGTTTGAATACACACCAAAGGTGTGCCAAAGTTCTGCAGGTGAAAACTGACTATCTGCCCACTCTGTTCAATTTGCCCAGATGGCTCCTCGAACCACGTGTATAACTATCAGCCATGTGACCACCCTCGCCAGCCCTGTGACAGCTCCTGTCCCTGTGTCATCGCTCAAAACTTCTGTGAGAAATTCTGCCAGTGCAGCTCCGAATGTGAGTCCTGCAAAAACTGCGTAGCTAAACAGCTCTAATTGTACAGCTTAGGTAGGGTATAGAATACAGCAGGGAAAAGACAATTAATTCTGAGATTAAATGCTAGTCCTTTGCTTTTTAATCTTAAAAAAGTGTGTGTATATAGATATATAAGAAAAGGTTTTTAAAAAATGTACACAAAGTTTAAAAGATTAAAAAATCTTTTATTTTCAGGACGTTTCGGACAAAAGGCCTTCAGCTGTTTAAAAAGAAAAGTAAACACAGTGCAGTAAACTTGTTGTTATTCAATAATTGTAATTTTACAAAAATTCTGTGGATGGTGTCATGATAATTAGAATAGAATGTTCATTTCCAGAAGTTCCAAAGTACCTCATATATATTAGGCCTTTCTATAGGCTGTTGGAAAGGTGTTTTTTTTTTTACTGCTATTTGGCAATGCCAAAAAGAAACGGCTGACTCTGATAACCTAGATTTGGACGCTGTTGTTGGTCTGCTGTCTTCCAGGTCAGAACCGGTTTCCTGGCTGCCGCTGCAAGGCTCAGTGCAATACAAAGCAGTGCCCCTGCTACCTGGCTGTGCGGGAGTGTGACCCAGACCTTTGCCTAACGTGCGGAGCAGCTGAGCACTGGGACAGCAAGAATGTCTCCTGCAAGAACTGTAGCATTCAGAGAGGGGCTAAAAAGGTGTGTGTGTATGGGGGGGTGATTTTGCAGGGGCCATTTCTCATGTATAATTTTACAATTCTAGTAATGTGTGTGTGTGTGTGTGTGTGTGTTCTGTAAGAAATAAGCAATAGTTCATTAATTTGTTCTTTTTCATTTCCGCCTCAGCACTTGCTGTTGGCCCCATCGGATGTTGCAGGATGGGGTATTTTTATCAAAGAGTCTGTGCAGAAGAATGAGTTCATCTCCGAGTACTGTGGAGAGGTTAGTTGAACAATTTTGCAGCTTTACCATGTTAAATTGTTTTAAAATAATGTGTAGGTGTGTGTTTCTTGCAATATGTTTAAGCATACACTAGATATATTGTATATATACAAACTATATATTTTATGACCGTTATCTTGCAGACCATAATAACCTACAGTTTAAGGCTGTTTGATATATTTTTTTTACTTTAGATGGAAAATGTCTGAAATTATGCTTCTACTGTTTATTGTTGATTTTTGCATGTGTTTTTTTATTGTATATTACTTGTCAAAATTGGCTGTATTCAGTTCTTTTTTTTATTACCATAAACACCCAGATACCTCCCTCCCGCGATATCTAAAATACTTGCTGCTCTATTTTGCATTTCTAGCAGTTGGCAGGTCTGATGTACTCTAAAACTTAAGCCTGCCAAAATGTTAAAAATTAAATTAAGTGGTTTGCAGGATTATTCTAAACAATACTAGCTACTATTAAAAAGGCAAGAAATGTAAGAACATTTCTTTTTAAAACATGACTTAATACCATTTTGTGGCTGTTTTCATCACTGTTTTTACCTTTACAAGTTGCTGCATCAATGAGTCTGCCTGCTGGTAGTAACAGCTGTTTACAACTGGGTAAAGGTCATTCAAATCTGCCTTTGCAGAACCAGCAGATGATGCAATTACAAGGTTATTTATTTATTTTAAGTGTTTTGTAGCTAACAAAATAATAAGCCATACTTGTGCTCTGCTAGTCGCTGTATAGGTCTCAAGTGTGCAGTTGTGAAAGAAACACATGTTATAGTTAACATTGTATTTTTTTTAGTTTAAAAACCTGATATCTGGTACTACGCCACGTTAAATAAATCTCTGGTTTGCAAGTCATTCTCTCGCATAATGTAGCACTGGAGGGTGAAATTGTCCCCACATCTTCAATGGCTTCTTTCCTGTCATTAACTAACCAACCAACCGAGGTGAAATGACCTAGGAAGTGCAAGTGTAGCAGATTTTCACCACATGGAAACTGGGAACTTTCTTAATGTAGTATTAAAATTGAAATACCGTACATAATTGCCAAAACACCTGAATTCGTTCAAAACTGCAATTCTGAGGCCTATGTAGCAAATGGAAGTGTAAAACAGGCATGGTTTATGACATTTGTTTGTTAGCTACAATCACTTATTTATGGAGGACATACTGTAAGCTGTCATTGTGGGTTTCTACTTGTTAAAAGCCTTTGATTAAATACATTCTGTATTAACTGCTTTTTCACACTTTCCAATATTACAGTTGACTATTTATGGTGTAGTATGTTCAACCATATGCATCATATATACCTTTTTAAATAAAAGTATAGATGAAAGTCTTAATGGTTTTTTTTTTTTCCCAGATCATCTCCCAGGATGAGGCAGACAGGCGGGGAAAAGTATATGACAAGTACATGTGCAGCTTCTTATTCAACTTGAACAATGGTACTTTTTTTTTAATTCAGAGATTTAAAGTGTCTTTGTTTTGGTGGCTACCTCTAATCGAGTTGAGAGTGTATTTCTCGCTTGCTCTTTGCTTTGTGTCTGTCATAGAAAGCGTGCAAGAGAAAGCACACTCAGCTTGATTCGAGGCAGCCACCGATCACTTATAAACATATTTTAAGTCATTAAATCTAAATAAAAATAGATTAAACATGACATTGACACAATGAATCTGCTTTTATAGAACCTGTTGTGGTTTAAACGTTTAGATTACTCTGACATTCAGAGTACGAGATCTACACTGTGAAATTATAATTATTGTTTTATAGACCAGGTTTCATGTTAAGTGGACTAACTTGGATCTGTAATTCATTGTAGATTTCGTTGTGGATGCAACACGCAAGGGTAACAAGATACGATTTGCCAACCATTCTGTTAACCCCAACTGCTATGCAAAAGGTAAATAAACCAAGGAGCGATTGTTCCCATCTGTGGTTTAAAGAGTTGGAAATGATTACAGGAAAAACTTGATTTCTTTTGTTTTGTTTACAGTTCAATTTTTCCCTTTCTGTATAAATGAACTAATGATATTTTTGATTCTCTTTCAGTTATGATGGTTAATGGAGATCACAGAATAGGTATATTTGCGAAAAGAGCAATCCAGACTGGTGAAGAACTGTTCTTCGATTACAGGTATATATAAATGATGATTTACTGTGCTCTCCCTTCCTCAGCCTAAACCCTATTTTAACAGCATTACCTGTAATAGGTCACTTGAACTTAAGAACATAAGAACACTTCTAGATTTAATAGCAAACTTAAAAATGAGCTTGAGCCAAAAGACTTGTGTATAAAAGGTAACATTGTGACCTAAATCAGATTGTCGTGTACCTCAAAAAATAAATCTACTTTAAGTAGATTCATCTCTCATTTTAGCAGTTCCCGAATATTTTTAGCAGTACAATGTATTTCCTAATATATTAATTCAGCGTTCTGGTAAGGGGAACTTGTATACATTTGTAAATGTGCTGCTGCCTCTCTTGCTATTACTAATATCTTATAAACCATTTAATCTGGCAACCTCATAGCTTCAGTGTTAGTTAAGTTCTTTAGACAAAAACCTAACACCACTCTTCACTTCTACCTGTGACTTAAGATGGCTACCATATTGGGGTCATGTGATGTTTTGGTTTCTAGAACATAAAGACCTGACGCTTCAAGGTATTGCATTCATACTCTGAACACGGGTGTATTCTATGATTCCTTAGGTCAGGTTTGATTGTGGGTGTCTTACAAGTGAAAATAAACCTTTCCTGACGCTTCACAAAGCTCCCATGATTCTCTCAATAATAATACATTATAGGTGGTGTCCAGTGAACATTAGTTACAACTATGGAGAGAGGCACATAATTGAGCCCTGGTGCTTGGAAGCTGTGTGTATCGAAAGATCACAGAATATAGAAACATGATTTGATTTGTGTTTTTTACAGGTACAGCCAGGCTGATGCTCTTAAGTATGTGGGTATCGAAAGAGAAATGGAGATTCCGTGAATGCATCTACCTCCTCTTGAACAAATGCCTTATGCTCTTCAGGAATTTTTAGTACCATGTGCAGTTTAAAAAAAAAAAAAAAAAAAGAAAAAAAAAAAGGTATTTGATACAGCCAGGCTTGTCGGGTTTTACAAATATCTGCTCTGATAGTAATTTATAACAGTGACTTCGAAATCAGCTTTTTACTGCCTTTTTCCATCCCCAAAACACCTGCAAGTTTTTGTATCAAATTATCGTTATTCTTTTCAATACAGTACATCAATGAGCTATAATTCTGGAACAATTTAATAAGAAATAAAACAGTACTTGAACATGTATTTGTGTGTTTACAGGAAGCATTGCATTTTACCCATGTTTGACGTATCATGGGTTACATTTTGCTTGGGTTTTTGTAAAGAGTTTTATAAAACTGTACCACTTCTATTGTTACTACTGATGCCCCCCAAATAATGAATACTTTCCTATTACATTTTTTTTTACAGTGTGCCGTCTGCATACTTTTTAAAATGTACAAACAAAAACAATACAAAACCATCTACATTGCACATTTAAAGCTCAATATGTAGTGAACTTAAGCAAAGAAGACTGGCATCTTAGGCCTTCTCAAGTTCAATTTCTTCCAGCATCAGCCTATTTGAGCTTCACACGCTGCATTACTCCTGACTATTTGAAATGTTGATTATCCAAAGCTTACAATTAACCTCTTATTGATTTCTGGCTGCCCACCAGCCAGTGTTGGTTGATTGTTGATTGCACAGTAATAATAAAAACTAGCTATGTGAAAGGCAGAATAGGGGAGCAAAATTACCTGCTACCCACATGCACTTTGGGGAAGAAATTCTCAGTTCTCAAACTTGAACCAGGTGTTCCAGTGTGCAAGCAATATACCAGTACCCTGTATTAATACCTCAAACATACTGCACATCCCATATCTTCTTCTTTTTCTTCTTCTTCTTCTTTACCCAACCATTTATTATCTTTGCTTCTAATGCAATTTTCCAAAAAACTAAAATATTTGTGGGTTTTCCCACTACATCTTAAAACTACAATTAAATATTTTTGAAGGTAATAATAAAGCAAAGAGAAATGGCCCTTGCAAAAGTATGGTTAGCTGACCTATCGGATGACATTATTATTATTATTATTATTATTATTATTATTATTATTATTATTTATTTATTTATTTATTTATTTATTTATTTCTTAGCAGACGCCCTTATCCAGGGCAACTTACAGTCGTAAACAAATACATTTCAAGAATCGCATGAGTAGATTGACCTATTGAATGACACAAATAAGGTTGAGCGAGATAATAAAAATATCCTGGTAACTGCTGGGGAGATGATGTGTAAACATGGAATCCTGTTTCTTTAAGAAATCAATGCGAAGAATATACTTGCAGTTTCAATAAGTTTTGTGAATAGCGATAGATACCGAAATGGAGCTCTGCCAGGAACTCAAGACTAAACTTCTGGAAAGTTAAAGGCCTGTGTGACAGACCGCGTCTCATCACCGACTCCTCTGGTGCTTGTGCATTTTGGCTACCCGCTGTGTTTGGTTGCTGAGAAACAGCTGGGGATTGTCCAGTTGCGGATCTCTAACCAGTAGGTGGCAGTGTCACAGTGGAGCCACCGAATATAAATAGGGAACTGCTGACACATCCCCAGGCTGCCGAGAGCCACAACACTGTTCATGCCATGGAGCAGGAAAGGTGAAGGAATAAAAACATTCTGTTTGTCTGATGGGGTCTGCTGATTAATTTTCCTGTAGGGATATGGACTAGTGTTTGTGATTTTTAGATCCCAACAAGCCTATAGGAGTTGTGTCAGCGGGACCTCCTTGTATAGTAGGAGCAGCTCACTGCTGTGTTCACAGCACCTTTTTGTTTTTGGTTTCTTTTTCACATTTGGTGTGTATTGTCTGTCCATACCATACCATTGCTGGCAGAGTCACAAGGCTCATTTTGTGCTGCCAAAATAAATCCTGGGCGTCTGTGTGAAGTCTCAAGCCTGTCACTCAATGATCTTATTTCAGGTTTCATACAGAACTCTCTCTGAGCCCATTGCAGCAACATGTAGTGAACAGCAGGCTTCAAACTCTCCAGATGTTTTGCTGCAAAATTATGAAAATGTACTGCTTTATTATTTTTTTTTTCAGCATTAAAATGGAGATCTTTACATCTTTTATAAAAATAATAAAATCTCACTGAAAACTGAAAGCCTCCAGAAGTAGCCTAAAAATAAATCCCTGCTGTATGTCACTAAAAATAACTCAGCCCTGTATGTTTGGGTTACAAACAAGCCTGCTACTTAAAATACAACAGATAGCCCTTCAATAAAATACATTCCAAAATAAGTGAAGCATTTCAGTTTACGTTGCTTTATTTTCCATTTAGTGCATTTGTTAATTATAGACTCAGAGATACATGGATACACCTAATCCTTTCTCTGCCACTCGCTCTATACAAAGACAAAAATATAAACTCCTGTCATTCAAACAGTGGCGTGCCGTCAGGATCTTCAAGGTATTCTCTGCTAACCCCTGTCCATTTTGTCACGGCACGCCACGCCACTGCATTCAAATGATATATCGCCCATCTATGGAAAAATCAATTCAGATTTCTGTCCAGGCCATTAGTTGTCTCATTGAAATCAATTCAATCTGCAAAGTTTTTTTTTTCTTAGAGCAGAGGATGAAGGAGTTTACAACAGAGAATCTCCCCAATACCTCTTGTCTTTCTTAAATTATATTTTACTTCCTTCACACCAGCCTTGCCCAGGTCTTTGAAGGCTTGTATTGCCAGGGACTATTTCAGTGCGTGATAATTCTTCCATTGTAGACTATTAAGAAAAGTATTGGTATTAAGAGGGTATTGTTAAGAAAAACAAAATGTTGGATATACAGTATTTATATACACACTGTTCGTTGTATATTGGGATTCTCATCAAACCAAATATATATGGGCTTTTATTTACAATTTTTCAAGGAGGAAAATGACATGTTACTTTATTCAATTTTTTAACCTCATTAGGCCTTCTGCTGTTTCTTTAATCTTGCCCTACAAACATAGCTTTACACATTTATAGGTATAAGAAATAAATAATGGTTCTACACAGGCCTTTAACTGGCAGTGAACAAACCCTCAATCTATTATGTCTTAAAACAACACTGAAGTACTGGGTCACGTTCAGTTATATATTGACTTGCTGTCTTTTCATTTACTTCCAAAATTTAAAAACCCACTCCTGGTTGCCATCAAGGTGTTGAAGTGTGTGTGTGTGTGTGTGTATATATACAGTACTGTGCAAAAGTTTTAGGCAGGTGTGAAAAAATGCTGTAAAGTAAGAATGCTTTCAAAAATAGACATGTTAATAGTTTATATTTATCAATTAACAAAATGCAAAGTGAGTGAACAGAAGAAAAATCTACATCAAATCAATATTTGGTGTGACCACCTTTTGCCTTCAAAACAGCATCAATTCTTCTAGGTACACTTGCACACAGTTTTTGAAGGAACTCGGCAGGTAGGTTGGCCCAAACATCTTGGAGAACTAACCACAGTTCTTCTGTGGATTTAGGCAGCCTCAGTTGCTTCTCTCTCTTCATGTAATCCCAGACAGACTTCGATGATGTTGAGATCAGGGCTCTGTGGGGGCCATACCATCACTTCCAGGACTCCTTGTTCTTCTTTACGCTGAAGATAGTTCTTAATGACTTTCGCTGTATGTTTGGGGTCGTTGTCATGCTGCAGAATAAATTTGGGGCCAATCAGATGCCTCCCTGATGGTATTGCATGATGGATAAGTATCTGCCTGTACTTCTCAGCATTGAGGAGACCATTAATTCTGACCAAATCCCCAACTCCATTTGCAGAAATGCAGCCCCAAACCTCATTGATGCAAGGAACCTCCACCATGCTTCACTGTTGCCTGCACACACTCATTTGTGTACCGCTCTCCAGCCCTTCGGCGAACAAACTGCCTTCTGCTACAGCCAAATATTTCAAATTTGGACTCATCAGTCCAGAGCACCTGCTGCCATTTTTCTGCACCCCAGTTCCTGTGTTTTTGTGCATAGTTGAGTCGCTTGGCCTTGTTTCCACGTCGGAGGTATGGCTTTTTGGCCGCAAGTCTTCCATGAAGGCCACTTCTGACCAGACTTCTCCGGAAAGTAGATGGGTGTACCAGGGTCCCACTGTTTTCTGCCAATTCTGAGCTGATGGCACTGCTGGACATCTTCCGATTGCGAAGGGAAGTAAGCATGATGTGTCTTTCATCTGCTGCAGTAAGTTTCCTTGGCTGACCACTGCGTCTACGGTCCTCAACGTTGCCTGTTTCTTTGTGCTTCTTCAAAAGAGCTTGGACAGCACATCTGGAAACCCCTGTCTGCCTTGAAATTTCTGCCTGGGAGAGACCTTGCTGATGCAGTATAACTACCTTGTGTCTTGTTGCTGTGCTCAGTCTTGCCATGGTGTATGACTTTTGACAGTAAACTGTCTTCAGCAAGCTCACCTTGTTAGCTGAGTTTGGCTGTTCCTCACCCAGTTTTATTCCTCCTACACAGCTGTTTCTGTTTCAGTTAATGATTGTGTTTCAACCTACATATTGAATTGATGATCATTAGCACCTGTTTGGTATAATTGTTTAATCATACACCTGACTATATGCCTACAAAATCCCTGACTTTGTGCAAGTGTACCTAGAAGAATTGATGCTGTTTTGAAGGCAAAGGGTGGTCACACCAAATATGGATTTGATTTAGATTTTTCTTCTGTTCACTCACTTTGCATTTAGTTAATTGATAAATATAATCTATTAACATGTCTATTTTTGAAAGCATTCTTACTTTACAGCATTTTTTCACGCCTGCTTAAAACTTTTGCACAGTACTGTATATACTGTGTGTGTGTGTGTGTGTGTGTGTGTGTGTGTGTGTGTGTGTGTGTATATATATATATATATATATATATATATATATATATATATATATATATATAATTTGGCCATTTAAGATCAACATGCAATTTCACTATTTTAGGTGAAAAAAAAAAAAAAATCCCTTTCACAAAAAGGGTCCGTAAAGCTGGAAATAAAACTGTTATTTATGTACTTAATTTCTACAGCAATAGCCAGTAAAGATTTTGCCGACAATTTCTTTAGACTCCTCTGATTTATTGTTTTACCCAACAGCAACACATGCAGGTCAATGTAAAGCTAAAGAGCACAATTGGAGAAATGAGTCTCCAGATAAAATAAACAAATTAAAAAATACTTTAAATGCAGTGTAAAACCCTAAATCAAGCAACCTCTAGTTTCACCAGAACCCTTTTCATGACGAGTGTAATTACAACTTACAGCAGCTGATGGCAGTATAAATTACAGCATTCGAACAAAACATCCTTTTTACTCCCTGATCAGTTTCCAAGTACCAGTTATGAAGACAGTTTTGGAAGAATATGTCTGAGGTATCTTCAGCACCTCAAATCTTGAAAAATTTCACAGCTTTCCTGAATGAGAATAAATTAGTTCCATTAAGGATTGAACAACTAATTAGCAGGAGCAACCTTATCAATGGCACCCTTTTCATTGTGGTAATCTGTTGATTTATTTAATTACACTATAATACAGAATGTACACACTTTTCAAAGACAGTGCAGCAGGATAACAATGATGTTAGTGCCAAGAGAAATATTGGTTTTAAACAAGGGCTGGTAATAAAATACGGTCCTACAGCCTTTGCAATGTTTTTTTTTTTCAGGACATGCTCCAAACCTTGACAAACATGGGAATACCTACACCAACTGCTCCAGATAAGATGCATAATGGGTGATTAACGCATTGAAAAAAAATATGAATTACCAATTATATTTAAATGTAATGCATAACAAAATATGCATAGCAATTTTGCTGCACAGCTTGAGTTCACACATTATCAAGCTTCTTGTACTTTGGTTCCAGACATCACAATGGTCAATTGTGAATATACTGCATGCGATAGCTAGAGAACGAATCATAGGCCGAGACAGCTTATTTACTGTAGCCTGCCTGGTAATTGCCAGAAAAACATAGGGTTGAATCCACTCACTTGCAATGCGTGTTTATGACTGGTGAATAAGTGACCTGATTCTTGACTTTGGATTCTGGGTTTCTCTGCACTATCGCGGTGCCTCTCAACCTAACCTACCAATTTACCTATCTGTCAACAGAATTTTTGGAAGGTAATTCTATAGAATAAATACAAGGATGCTTTATATTGCAATAGCAAGATCAATAAGGAATGCAGCATTATTGTTTCTTTATAAATATATAGTGTGTGCATGCAGGCCTTTTGGTATACTCCATCTGCAGAGTTGGAAATACAGTGGAACAGTCGCACATCTGACCGTCACAGAACCGTCCTGATCAATTAACCGCCTCGCTAAAGAAAGAAAGAAAGAAAGAAATAAACAAATAAATAAATATTCAAATTAGGCTACGAGATTAATGGAATTGGCAGCAAGTGCAGCGTCCGCGATGTAAACAGAAAGAAAGCGTTATAGCAATCAGCCTTTTGGTGCGTTCCCCTTTAAGAGAGGCGGGCTGTGCGTGTGTCAATCAGCTGTGTGTAGCAGGGACATTTCAATACAACAGGTGAGAAAGCTTTGAATTGTAGTCTTTTTTTTGTGAAATGTGTTTATATGATGGAGCGCACAGTTGTAAATATTGGCAGCGTATTGTAGCTTTTAACTGCATTTGAATTAAACAAAGCAAGCTTCATAAACGCAATGCTTATCGGCTGTTGGCAATATCATAGCAACTGTGTATTGTGGCCTAATTAATCTCGTTTACGTTTACTTACTTTTAAAGCAAATAATTTCCCTGTGTTTAAAGCAGTTTGAGTGTTGTTTTTGTTCACTAATCTATTTATGGATGTGTAAATGTCATTTCCTATAGATGCTCGCATATCCGCCTATACCCCAGTCCACAGGGGGATTTTTTTTCTTCTGCTTTAAAGGACATGGATGACTTATTCTAAGGAAAACCCTGGTGAAATATTCTAAGGGCAAGAAAAGACGCACAAGTTCACCTATTAAACCACGAAGGCCAGATCCTCAAAGCTTTTTACTTGTCATTAGCACATTTTTTACTTTCCAAAAAAACATATTAACAATTTGGAGTAAAGAGCTTTGAGAATCTAGCCATGAATCTAAATAAGTTGGCAAGATGCTTTCTTTTAAATGTATTTATTTTTTTAAAAATTTTATAATATGAAATAAGTCTATATGCAAATGATTTAGGATTTCAAACTATGTTCTTTAATATACGATATATCATACAGATGTCATTTTTTATACTTCAAATGGCTTAACCAGGAAATACAATTTATGTTGTTCTCTGTACATCTCCATGAGAACAGTTCCATACAGTATATAATACATTAATTTGCAAATCCTTTTCAATTTGGATTTGAATATTTTTTAGAACCAAAGAACATTTTGGTCACAACAATAGAGGTGAAAAGATGAAAGGAAACAGCCTAATCTTACCTAAATTCCCTTTTTACTGTAAAGTAACTTATTTTAATCAGACCTGTGATAAACAAATAGATGCACTGAAGTGCTTATCCAAAAATAACTTTTTTGTGGGATCAGCAAAAATCTCCTATATGCGACATAAGAAAGTCAGATGCAACGCATACAGAAACCTTGAATTTTTATTTAATCACACATTTAAAAAATGAACCACACTATACACATGGTTTTTTTATAGCAGGTAACAATGCAGATTACACATTTCTAAGGACCCATTCAGACTCTCTATTATGCTCTTTGAATGTGTTGCCAACATTTCATTCATAAATTAATGTGTTTGTTTTTATGTATTTATTTTTTTTAAATGCAACCGCTGCTAAAAGCAACGGTTTCATATTTTAGAATTTTTTAATAGCGTTTTTCTTATATGCAGATAGGCAGTAGCATGCAACCTCCAATGCAGAAGGTCTTGATTCTGTTTGCCAGGTAAGTGTAGAGGTCTGTGTCCATATTTACATATTAAAATGTATATACTGATCCTGAGCAGTTCAGATGTGAATTTTAGGACACTGGTTGGAGGCTTTCCCAGACTCAGAGATTAAAGAGAGGTCCAGCTTAGCAGCAGCAGGATAGCTGCAGTGGAGATTCAGAATGCATTTCATCCCATTCATTCCGGTTCTGTGCTCACGTTCCTAACAACATTGGCTGAGTGTCAAAAGGAATTAAGTTTATTACTCAGACACTTTGGGGACAAAAACAAACAAACAAAACAACATTTAAGCCAAGTAGCTGTAAGTGTCCTTTTCCCCGTCGACACGTTCCAAGTATTCCTTCTCTATCAGTATGTCGATGCATTTCTGAAAGAAAGAAGGTAGCAATGAATAACGTATAATACTAACAATGGCACTGATACTGCATTTACACATCAGTGACACAGACAATGTTATGGCTAAGGCTCTCATTTTCCCCAAAACAACAATATCTGCACCTGTATTCCTATCATACCAGCCTCTAAAATACAGGTTCAAATCAAGTCCCTTGTGTGAGGTTTATTACGGAACAAGCAATACAAAAAGTGTTGAATCTGAAACAAAAAAAAAAAAAATCAATTGATAGATGTGTATTAGAGAGTGACAAAGGAATGAAACTTCAGCCCTGTCCTGTCAAAAATGTTCCTGTCCCATCCCATCCCATCCCATGAAAGATCCTGTTCTGTCAAAAAAAATCCCGTCCCATCCCATCCCATGATAAACAGAGATCAACTATTATTTGGAGGTACAGATATTTTCGTATTCATGTATAAAATTAGGGTTTATAGGGTTTTGCATTAAACACTACCGGTATACTACTAGTAATTTGTTTTTAGGTTTTGTTTTTTCTGAAAAAAATACAGTGCAAGCACAGGGTCTTTATAAGCACAATTTGCCATATAATGATGTAATATATAAATTCGGTAATATAAAAACAACTGTTTAGAGTTTTGTGCGGCAGTTTCAGTTTCTAAATCGGTTACTAAGCAACCCGGCTCAGAGATTTTAGTATGTCAATGCCACAATAAACTGTCAGTGAAATACAGTATTACAAACCATTAATTAATTTAAAAAAAATAAACAAAAAAAACATGGTATTGAAGTAATATTTCATAAACGTTCAGGGAGTATCCATCATGTATTTATTTATTAAAAATCATAGTATTATGCATACCCCTTCAACGTAGTGCCGAAGCAGTACCTCCAAAAAATAGTAGCTGCTACGGCCAAATCGTAGCCTTTGACGTCTCTGCATTATGATTTGCACATCCTTAATATACTGTACACATGTATATAGAGAGAGATATTTTAAACACATGCCAGTAGCAATCCACAGCGTTAGGTTAGTCTGCTAGTATCAATAATGTTAACTAAAGGACTGACATAACTATACAATTATGGGTAATATTAAATATTTTAAGTATCAATCTATGTTAAACGAAAGGGTTTTTATTAAGCGTTCCGTGTTGCCAAGACACTGATTCTCCGCGGACATCTGCTGTCCCTCCGATTTGGACGCATTGGTCTCTCTCCAAGTTTGAAACTTCTGATTCGGAGGCATACGGCTCGAATTGATATGGGAGACAATCCCTGTTTTCTCTTACATCAAACGCATCACTACATAATTCACATTCATAAGAGGTGTCTGAAACTGATAAAATTAGGCTACTTTCACTTTCACTGTCATCCATACTGGCAGATGCAAGGAGCCTGAGGTCAGAGTCTCCTGGCCCTACACCAGGAAATAGACCGCCCTCTGTGTATTTCTGGGTATTATTTGGTTCTTTGTAGAGCGATTAAACATAATTTGGTAAAATGAATGTGATTATATGTTTAAGTGAGACCTATTAATATTATTTTATATGTTTATGGCAGGGGTCGCAAACCTATGGCTCTTTTCAGGATTTTATATGGCTCTCCAATTTTAAAATGTTGACTGAAAATACACCCTGGAACATGATGATAAAATTATTTTTTAAACTATTAGCATACTTGATTAATGTATAATTATGAATGTGTAAAATTAAATAAAATATGTTCAAAATATTTAGGTAAGAGACTCGCAGCTAAATATGATTGACAGCGGTGTTTGGCCTGTAGCTAGCCTACCTTTCAGAGAGCTGAATTTTAATTGGACGACGTAGCTAGGTCTGTGTCATGTCCAGGTCAAGTTAAATAACTAGCTAGATAGCTAAATTAAAAATCATCATAAACTTTCATTGCATTGTGCATCAAGAGGCACTGTGTGCTCAGTCGTGGGGAGAGGAACTTCATGAAGTGATGTTATTGGTCGTTTGCATTGTGATCTTCAGTGTGGCCTGAGCTTTGAATGATCGCCAGTTTAAGGCCCTGTTGGATGAAGTGGGGAGTAATTATCCAGGGCTGCTACTGCACAGCAATGTGCGTTGGTTATCCAGGGAAAAAGTGCTCGCCCGCTTTGCTGCCTGTTTAAACGAAGTGAGGGCATTTCTGGAAATGAAAGGAAATGTTCATCCCGAGCTCACTGACATTGAGTGGCTCCTGAAGTTTCACTACCTGGTGGACATTACAAGTCATTTGAACCACCTCAATGTGAAAATGCAAGGCATTGGAAACACAATCTTGTCCCTGCAACAGGCAGCGTTTGCATTTGAAACAAAGCTGGAGCTGTTTATCAGGGACATTGAAAGTGGCCGTCTCCTGCACTTCGAAACACTGCGAGTGTACAGAGAGGATTGCTTAGCAAGGGACCCCGCTCATCATTTCGACCTCAGGCAGCTCGCAGCCTTCACGTCGGATTTACTGATGTCATTCAAATCACGTTTTGCGGACTTCCGCACACATGCCGACTTGTTCAAAGTCATAACTCATCCACATGTGTGCACAGTGGACACACAAAACCGGAGTGCCATCCCTGGCATCTCCATTGGAGATTTTGAGCTGGAAGCTGCTGAACTGAAGGTGTCGGATATATGGGTGTCAACATTTTTCACTTTGAATTCCGAACTGGAAAGCCTCGCTTGTCAGCGGGCAGAACTGGCAAAGCAACACAAGGGGGCAGATAGGAGAAAATTCCAAGGCGAAGACAATCTCATCCTGAAAACCTGGAACGAACTTCCAGCCACTTTCAGCACAATGCATCGTGTCAGTGTTGCTGTGCTGACAATGTTTGGCTCAACATACACATGCGAGCAGTCCTTCTCACATCTGAACATCAAAACCAACCTGCGCTCAAGGTTAACGGATGAAAGCCTGAATGACTGCATGAAGCTGAATCTCACCAGTTACGACCCCAACTACAAAGCACTCAGCAAAATGATGCAGCAACAGAAATCTCATTAATGTAAGTAGGGTACAATGCACTTATTGTTAATCACTTGTTTATGATGCCCTTTTCTCAACTTTTGTGGTGTCTTAGGAGTGCTAGAAACCAGCACTGTGTCAGTGAACAAAATATAGCTCTTTTTATGTAGTGTTGTGTGTAGTAGCCTACAGTTAGCTTGGGTGTCACAGAGTGAAAAAAAATGCAGCCTTATTGCCACCTACTACCAGCGCAAGTATTACAATACTGCTGTTGTTATTACATAAAAATTTGCAAATATTCTTAATACACAAGTGTAAACTTTGCTGTGGCTATTGAAAAATTTCTCTCAATTTTTGTTTGTTTGGCTCTCTAGGTAAAAAGGTTCCAGACCCCTGGTTTATGGTAACAGTGAAGTTCCATGTCATAGGCTCTTTTACGACTTTAAAGAGCAAAAAAACACTCTTCCTGTCTGCTGGTAGCAGAGTAGTCCGGTTCCTTCCCATTCCGGAAGCTTAAATCCCCTTCTTGTCCGTCGTGAGAGGTTTATTTTTTTTTTTATTTCACGGTCCGTCCATTCCCGTGAGCTTCACTCCTGTACCATCCCATCCCGTAAAATTTAACACAATTTATTTCCTGTACCACGGGAATTCCGTGGGAGTCCCATCTTCATATCAATCTCTAATGTGTATGTCTGCATATGTATATATACAGACATACACATGTATAAACTAGAAGACTGTGGCTCTATATGAATGTTTTAAAAGATGATAATTCTTAAGTACATTCTCATGTTGTTACCTGACACAGCCAGTCTTCAATTGTTACACTCTAATTCTGTTCTGTCTTTATAGCTTATAAGCCTTTCAGTTTGACTCACCTTTATCACAGGAACCCTGGGTTTAAATCTGGAGGACAGCTGGTTTAGTACCTCTGCAAGAAGTTGCTGGTGTTTTAAAACTTTCCTCATCTTCATGATTCTCACAATGGCAGCCTGCAGATTAAAAGCACCCACCTTTAACACCCGACTGTTCTTGGTATTGAAATAAGATGCAATACAGTTACATCTCCACCACAGTCCGACAAAGTTGTATTACAGAATTGAACCCGTCTATTCTGTTGGCCACTGTTCCATATAAACCCAGCTGTCTGTCTTTGTGGCAATTAAAAGGTAAACCAGCATCTGATTTTTTTGTTCAAATTAATGTATAGACCTGAGAATTAGACAACATGCATATGTGACTGAAAAGAACGTATCATTAAAACAAATGCAACATGTATTATATGAGGATAACCAAAGGCTTTCATTTTTTTAATCTGAATGCATTCTTCAAGTGAACTTTATTTCATACTCTTTTCTGAAACCTGTGGCAAACACAATTTTCCAACAGCTGCTCTATTAATGCAATTTCACTGCCCTACTGAATGTGTATATTTAACCCAAAACTTATTTAGCTTAGCTACTCTAAACAAATCTTGTCACCCATCCAACTTCAGTTTTGTTACAAGTTAATATGTGCGTCGGGTTGTCAGTATAGCAGTAAGATGTGAAGTTTTACAAATCCTTAATTGCACTTTGAAACTTTAATTCTGTGCCCGTAATGTATAATAGTTTATAAACAAGACAAACTCATGTTGAGAAGTCTTTATTTAGTCTTGTTCAGGATTTTTGTTCTCTAATGATATGAGGATCAGTCTCCACCTTGTACCACACACAGATATTGGATCTAACACATTGCACAGCTTTTGATTGGCCATCTGCTTTGCTCACCTGTATCAGGAGTTTCCTGTCCTCCTCGATATTCTTGTGAGTTGTTTCCTGCTCCTGTTTCTGTTCAGTTTTCATTGGCACGTTGATGTTGACTCGCAGTTTTTTACTGCAACAGACATGAATTTTCACTTAGCACATAATCTCTAGTATAATTCACAAACTATGTAATGTGAGTTTACACAGTCTTTACAGGACAGCAAATATTCAATGGCATTAAAACATGCATATTTCATTGCCCATTCAAAAGATATTTCAAAAGGGGGCCGTTAGTTATTCATTCAGACACTAAATTAATACAGCAATAAAACTAAACAAGTTACTCTAACTAGAACAAGAAATACGCTTGTTTATAATCCAGAGTACTGTTATAGAAGAAAATGTCAATTTTATAAAATGGACCAACAATGCTTCGATATGATCATTTTCAGTTTTACTACCACATGCTGATGAATAGCAAGTCAAATGTGTAAATATATTGCCCAAGTCTTGTATTTGTACTGATCCTTAGCTATGGGAGTGATTCCATGCAAGGAGGCTGTGTGGTCCAGTGGTTAAAGAAAAGGGCTTGAAACTAGGAAATCCCCGGTTCAAATCCCACCTCAGCCACTGACGCATTGTGTGAGCCTGAGCAAGTCACTTAACCTCCTTGTGCTCTGTCTTTCGGGTGAGACGTAATTGTAAGTGACTCTGCAGCTGATGCATAGTTCACACACCCTAGTCTCTGTAAGTCGCCTTGGATAAAGGCGTCTGCTAAATAAAATAATAATAATAATAATAATAATAATAATAATAATAATAATAATAATATCATCAATTTTGTAAACTTTCTCAGAAAACAACACTAAGTATAAGCCCATGCCCCTAGTTGCAATTATATCAGATATATATTTTATTAATCAATTCTGCCAACATGCAAGCTTGTGTTTGAGAGAAAGAAAAACAAACTGTTCCAGTAACTTACTTTTTGTATCCAAGGAAAAGTTTTATTAAAGTGTCAGGCTTAAACTCCACCTCATCAACATTTGCATTTTCATCTTCCAATACCTACGAGTTAAACATGTGGTAAGATCCCAAACTTTATGCAGTAAGAAAAAAATGATGATTCTACAAACAAGTAAACTGAAGACTGAACACACTATCAAAGCTCACATTTTTTGGTTCTAGAAATATTCCGGCAAATGTAATCTTGATGAGTTGGCTAACTTTTGTTTCCATAGTCTACTATTCAATGTGTGTGTTAGTGTTCATTTTGGGCTTATTCTGGCTGTTGTGTTTAAAAGAAAAAGTTATTAGTTTCTTGCCTCAATCGTTCCCTACTGTGATTACAAAATTCAAAAGAGAACAAAAAAAAACCTGCTACTTACCAGCAATTTGGACTTTAACAAGATTTGTAAAACTTGAACCAGAATGTCCTGAAAAAAAAAAAAAGTTAATGTAACAGCAAAAAAAAAATAACAACTGTGTTTACCAATTAATAAAACAACAAACAAACAAACATAATAAACCACCATCAGAAATAGCAGGAAATGTAGCTAATGCAGTGTTATTGCTTGAATTGCTTGCCCATTGCAGAGGGGCAAAGTGACTTTAAAAAAAACACACTTTTTATTTGTACAGATGCAATGTATTTTTTGGCCTTGATACAGGTCTTAATCTTGTCCTAAAACTGAAGCAATGGAAGAGATTAGTCGATGAAATTAGTAGGTCATAGAGCCACGTAGGGCACACCCATGTTTAGACTGGACCAGATTTAACAAGACTGCAAAGCAACAGAAATAGAGCGCAAGCCTGCAATCTTCCAGATGCAGGTTGAACTCTTGTTTTGAAACACCTCTTATCAGTGAAGTAGAAGACCAAGGTCCTCGCACTCACTTTCACCACTGGGCACTTCACTGATTTATGTACTGAATTTGTTAAGATCCTGTCACATCTCATTAAGGAAGTTGTCTCATAACTCTACTGTGTGTCTCTAGGAACCTACTATTTTAATCTGCGTGCTGTCTGTCAGTTGCTGTACAGTGTAAATGTCTTCTGTGTTGTACTGCAGGAGGATTGCCATCTGGAACGTGGATGCCTTTAGAAACAAGGAGGAAATGTTATTCAGTTAAGACTCATTTACATAAACTCCAGCAAATAGCAACGCAAGACATAAACAAATACATTTTGTATTAGGATGAAATGTATTTGATTATATTGTCATGTATTTTTCTACGAAGATTGTCCCCTCTGTGATAATACTATCATACGTAGTTTATACCCGGTTAGGTTTTTTTTTTGTTTTGTTTTTGTAGTTACATTATATTAGAATAAAATTATTATTACATTAAAACAATACATTTCATCCAGCTGCTTAGGAATTATTCTAATATAACTTATGTACACTGAAGGAGGCAATAGCTTAAACATTCTAATTGACTCTTCTTGAAAGTTTTTGCCGAATAAAAATGCTCCATATTCACTCTTTACTTCATTAAGTTACAATAGTAACTATTTCAAGGAATCCATGTTCCTCAAGTTGAGCGAGACGTCCCATTTCACAGCGAGAGATGTAGTGGAGAAAGGCAGTAGTGTAAGTTTATCAGCATGCACCCGACACTCACCTGCAAAGTGTACCGATTCTTAAAGCAGTTTGTGACCAGCTCCCCTTTGGACAGATGATAGAGCCAGGTTAGCTTGCGTCCGCTGTGTCTGCTGGCGTAAAAGGCTGTGAATCTTTGGTAACTCCTCTCCAACTGCAATCACAGACATTAGTATTATTAATACCATCAATTCACATCACATTTTATTGCATGAAGGTCTTTAACACATGATTCAATTAAAATACATTTGTATTTATTTTAGCTGTGTACTGGTTTGCCCTTTAAAATACACCAAGTATGATTTAAAGGGATGTCGTTTTAACAGCATAGTTATTACTAAAAAACAAACAAAGCTCAGTCTTTTATATCTGTATTCATTTAACCGATGACCAAGGTTTATTTTAATGATCTCACTGCTGGCTTAAAATTCAAAGTCTGCTTAACAGGGGACTGCTTTCCACTGAATTTTTACTGTCGTTAATGATCCCAATAAAATGACCCTTGAGGGAATAAAAACTGGTGAAATATATGCACTCCAGATTAACACCAGCTAAAAATACAAACTTTAATTTGAGAACTATGTTTATTATATTTATCTAAAGAAAACAGAAATGGCATGGGGACCAGTGTTAGGCACAGTATTCGTCCCAAAGCGCCTGCTCAGGAGCACCATGTTCATGGAAAATAACATCATGTAAATTGGCATGAACCTCAACACAGCTTTGCATTATGAGGACAGATATTATTGGAACATATTAAGACTCAACAAAAGTCATACCCTCTTTATAACTTATTAGTGGCAACTACATTGTAATTATGCAGACAGTTTAGTCTTGCATAATTAAATATTCATTACAATAAAGAGTTCTCAAACATCAGCAATGGATTGTTTGCGGTCCTATGTCGGACCTGGTCCGACATTGCAATTTTCCCTTTCCGGTCCAATGTCGGACCCTGTCCGACATCATCAAAAAGACGCAAAAAAAAGGTCTCTAGTCGTTTTTTCTCCGGAAAAAGCTGAGAAAACCATTCAATGGCCGAGTGAGATCGAAAGGAGCCGAGAGAAGCCGAAAAAAAAAAAAAAGATAGCCCCGGCATCACATAGATAACACGGACATAAACAAACAAGATAGCTGCTTCTGCATCCAGCGCTCAAAGAATATCACAGACATTTGCAGAGCTTTTTTTTTAGATGTTATAGTAATAAAATAATGACTTGGATCGCATTATTGAGGAGTTTGGTGATAAAACGAGTGATCAGGAGATGATTTATCGGTATGCACTACTATCAAGAGGTATGTGAAAAAAACAGCGAACGAGGGGTGGGGCGGGGCTGGAGATGCAGTACTGAGTGTCCTGTTGATATGCAGTGCCTTTTAAACCTGTTTTACTGTGAAAAAAAATACTTTTAAACAACGCATCTAAAACAAACTTCGCGTGTGAAAATAAATTGGACCTGACGCGCCTGAGACGCGCTGAATAAATGGACCGCAAAGGTTTAAGTAACTGAGCGGCTCCGAGCGAGAATTCTTCCGCTCACTCAGATCACTGATGAAATCTGCTCTGCAGCTCAGAGGGAGCGGAACTGAGCATGTCGTTAAGTGGGTTCTTTCACTGAGCTGCTCTGAGCCGCTCACTTACATAACGTGCCTATTACATGTGCTTGTATGGCTCATAGGAAAGGTCACACTAAAAATGTACTAAACTCTAAACATGTTTAGAAGTTGTTCCTAAGTACCCAGGCATGTTTTTAAGAAGCCAGTACTTCCTACCTCAGATGGTAAAGCAAATGTGCAGGACTGCTGGAATGGCCAAGAGCCTGAGCTTAGAACCTGAATACTGAAATCCACTGGAAGAGAAAGACATACAAAGAGGTAAATGACATCTGGCACTCAGTGTTGATAATGCTTTCAGGAAGATATTTTTTTCAATTAGTATTTAGTTTTTCAATTAATTTTGATTTACATCTGTATGCAACTGTGTAACTGTCAGAAAGAGGTGATATTAAAATATTACAAACTGTTTTAAAGTTGGAATTAAATTTGAAATGTGTGAAACTGTTGCCCAGATGTAATGGGAGGGTTTCCTATATAGATATCTGCAAGAATGTTGCTTAATATGTGCTAGTATGTTATCAATTTGGTCAGGTTTCAGAAGGAATGTGCATACAGTACTTATCTTTATGGAAAAACAACAAAGCATATACATTGATCCTTTTGAGACAATATTAACTTACAGTCTAATGGCTCAGAGTTGGACAGATGTTTTTTAAACTGTTCATTTAAGTCTTTGCTGACTCCAATGTCCTGGAACATTCGCTGCAGTTTGGAAGTGTATTCAAAGCCACAGGCTTGCTGTAAAATAAAAGAGAAGAGCACTTCCAATTTCAAAAAGAGATGGAGGCTATACTCTGAATCTCAGCAGTGGTATATACAGTATGGGTTAAAGGATTCAGGATTATGCAATTCTAATGTTTTCTACATGTAGGGTTCAATTTCATTGATTTAAACAGTTGTGGTTTAAAGGGGTGACTTATCGAACCCTTACTTTCAGAACCAAATACGACAGAAACAGGCATGCTAGGTAACAAATAGCCTCTACCATGGGTGATTGTCAAGCAGCCATTTACTAGGTGGAATTTTTACTTAAAATGAATGCCAGGCTATATTTGATGCCTTAATCTTGTGCCATTTTTTTAGGAACATTATATTTAGCATATCTGGGAACATGAAGTGTACACATTATGTTTACTGTACTTATGTATTATCTTCTGCACGCATATAAAACTACTCCACTGTTATGTATTTGTTTTTGTTGTAGTGTGAATATGGTTCCTCTGTAACATGTAGGGACTCACACACCTTAAGTTTGGAGATCATGCTGGCTTCTGCATCGTCACTTGCACTGTTCTGATGCACCAGTCTCTTCGCCAGCATCTTGGCGTAAAACTTTTGAAACACATCTTTGTCCTCGATGTACTTAAAGACAACCATCTGGAAAGGAAATACAAAACCTCCTCTCAGTTCTAAGGAATTGCAAACATATAGCTCTGCAAATGGTGTACAAAAAATAATTTCCTTGTAGCTGGCAGGTCAGGCAGGGTCTCACGATGGCTGGACCAGAACAAGGGAGAAACAAGACTTTGGGTTTTTCATATTTTATTTGTAAACACCAACTATTTCAAATAGTTGAAATATTTAAATATATATGCTTGAATAAATCAATTTTGTTTTTAAATATTCAAATATTAATTGCACAAAGTCAAATATTTGAAAAAAAAATAATATAAGTATAAGTTATTTGAAAAAAAAAAAAGACTTGGTATATATATATATATATATATATATATATATATATATATATATATATATATATATATATATAGATATATACCAAGTCTTGCAATTAACACATAGTGGTTGAGTAGGATTTCTAACAAGGAAAATGCTAAACATGTTCAATAACTTCAAAAGTCCATTAAAACAGTGTTTAAAGATATTCCATTGTTTTCAAATACTTACCCACTGAAATAAAATATTCAAATATTTCAATTAATTGATCAAATTAAATGTAATTGAAATTGATCAAATTAAATCTAATTGAAGCCGTTTCCTAAAGATAACTGAGTGGTTAACAAGGACAAGGCTTAACCTGCTTAGAATGCAGGACAATAATTAGGCTGCTGTTACAGTTACATATTTATGAAGAGTTAAAGTGTTTCAATGTATTTCAACTACTTTACTCATATTTAAATATTTTCAAATAATAGTTACTTTCTGCAATCTGTATTTAATTATTTTCAAATAAGTTACTTTTCACAAACCATATTTATAACTATATTTATCCCGGGTCTGGTACAGATGCCGTGAGTTTTAGTGTCATCACAAGAGCACTGCAAACTGTACACTGTGGGTGCAAGATGGTTTAAAACCTGATAGGACTATCACAACTAAGCATATAAAAGTTACAAAATCAGATTTCAGAAATATTCGCAGTAAACAAGTAGACTGACAATTGCATATAGTAAGCTCCCCTTAATAAAAGGAAACGTATCTTCTTGGAACTCATTTCAAAACATTGTTTCCACTTTATTTTTCTACAATTTCTAAAATAAAAAACAAACAAAGGATGGTTGACAAAACGTACCACTTGATTCAGGGTATCTTCCAGCTCGGCTTCTTCTGGGTTCTTGGAGCTATAAAAACACACAACAATCATTATTGCATTTATATGCCACCATCAAAAAACAGTACTACTTGAAAGCACTTGGCATATGGTGCCAATTTCCCCAGAAATAGCAGCATAGGTTATATCAGTCAAGGTGAAAAGGCAAAATCTGGAGAGCACCAGATGTTTTAATTTTTGAGTTACATACCTGGAGGGATTATATTTCAGTGATAATGCCCCATACAATTATGATCAAAGAACAACAGATCTGAACAGATAAGCTGCATACCTGCCGTTTTTACATGTTAAAAATAAAATCAGAAAAACGCACTTAATTAAAAATGTAATGTGTAAAAATATGCATAGCAATTTTGCTGCACAGCTTGTCTGCCTCCCCTCCCACCTTCCCTAAAACGTCCATTAAAAACTACATCTCCCAGAATACAATGTCTTCAGTTACTAGGAAACTGTACACATGAAAAACCAACCCAACAAACATTATCCAATCTCTGGCTAGCCCTGTTGTCTTTGCAGCCAATCACAGTAAGAGTAAGAAACATTTGAACTCTACACAGGTTGAAGCGTGAACACCCCAGTCCAGATACAAATCCAACTGGAACCATCGTCAGAAGCTATGTTTCCATCAAACTTTCTGTATGTGCTAAAAGCAATGCATATTTAAAAAAAAAAAAAAAAAAAAAGTTTGACAACTGTGATGTAAACGCAAATTGAAATTCATGCGGAACAACAGCAAAAGCGGGACAAACAGTTGAAGGTATTCTCTGCCTCGGCTGACAGGCAGTTCAGTTTAACCAATGGCAGAGTCAAAGATCTGCCCTGGTTTTGCCAATCATGAGTGAGCTGAATTCTGCATGATATTGCTTATTATAGAGCGTTATTGAGAATTATATTGTGAACGACAAAGTAATATTTCGATCCACTTTTTACAAATACAAAAAAATGTCATCAGACAACAGAGATTGTTAAAAATAGGAGGTATATACCACAAATACCCGAACCGACACAGGAACGGAAGGGATATACTCACCACTTCCAAAATTTAAATTATTAAAAAGGTGTCCATGGCTTACCGGTAGCGGTCAATTAAAAAAATAATACTGCTGGAACTGTCTTTTGTTCAGTACAGAAAAGGTGATATGAAACAGCACTGGCTACTGCAACCTAAGGATATCTAAGGAAGTCAGCGCAAAAACATGAGCGATCCCAAAGTCACTTGTGAGCCACTGTTACACTCAAAACCTTTGGACAAGCCCAGATTTATGTTCAAATGGATGAGCAGAAGCATAGGAATACAACACATCACAATGAGCAAGCAAGAACTGGCTTTCAGAGGGCAAAATGAAGGCACCAAATCCTCAAATAGAGGTAATTAGGTGGAATTACTTTCTCCGATACTTTCTACAACAGCATGTTAAGCAAATCACTTGTCAATAGCAACAGTATTTCCGGATACCTCTAACAAGATTCAGAACGACTCTATCTCTTTGGTGTCTCAGGTTTTGCTAGATGCAATAAAAAGGAGTACAGGAAGCCAAGTACGTAGCTGTAATAGGAAACACATGTGAATGAACGGATGTTCTGTGAAAATGTGTTTAATAAAAAAAATTAAATAAATAATAATAATAAAAAGGCTTTAAAAAAGACTAAATTCCCATTGGGCTTTTTTTTTTGATTCTACTGATTTAGAAGTACTTATTAAAAATGTGGATGGATTAATCTACCGATTAATCAGCTACTGTTTAATCGAGTAATCAAAATGTTTAATCGAGTGACAGCCCTTATGTAGATAGATAGATAGATAGATAGATACACACAGTTGTAGTCAAAAGTTGACATATCCCAATGGAAATTTATAATGTCTAGAGATTTCTCAAATTTTAGGAAAAATATTTTGTAGCAAAAGTTTTGCTTTTGTTGATGAGGGAAAAAAAAGTTACAAGAAATAGATGTCTACAATTATTTATTTTAGCAAATATTTTTGCAAAACTCATAAAATGCTAATTCAAAAGTATTCATATCCTTTGATGCTATGATAGTATTGTCTACAAGGTGCTAGAAATGTCAATATGATAATGCAAAATCTAGTTTTAAGGTCAAGAAAATGCTGGATTGTAGGTGAACATTCTTAGAGAGTTAAAAGGGTTTTGGATGAGGCAGCAGTGTGGAGTATTGGTCAGGGCTCTGGACTCTTGACCGGAGGGTCAAGGGTTCAATCCCACGTGGGGGACACTGCTGCTGTACCCTTGAGCAAGGTACTTTACCTAGATTGCTCCAGTAAAGATCAAACTGTATATATGGGTAATTGTATGTAAAAATAATGTAATTGTAAAAGTGTATGCAGTTTTATTTTTACTGGCAGATGGCAGCAGTCCCTAAGAAATGTGCTTGACAAGATTGGGTCGTCTGTATATACACAGCTGAGAGTGAAAAATTGATGCCTGTGTATCTACAGAGAATAAAACTAGGTGATTTCTTTATTTATTTGTTGGTGTTTCAGGCTGTAAAGAAGCCTTGTCAGATTTAGTACTGGTCAAAACGACCTATTTATTTATTGTACCTACACTTCACAGAATTCATATAACTGGGCTATACACTTGTACCTGAAACCGGGGAAGATACTGTATATGACGTGACTGAAAATTTGCGACAAGTTTTCTGATCTATGTGTGCTAAAGACATTAGCATTGATGAGGGTTTGAAGTGCATCTGCTTTGAAATCTATCACACAAAAAATAATTTCTAAAAAGTGATATACCTGCACAAGTATGATAATGTTTTTTTTGTTTTTTTTTCATAATGTTTATTATTTGTTTATTTAGCAGACGCCTTTATCCAAGGCGACTTACAGAGACTAGGGTGTGTGAACTATGCATCAGCTGCAGAGCAACTTACAATTACGTCTCACCCGAAAGACGGAGCACAAGGAGGTTAAGTGACTTGCTCAGGGTCACACAATGAGTCAGTGGCAGAGCAGGGATTTGAACCGGGGACCTCCTGATAATGTTATTATAATGTTGCCATTGTAAAAAAAATGTTACTTAGACTTATATAATGCTGCCATTGGAAAAAAAAAATGTTATGTTGTGATCTATATTATAATGCTACAATTGTAAACACATTGTTGTTATTTTGTTATTTAAGTTGTAAAATATAGCAATAAAATATAACTTTTTGAAAACTGTCCAAATTGCTTATTTGAGGGCTAAGAATGAAATATGCAAAAAAAAAAAATAACTTTAACATGGAAATTGCCAAAATAAATGGGCAGCTGGGTGGTTAAGACCATATTTGTTAGAATCAGATTTCTGAAAATTAGACCGTGACTTTAGGTGGACTGCATTTTTTTAAAATCAAGAGTTGGCATAAAACTGAATTCCAAAAGCCTGGTGCTTAAATCTTTTTTTTTTTTGGCAATTTAAAACAAACATACTGGCATCTATTAAATTGCTTAAAAGAAGCATTTCTCCTCTTATTTTAAAACACTGAATTATTTTAGCTAGAACTCATTAAAAATCAGACACATGCTAGGTAAATGTATTAGAAGGTTGCATGTGACAATATACATGGCAGTAAATAGCTAATTTTTATTTGAAAATAATTTTTATTGGACCATCAAGACAATTATCTAACTGTGTAACACTAGCACGCCGAAACCTAAAAAGTCACACAACTTCAATATGGCAGAACACACACTTAGCATTGGGACAAAGGATATCAATACTTGTTTGGGGCGAGTGTATGAGCAGTCATTTTGTAAATTTGAGCTTCTAATAAACTGGGACTATTATTTAATTATTAAATTAGTCATTTAGCAGATGCTTTTATCCAAAGCAACTTACAGAGACTAGGGGGTTAATTAGTCTGCTGCTGAGTAACTTACAATAGGACCTCGGTTTTACATCTCATCCGAAGGTCAGAGCACAAGGAGGTTAAGTGACTTGCTCAGGGTCACACACAGTGAGTCAGTGGCTGAGCTGGGAGTGAACTAGGAACCTCCTGGTAACAAGCCCCTTTCTTTAACCACTGGACCACCAAGCCTCTTAATACCATAGAAACTGACAAAGCTTTAAATCAAACTTCTCTGCAGCCAAACTGCACGCTGCACAAGGTTTACCTTTTCTTTAATAGGGAGTCACAGTATCTTGCCAAGAGCTCAGGGGATTTGCTTGATGACTGAGCCATCTTTGTCACTGCATTGTTGTTAATGAATCTACCACAAGCCTGCACAAAAAGTAAGAGAAGGGGTCAAATTATTTTACTCAAGTACACAAAAAGTAGCCCTGTGATAGCCAAGGCAAGGCATTCTAGAGCAGATTTTTTTTCTGCTGGGTATTCCAAAACAAATGCATATCTGGATTTCAATGAAAATACAGAATATTTGTGCACTGTCTAATAATATTATTTGGCTTTGACACAGTCTCCAGGGTTTTTTTTTGGGGTTACTTACCTTGTCTAGTGCAGCCACAAAACCAGCATCATTATTGAATGCCGACATTACTAGTGCATTGTACTTCTTATGAACATCCAAAATAGTCTGTACATACATTTTGGGATCCTGCATAAACAAGAAGAAAAAAAAAAAACACATGTAAGGTTACATATTCATAGTTAGATAATATACAATTTGGGAATTGCTACATTTGCAGTAGTGTAGGCTACCAGATTCAAAGATGACCATTACATGTTATTGACCTGTGGACATCTAATGATACCAGCTGACGGATCAACTACCCACTCACCCCTACAAAGTACAGTTACTGCTGGAAAAGGTTCATTAGCAAAGCCATGAGGAACCTGGTACACCAATAAACTATTCAACAGAAATACCTTTTTTATAAGAAACAACAAACACCATATTTCCTGAAATCAGTCTTGTTAGTTTCCATCAGCAGCGAGAGCAAACCAGTCTAAATTGTGACTAATTTCACTAGCAGGTAACTACTGCAGACGTGAAGAAATGTATAAATGGAAATTATACAAAAATATTATTCAGGTGATATTTGACTTTTGTGTAATGTCCAGTTGTAGATTGAATTTTAGATTGCAACTTATACTGCAGAGGCCGTAAATGGAAGTCTTAGTTTGACATTGGCAAGTTAACAAGACTGGTTTCAAAGAAATGCAGAATTAGGTATATTCCAGGTCCTTAAGCCTTTAAAGTTGACAACTTTCATTTCCCTTTACAAAAAACACCCTAAAAACAAAAACATCTTCAGCCACAGCAATGCAGTGCTGTGCATTTGCTTGAAGATGCTGGAAATGATCACAGACTCTGCTGCATTGACTCTCAGTTGCCTGCATGTTAGCGACAAGCACTGTTTGGTGCTAGCCATGAAGAGGCTTGCCTGGACTTTTCCTAAACAGTTAGTATCCTGTAAGAGAAAGTAGACAACAGCAGTTGAGAAATCAAAGCCCAGTGCTTTGAACAGCAGAATTTACACCTCACGTTGACATCGATTATCATGCAAATTCTAACGAAGATTATAGATCATTATCGAGTTAAAATGCTTAAAAAAAAAAAATAAATAAATTCCCTCACAGTAACAGTTTAAAGGAACAATAAGTCCTCTTTTTATAGCACATGGTATAAAAAACTCATTCAAACAAATCCTAATGTTTTAAGACATGTTTGATAAAAACAGTGGCATTTAAATATAGCACCCTCCAATTTTCATATTCCTGCCATCACTAGCCTTTGCCTTGTTTTGTGTAAAATCTGACAAATTTCTAGTGTAAACATTAACAACGGTAAATTAAGAAAAAAAATACATTAATACATACATACATACATACATACATACATACATACAGTACTGTGCAAAAGTTTTAGGCAGGTGTGAAAAAATGCTGTAAAGTAAGAATGCTTTCAAAAATAGACATGTTAATAGATTATATTTATCAATTAACTAAATGCAAAGTGAGTGAACAGAAGAAAAATCTAAATCAAATCCATATTTGGTGTGACCACCCTTTGCCTTCAAAACAGCATCAAGCATCGATTCTTCTAGGTACACTTGCACAAAGTCAGGGATTTTGTAGGCATATAGTCAGGTGTATGATTAAACAATTATACCAAACAGGTGCTAATGATCATCAATTCAATATGTAGGTTGAAACACAATCATTAACTGAAACAGAAACAGCTGTGTAGGAGGAATAAAACTGGGTGAGGAACAGCCAAACTCAGCTAACAAGGTGAGCTTGCTGAAGACAGTTTACTGTCAAAAGTCATACACCATGGCAAGACTGAGCACAGCAACAAGACACAAGGTAGTTATACTGCATCAGCAAGGTCTCTCCCAGGCAGAAATTTCAAGGCAGACAGGGGTTTCCAGATGTGCTGTCCAAGCTCTTTTGAAGAAGCACAAAGAAACAGGCAACGTTGAGGACCGTAGACGCAGTGGTCGGCCAAGGAAAGTTACTGCAGCAGATGAAAGACACATCATGCTTACTTCCCTTCGCAATCGGAAGATGTCCAGCAGTGCCATCAGCTCAGAACTGGCAGAAAACAGTGGGACCCTGGTACACCCATCTACTGTCCGGAGAAGTCTGGTCAAAAGTTGCCTTCATGGAAGACTTGCGGCCAAAAAGCCATACCTCCGACGTGGAAACAAGGCCAAGCGACTCAACTATGCACGAAAACACAGGAACTGGGGTGCAGAAAAATGGCAGCAGGTACTCTGGACTGATGAGTCAAAATTTGAAATATTTGGCTGTAGCAGAAGGCAGTTTGTTCACGAAGGGCTGGAAAGCGCATACACAAATGAGTGTCTGCAGGCAACAGTGAAGCATGGTGGAGGTTCCTTGCAAGTTTGGGGCTGCATTTCTGCAAATGGAGTTGGGGATTTGGTCAGAATTAATGGTCTCCTCAATGCTGAGAAGTACAGGCAGATACTTATCCATCATGCAATACCATCAGGGAGGCATCTGATTGGCCCCAAATTTATTCTGCAGCATGACAACGACCCCAAACATACAGCTGAAAGTCATTTAGAACTATCTTCAGCGTAAAGAAGAACAAGGAGACCTGGAAGTGATGGTATGGCCCCACAGAGCCCTGATCTCAACATCATCGAAGTCTGTCTGGGATTACATGAAGAGAGAGAAGCAACTGAGACTGCCTAAATCCACAGAAGAACGGTGGTTAGTTCTCCAAGATGTTTGGGCCAACCTACCTGCCGAGTTCCTTCAAAAACTGTGTGCAAGTGTACCTAGAAGAATTGATGCTTGATGCTGTTTTGAAGGCAAAGGGTGGTCACACCAAATATGGATTTGATTTAGATTTTTCTTCTGTTCACTCACTTTGCATTTTGTTAATTGATAAATATAATCTATTAACATGTCTATTTTTGAAAGCATTCTTACTTTACAGCATTTTTTCACACCTGCCTAAAACTTTTGCACAGTACTGTACATACATACATAATAAATAAATCTGTCCAAAGGAGAAAAAAAACAAGGTTGGAAAACTACATTAAACATTATGGCCTATTCACATGGAAATCATTTTTTTTTTTTTTTTTTAAATTTACTGTTACAATTTATGAATTACGTGGCCCAGCTTCTGCTAGCGGAAGCAGCAATCCCTTCCAGTGTGCCACGGCTGCAGAGATGCATTTCACTTTTTTTTAGCTCCCCTAAATCTCTTGTTTAGAAAGATACAGGGTGTAGCCGTTTGCCGTGTGGATGCGTTCATTGGCTGTTGAATGACAAGCAGGAGATCGAGACGGTTGAAGTTGATACGCCCGCAGGCTTAACAGGATTTATTTACATATCAAGTCAAACACACTGAACAGCTCCCATGACACTACCAGCAATGGCAGTATACGGAGCACATACAACACAGTGTTGATCATGGCGGATAAACGATTAGGGCGGACATGTGACGGGCGGATACGCGACAGATTACTGTGTATATATGTATGCAATAAGGCCTGACAGGCCGTCCGTATAAATCTCCAACCCTTGAGATGTCCGTATATTCAACATATACGGACGCCCTGAAGGGACTTATTGCATTTATAATTAAGGTCAAACAGTGGATTTGAAGGGGGAAAAAAAAAGTATGAATCATGTTAAAGGTAAAAAATTATTTGTTTTTTTATTAAATATCCTTTACGCTAATAAAGTAGTCCCATTTATAACTTTGAACTACACACGAAGTTAAGCTGAGTCAATTAATTGGTCACGCTTTATTTTAAGGGCCTTTATTTTTGTTTATTAACTGTTAACAAACAGCTAATAAACATGTTAATATACATTATTTATTTTCTGTTAACTGTTAGTAAATAATATATAATAGGACAGCTAAAACTGAAAACAGAGCCCTGTGGATGATCAATACCCAGTCGATCACATGCTTGAAATAGGTTCAAATTGTTACTGTAGTAATGTTTAGCAAATTAAATCCGGTTTTTATTAACCCTAACCCTTAGCTAAAAATGAACAATGTTTGTTAACAGTTAATAAACTAAAAAAACAGCTCTTAAAATAAAGTGTGACCAATTAATTTTATTCGAACATGCAAAAGAAAGTACATCATTTTTATATTGTGGATAGTGCCATTGAAAAGATACCCAGGGGGTGGAGTTGAGACAGCACAAGTTATTTTTTTTCCCTGCCACCGACAGTGCAGACACACTGTTTGAGCAGAACAGACGGAAGGAATAAAAATAAATACAACGACGTCTCGGATTTCAGTAATTTTTCAAGGTATGTGTCTAAGAGGGGTGGATAATGTACAGAAGTGTCTTTCTGTAGAGTTTACAAACCGCTAAAAATACATTATTTTAAGTGACAAATTCAGAGTGACTGCGTATAGACAAAATACACAAAAGAAAGCGATTGGAGATTTCCATTGAATACTTAACATTTTGTCAAGTCTACAGAGGAATTTCTGAAAAAAAGTAAGGATTACAGTTACGGATTGACCACCTCAGTACCCAGACTTGAATCCCATCGAGATGCTGTGGATTGACCTTTGCAGAAAGGAAACCAAAGTCGACTGCAAAACTGTATGTGTTTAAGAATGGGCAAAAATATCTCCAGAAAGACGCCAGTAACTGGTTTCAAAATACAAAAAAGACTGCAAGCTGTAAAGGATGCAAAATACCAATATAAGGGTGCCTAAATAATTTTGTCAAAGTATTAAATTAATTTTTGCATGTTATTTTTCATTTTATGCACGGTATGTAATAATATGTTGTTTTATTATAAAGCTGAATCTCTACTTTAATTTATATATTTCAATAGAACAATTAGAAATTATACAAACCACTTTTAGTGGTTTTGCTCTTTTTTTTTTTTTTTTTTTTTTTAAACTGCCCAAATACTTTTGTCTGCGACTGATATTTGTTTGTTTTCAAAAAGTATTAAAAGCCAGAACGCAGGCAAAGACAGCATAGCAGCAGAGGCAGGGGGCATGGCCCCTGTGTGTGTGCCTTTATTTTACAGCAATTCAATAGAATATGTAACATGTTAAAGTAGAAAATATCACAAGAGTAAAGAATACATTGTGTAGGACTTACTTTACCCCAGTGAATTAACTACAAAACATAGGATGCCAAATAGCAGTTCAAGTTGAATGTTGTTTTGTTTATTCCCAAAATAAATAGTATATCATGTTGACACACGTTTTATTAACTTTGTACTTTCCATTCCTTGCCATTGCTGTTTCTTCACAGTAAACAGTGGCCATAGACACATTTTCAACAAGTAATAATATGAGGTTTACTTGAGTCTTATTGTAGCGGACAAAGAAAACGAAAACTGAAATTTAACTTTAAATACTTCAAATAAAACAAACGTGGAAATAGTGTTGTAAATTGAAGGGGGACAAAAGTCACCATTTTGGTTATCGTTTATATTACATTTCACATAACAGAAAGTCGTAACAAACAATATATAATATAGAATCTATAATCCAGAATCTTGACTGGTACGAAAAAGTACAACCAGATTATATACGAGTCCTGGCTAAACTTCCTCGGCTTCCTATCAAGTATCAAATCTCTTTTAAACTACCTCTCATGACTTATCGCTCACTCAATGGTACTGGTCGTGCTGACCTTTGACTGGATTACTTTGTCCTTACCAGCCGGCTCGTGCCCTTGGATCCTCCCAGGCTGGCCTGCTGGTTTATCCTGATGTGAAACGGGTTTGTCTTGATGGTCATTCCTTTAGCCACCTGGCTCCTGTGCTATGGAATAACCTCCCCGTTGACATCAGGAACTGCCAGTCAATTGACAGGTTTAAAAAAAGGTCTTAAGACTTATTTGTTCAGTCTCACATTTGGTTAAGGCCCTTGAGAAGCTTTTATAGCCAAATCTGTTTTTTTGTGTTTATGTCCTGATTTTATGACTGGTTTGTAAATTTCTCTTTTAGATCAAGGCTGTTGAGGCTATGCATCGATTTAATCGATGCATCGTATCGTTTGACAACTATCGATAGTCTAGCCTGTGTATCACTTTTGTGTAAAGGGTTTAAGCAAAGGAAAGCTTTTATTTTTTTTTTGCTGAATCTGCATGCGGTTGAGCTCACCTTCTCTCCCCTGCCCTGCCCCCTGTGAGTGTTTACTGATGGGATTGGATCTGTGCTGTGAGTCTCAAAGTAACAGCAAGTTAAGAGCGTTTTGCTAGAATTACAAATACCGTATCGACCGAGCTACAATGCCTTCAAATGTTTGGCAATTATTTTCTAAAGTAAGACGCAAGAAAGAAAAGTAAAGAAGGTAATGTTTGGGTACTCTGGTAACACAACTAATTTGCGTGACCACTTAATGAGATGCAGAGGTCGCTTTTAATAATGTGCATTTTTAAAAAGCATACCATCTCAAAATTTGCGTTTGCAACCACGACATCTGTGTTTTTACATATTGCATCAACAGTTATATTATTTTCCAGAGTAACTATTTCAGACTAACGAAGTTAACATGCAGAACAGTACACAGTATAAATAATGGTTGTAGAAATATGCAAAGTGTTGTAGAACATGTACCAATGTCTCTGCGGGTAGCTGTCAACATCATACCTATTTACAGTTTTGCTGTTTAAAAGTTGTTTAAAATTTTCCTTTTACTACCCAAGTCAAAAATGACATGTGCTCTTTCCAAATCAAAGTCTTAATAACTCTCAGGAGCTTCCATTGAAATTTTCATTAGTTTTAGATGATCCTCATGTAAATGAGAGCGTTTGCTGGTCTGCACTCTGTTCTGTGACAACTAACCCCATTGTGTTGGTACACAAGATACAGGTATCGTAATTGCATTTGCTGCAAGTTTTGCGAAAGCAGGAAAGATGTTGTAATAGTTCTCAGTAAAACCCTTGCACGCCTCATCTATGGTTTTAAAACCATGATTTTTTGAGCATGTTTTACTTGTCCAAATTCTTGCCTCAGAGTGTCAACAGGTAAGATGTCTGGACACAGATTAATGAGTCGCTCTAATACCAGGGATGTGCACAGTGCTATATGGGATACTGAAATACACTTTGCATTGCATAAAACTACTTCGTAACATAAACAAAATTATTGGATATGGATGCAAAGGGGATCTGTGGTCTGTTACATCTGCATTTTAGAAACGCACTGCTGTTTTATTAAAATGTCCTGCATATAACACAGAATTTTGCATAAACGCGACCTCTGGAGATGGTACTCTACAAAACTTCTAACAAAATCTGCATTTATTCATTTGAACTACTTTAACTGTAAACAGTCGTTCGATGTTTCCGGCAACAGGAAAAGTTCAACTCTGTAACTGAAGCCTTTATTAGCTGCTGCCATAATATTTGAATTTACAGCATTATTTATATTTAAAAAAATAAAATAAAAAATTGCCTAATGTTGGTATTTCAAATTGTGCTCTAGTAGTAATTCAAAATCTAGATAAATAACTATTGAAAAATCATGCTGGAAATGCTGTATAATAATGTGAAATTAAAATGCAACACAAACTGTTTAACCACAGTTGATGATTTTCACAAATTTTCTTTACCTGGACAAGAGAAAAGAGGAGCATTATACTACAACCAATTAATAAATCTAAAATGTCCAGCATGCTCAACTACAAAACAAACTTTGCTCTCCAATGAATATGAATTAGACTTAGCACCAATACACCACCACTGTTAGAGGGCATTACTGCCTGGTAGTTGACGTACCGTTAAAATATTTACTACAAACTATCGTGCAATGCTATGAAATAAAGAAAAACTACGCACTCCACCCCTAATCTGTGTTCTTGATGAATTTATAAAACACAGGTCCAGGACAAGACAAAATCTAAAATATGTTGTATTCTTATTCCTATTCAGAAACAATGCCTGTCTCTATCTTTGTACAGTGGGATCCTCCAATCTGTCTGTCTTTGCTGTTCAGTAAATTCAGAAAGTATGAAAAAGGGGTTGCTACAAGAAAAAAACAAAAACAAAACAGTAATTGGAAAATTAATAATAATAATAATAAATGACACCAGAGATGTAGCACAATCTTCTCAACTAATTATTTCTCTAACCATGACATAAAATATAGGTTCCTAGGTCATATTAGTTACGCAGCTGCTTAAGCTTGATGTTCAGAGACAAAAAAACAGGATTGCCATGACAACATTACAAAACCCATAGCAACAAGCTGCACAGGGATCCAGTATGCTGCCATAACATGTAATGTAATATGGAGATGTACTGGGATTTAATGTTATCCGATAAATGTTTCCTGTTGACCCCCTGCAGCAATCACAAACGGAGTAAAGAAAAAAATGAAACAAAAATACTAAGTGTACTGTACACAAAATCCTCAGTTAATTTAATTGTTAATCATATGACCCAGCTGGACAGAGGCACTAGACCAGACAGCTATAGTGGTGAGGTGAGTATCACAGCTTGCTATGCTGACCGGCAGGTACAATGTGGCTTTTAATACTCATTTGAATTTATGAGGCAGATTGTTCTGTTCCACTGCACAGAAAAGGTCCTACCACTATACAATCAATTTGATGTTGCTTTGAGGCGTTTCTCAGAATACAGTACATCCCAGCATATTTTAACAGAATGAAACCCCAAGAATCAGAGCTGGTTACACCTTTACTGTTTCTTTCACATCTAGACATTTGACAATCTTGTCAAAATCTTGGTCAATGAAGTCTGTTTCATTACCATATAATACACTACTTTTAAATAATATAATTTATTGTTTTTAACTGGCTATTCAGGTTGTTACAGTTAAACTTATGAGCAGTGTATAGTTTCAAAAACAGATGAAGCCCCACCCATCTCTAATTTAGACCACATATAGGGACAGTGGCTACACTAAAATGGATGATAAAAGTTTAAATCCAGTCTATGTATCCTTCACAGAAAGAGTGGCATACATGTATTTAACATTGATTACATTCATTTGACAATATAAAAATATAATTAACAAAGTTCAGTTTCTCTCTAGAATTTTGGATTGATCCTAGTCTTGTTCATCTACATCACAGCTGTCCATCCGTTTTGGCTAAAACAGCCATACCAACAACTAGGGAGTTTTTAGATAGCTCCCATCCCTTCCCATCTTTAGAAACCACAGAAAGAACAATACAGCTGATATAAAAGCAAACATTAAGCTTGCTTCTCGAAGCCCACAGGAGTTGTAATGCAGTATGTTTGCAGTCTAGTCGCCTAGTTCAGTGGTTCTCAAGCCAAAATGTTTGATGCCCGCAGAGTGTGACGTAAAGCTAAACACCAGGCAGAGTCATTGTGACTGTATTAAGGCTGGCCAATGACCGTAATAAAGTAAAGCAGTAGGAGGATTTAGAATACAAACCCAAACCACAACAACAAGTGACAGATAAGAAGTTTTGCTGGGGTCACACAAAATTACTCTGCTGGCAGCACATGAGAAGCACTGACCTAGCTGGGTGCGAGCCAGACACACCCACAAGTTGTAAAATAAAGAAAGAAATAATCTTACCGACTCTGTACACTTACTGAAGTACTTACATTGAGAGCGGCTTCCCCACACTTCTCAATGGCAGCTAGTCCCTGGTTGTGAATATGTGTCTCAAGAAGTTTCTTTAGCTCTCCCAGACCATCTGTGATTCTGGACACAAGGTTGTACATCCGGCCCAAATCTGGGGGAAGAGAAAGACAAAAACACACAGTGAGTAAAATGTTTTATAATCTCAGCTTCAGTGCTTTCATAAAGTCTCTCTTGAAAATTACCAAATAAGCATAAGAAAGGTGCTGAGTGAACCACCCCATATCCTCCCAGGACATTTAAAAAAAGTGAAAAACATAATAGAAATGTAACCAGGTAATAAACTAAAAATCAAACCTGAACAAAAATAGGCCTGTTGATGCAACTAAAGCTCTCAAACCATTAAAGGACGTCAGAAAACAGACAATCTTTCTTTTATAACCTTGGTCTCTGGATTCTGATTTAGCCAAATGAGATATATAATCAATATCCAGTCCTGCAAAAAGTCATCATATTGGCATTATTTATAAAAGCTGCTAAACATGGCACAGTAAGCACTCGTACACATGGGCTCACTATGCTTTTTGTATTCGGGCATTGAAAACCACATGCTAAAGCAACATTTCTATTATTTACCAGAAATAATAAAAGACAAGGAATTATTTTTCTTACTGCATTGTCACCTACCATTCACTTGTACATCTGAACATCTGTATTCTACCAAATGTCACTGAAGCCTTGAAATCTTTAAAAGATCTAGTTTTCACAATTACACCTTTAATATGTCCACGTTGTGACATTGCCAATAGGAATTTTGAGTCGAGTGGAAGGTGAAGATTGATCCATCACAAAGCAGCATTTTTGCAGGAGAACAGGAGTATTACAAACATGTAACTGGAAAACTACTACAAACCAACGTCCATGCCCAAACACACTTTTCAAAACAAAGTACAGTGTTTGCTAAAAATAAGTGATGTTCGGTTATAGTTTTAGTCATTTAAGAGAATTTGCCAGGCTTTCAGTAGGACTTACAAGCAATAGCCCTAAAACAGTGGCAGTAAATAGTGGTATTGATCCAATAAAGTTTGTGACCTCCTAGGTCTTAATCAAAACTCGCCTTCATTTTTGTCAGCGTCTAGCAAGTTCTGGAACTCTGTGTGGAAGATCTCCAGGTGCTTCTCGATCAGCACTTGCTCACACTTTCTTGCTAGCTCATCCTGCGTGCTTTCATGCAGATAGACCTGGACTCTGCGCTGCTCTTCCAGCAAGCGCGCCTCTGCCTGAGAGAACAAGAGAGATGGGGGGTTGGGGCATTACATTCTACCAGCTGAAGGGCATAGTGGTTACCATTTCTAATCAAACATGGCACCGACCCAGCATGCACACATTTTAAGTGTTCAATGAGGCAGAAAACAGTAAAATATATTTTATTAACATCCTTTATAAAACTAAACAGCTGTTTAACCAACTTTCACAGGGTCTCACACCCTTTTTCCAGTTAAGATTACAATACAATACATTGACAATATCAGCTCCAGACAGAAGACACACACAACAGGAGGGTAACAGAGAATAGCAATTAAACCAGCACTTACCTTTTTCATGTACTCTGTGACAGGGTTTTGTTGCAAGAACTCTGTGCTTTCCCTTGTATAGAACCGCTCCGTGTCTGCCAAAAACTGAGACTCAAAGTATTCTTTGTACACGGACAACGTGGTCCTTCAAGAAAGGCATCGTCCTCATTTAAACCAAGCTCAACTTGAAAAGACAAAAACACACACATTGGGTAACCTTTTGCTAACCTTTCATTAGAGTCGGCACAGTTTTCCCTCCTACCCCCCCTACATTGTGCTGCTGAACCTCTTACTTTGATTCTGAAGGTACAAGTTATGTTTTCTTTGCTGAGCAGATAAATTAGTTTACACAGAACTCCACTTTACAGAGATGGACACAAGTTACTTCTTATTTATTTTTTTCTTAACCAGAACATAGTGTTAAGCGGTTTCTATTAACTGGAGGCCAGTACATTTAATTTTTATATATATATATAAAATTATAAATTATATATACAGTACCAGTCAAAAGTTTGAGTACACCTGCTTGAAATCAGGTTTTTCATGATTATCTATGCTTTTAACTGTATAAACTTGTCTTTAAACACTTAATATTTCATTTTATGATACGTGTACTTATATAGCTTTGCTTTGACTCTTCTGTCCAGTTCGTCCCATACAAGTTCTATGAGATTGAGGTCTGGAGACTGGGCGGGCCAGGTCATTAGATTGAGTTGTCCTTCACTTTCCTTCTTTGCCAGATAGTTCTTGCACAACTTTGAGGTGTGTTTCGGGTCATTATCTTGCTGAAGAATGAAGGACTGCCCAACTAGCCGTAATCCTGATGGAATGGCATGCCTCTGAAGTATGCTATGATAGCCATGCTGGTTGACCTTGCCATGGACTTGGTAAAGATCACCAACTCTGTCACCAGCAAAGCAACCCCAGACCACGACACTGCCTCCTCCATGCTTGACAGTGGGAACCACACATGCAGAACTCATGCGCCACCCTCTCTGCGCCTTACAAATACTCGGCGGTTGGACCCAAATATTTCAAATTTTGACTCATCGGTCCATAAGACCGACTTCCACCTCAAACGTCCAGTTTCTGTGTTTTTGGCCCAGGCAAGTCTCTTCCTCTTATTCTGCACTCTTAACAATGGTTTCTTTGCAGCAATTCTTCCAGTTAGGCCAGCTTCACGCAATCTTCTCTGAACAGTTGACGTTGAAACATCTGTACTTCTAGTAGCATTTAGCTGAGCTTGTATTTCAGGGGCAGTTAATCGCCGGTTTCGCAGACTTGTGACTCGAATGAACTTGTTCTCTGATTCTGAGGTCACCCTTGGCCTGCCTGACCTTGTTCGGTCCTCATGAGTGCCAGTTTCTTCAAATCGTTTGATGGTCTTGGCCACAGCAGTTACAGACACTTGCAAAGTTCTTGCGATTTGTCTTAAACATTGACCTTCATTTCTTATTTACAGTAATTACAGACTGTCTTTTTTCTTTGCTTAACTGAGTGTATTTTGCCATTTTCTGCTCCTTAACATTCAGGAATGACAAACTTGTGCCTATGCTACCTATATTTATAGTAATCATGGACCCTCACCTGTTAACAATAATTGGTGACAAAAGGTTAATTAGGTAACATGCTAGTTAACTCGGAGAACATCAAACAAAGACATTTTTATACTTAGGCCAGTGTTCTAACACCGTGTTATACACATTTCAGACTTTTAACTGACTTGGGCTTCAGATTGAAATCCCCTTGCTTTGGGTGACCATTTCCTTGAAATTGACAAGATTTACATTTTCATTTAAAAATAAATTTTTTGAATGCAATTCACTTATGATTATCAGCTTATATAAGTACACGTATCATATAATGACATATAATGAAATATTAAGTGTTTATAGACAAGTTAAAAGCATATATTACAGTTATACAGTTAAAAGCATAGGTAATCATGAAAAACCTGATTTCAAGCAGGTGTACTCAAACTTTTGACTGGTACTGTATATATATATATATATATATATATATATATATATATATATATATATATATTACACATACAGCGCCTTGCAAAAGTATTCAGACCCCTGACCAATTCTCTCATATTACTGAATTACAAATGGTACATTGAAATTTCGTTCTGTTTGATATTTTATATTAAAACACTGAAACTCAAAATCAATTATTGTAAGGTGACATTGGTTTTATGTTGGGAAATATTTTTAAGAAAAATAAAAAACTGAAATATCTTGCTTGCATAAGTACCATAGGACTGGACAACTCCACTGATCAATCTCGTGTTGATGGTTTCTCCATTTCTTTCCTTTTCTATCAGCTTCAATACTGCATTTGTGACCTGTGTATCAAAAAAAAAAAATAATATATATATATATATATATATATATATATATATATATATATATATATATATATATATATATATACAGTACTGTGCAAAAGTTTTAGGCAGGTGTGAAAAAATGCTGTAAAGTAAGAATGCTTTCAAAATAGACATGTTAATAGATTATATTTATCTATTAACTAAATGCAAAGTGAGTGAACAGAAGAAAAATCTAAATCAAATCCATATTTGGTGTGACCACCCTTTGCCTTCAAAACAGCATCAATTCTTCTAGGTACACTTGCACAAAGTCAGGGATTTTGTAGGCATATAGTCAGGTGTATGATTAAACAATTATACCAAACAGGTGCTAATGATCATCAATTCAATATGTAGGTTGAAACACAATCATTAACTGAAACAGAAACAGCTGTGTAGGAGGAATAAAACTGGGTGAGGAACAGCCAAACTCAGCTAACAAGGTGAGGTTGCTGAAGACAGTTTACTGTCAAAAGTCATACACCATGGCAAGACTGAGCACAGCAACAAGACACAAGGTAGTTATACTGCATCAGCAAGGTCTCTCCCAGGCAGAAATTTCAAGGCAGACAGGGGATTCCAGATGTGCTGTCCAAGCTCTTTTGAAGAAGCACAAAGAAACGGGCAACGTTGAGGACCGTAGAGCGCAGTGGTCGGCCAAGGAAACTTACTGCAGCTGATGAAAGACACATCATGCTTACTTCCCTCGCTAATCGGAAGATGTCCAGCAGTGCCATCAGCTCAGAATTGGCAGAAAACAGTGGGACCCTGGTACACCCATCTACTGTCCGGAGAGTCTGGTCAGAAGTGGCCTTCATGGAAGACTTGCGGCCAAAAAGCCATATCTCCGGCGTGGAAACAAGGCCAAGCGACTCAACTATGCACGAAAACACAGGAACTGGGGTGCAGAAAAATGGCAGCAGGTGCTCTGGACTGATGAGTCAAAATTTGAAATATTTGGCTGTAGCAGAAGGCAGTTTGTTCGCCGAAGGGCTGGAGAGCGCACACCGAATGAGTCTCTGCAGGCAACAGTGAAGCATGGTGGAGGTTCCTTGCAAGTTTGGGGCTGCATTTCTGCAAATGGAGTTGGGATTTGGTCAGAATTAATGGTCTCCCTCAATGCTGAGAAGTACAGGCAGATACTTATCCATCATGCAATACCATCAGGGAGGCATCTGATTGGCCCCAAATTTATTCTGCAGCATGACAACGACCCCAAACATACAGCGAAAGTCATTAAGAACTATCTTCAGCGTAAAGAAGAACAAGGAGTCCTGGAAGTGATGGTATGGCCCCACAGAGCCCTGATCTCAACATCATCGAAGTCTGTCTGGGATTACATGAAGAGAGAAGCAACTGAGGCTGCCTAAATCCACAGAAGAACTGTGGTTAGTTCTCCAAGATGTTTGGGCCAACCTACCTGCCGAAGTTCCTTCAAAACTGTGTGCAAGTGTACCTAGAAGAATTGATGCTTGATGCTGTTTTGAAGGCAAAGGTGGTCACACCAAATATGGATTTGATTTAGATTTTTCTTCTGTTCACTCACTTTGCATTTAGTTAATTGATAAATATAATCTATTAACATGTCTACTTTTGAAAGCATTCTTACTTTATAGCATTTTTCACACCTGCCTAAAACTTTGCACAGTACTGTATGTATATATATATATATATATATATATATATATATATATATATATATATTATATATATATTCTGATGTTGTCAGCCTTAATTTGTGCAAAACTTGCACGTAAACAAACAAACCTCTTACAGTACTTTTTTTTGCCCCCCACTTATTTTAGACTGTGTCAAGCCTTTTTCAGATTAAACAAATCGACCCGTTCCATCAAGGTAAGCCATTTGTTTTTATCCATTACAATGTCTCCAAATGTCCTTTGATTAACAGTATGCCTCACTTAGGCGAGAAAACATTTGCGATGTCTTGCTTTCTTATTTTCAGATGTATACATGCAGATGTGTTTCTTTTGCTCTGGTGTTAAATGTAGGGTCGACTCACCATGTTGTACTTTCTGTTTTGCTTTGGGAGTGGGAGTGTTGATGACATTGGAATGAACGTTCAGTTGACAACGTATTAGGAAAGAGAGTCAAAGGTTAAATGCATAACTTTGTTGTTTTAATTGGCCATGATTATTGCACTGGCGCTACAATGAGGGAAAGTACAATGCTTATATTTACGTTTGCTTATATTTACGTTTGCTTGGCTTGGGAAGTTGGTGGATGGCGGACAGAGGGGTGGCGATATAACGGGTAAAAGTAGCACTGTTTTTATATTGGTGACATTTGTTCAGAGAGAATAGCTGGCGGTATGCGAAGGTGGCGTTATAAAGGGGAGCAGTATAACGCGGGACAACTGTGTTTTGGATATTATCGATATCAAAACCCATGCCCCATTTTGATCTTGATTTAATAGAATTTAGGACAAACACTTACCTGTTTATTTAAAGGTCTAAATAAGCATTCCCTCCATGTCACCAAGGCAAGCTAGAAAATGAAATAAATAAATTAATTATATATATATATATATATATATATATATATATATATATATATATATATATATATATATATATATATATATATATATATACATACATACATACATATATATATATATATATATATATATATATATATACATATATATATATATATATATATATATATATATATATATATATATATATATACATATATATACACACACACAAATGTATTCATTAACTTGATACATTTAAATATTTAGAATAAAATGTCTAAATAAAGAGATACGTTTTAATCAATTCCAGATTAATTGATGTAATACATTTTGTCACTAAGCTGTTACTACAACTCCATATTATGGAACTTACAAGATACCTGAATGACTTTTACTTACAAGCATCAACAGGTCAACTTTATGCAAGAGTATGTTACCGAGTATATTTCGTAGATTCCTTTGCGTCCTTCATCACATTCGCGCCGGACCCAGTGTCGGTTGAGGTAGGCACAGATACCGTTCAATACTTTGCTTGAGAACCTGTAATCTTCCCATTGCTGGGTGTAGAACTTTAGCACACTCTCGTCCATCAGGTCTTCCCCATCCTGTGGCCAGAGAAGAATACAGTGTCATTTCAGAGACTAACAGACTATATTAAAAAGCAGTTTTTAAGGTAGTTGCAGGTAATTTTTATATTTATCATGCATACATTTGGTTAGAACTGTGAATTGCTTTCTGGAAAATTAGGAGACACCTGAGCTTGTTATCTATCTAACTATCTATCTATATATATATACACACACAGTAGCTCATGTTAAAATCTGTAATGAGTAAACTGCTATGCAATAGGAGTCTTATTTCGATCCAGTTATTTTATTAAAAAATAAAAAAATAGAAAGCTGGAGGTAGACTGGTTTTAGACAACAAAAAAGATGGAAAATGTTTTAGGTCTCAAAGTTCTGTAGCGTTTTCTGGAAACCCATGAAACTGCTGTAACAAAATTCTACACACAGAAGTGTACAGAGCCAGTATAATACAGTGCTGGATGCTATGTAGAACCAGATGTTTTGGTCAGTTTGAAAATCAGCTATCCACAATGTCAAACTAAATCAATAAGGGAAAAATTCAAACAGGAAGCCAGTTCACAAATTAAAAGACACTAATACAAATGGAATAATTGAAAAAGAATAATCATTAAAATGTATCAAATGGAAAAGTCAAAAACAGCATAAGAGGCACACAGACAGTGTCAATGCTGGGGACTCAGTAATGCACTGTGACAAGCTGCTTTGAAGGGTATTCAGACACACACAAAAAAACCCCAAACAAAACACAGAAGCCAAAAAATAAATAATGAGGCAAGTAATAGAACTGTCCAATTAATATGAATGAGTCATGTTGAGTTACTGTAGGTACTGAGTTTACATGACAAGGGGTTACCTTGAGAAGATTTGTCAAGTAGTTCTTGAGGAACTCCTTCAGTCGCTTGTAGAGTTCTAGTCCCACAAACTGCGCCCCTCCGGGGGTCTGTGCCTTCTTGGAAGGTTTTGAAGGAGGGACCCCAGCACCTCGAGCCTGGTTCGACTGATGCACACTGGTACAGTAGTTATAAACATGACTGGGGGGTAGGTTAAGGAAACCACGAGGATACAAAACATGCAGCATAAAGAAAAAACAAGTCTGTCATGTTTTAAACAAAAGTTAGTTTACATTTTTAAAAAGTAATTACTGCAACAAATGTAGATATTGCAGTTAATCACTCTCCCAATTAAGTGTTATTGTTATCATATGGTTCAAATGGATCTACTCACTTTTTTTTTTTTTTTAAGAGAAACCTTGAAATAATAAAGTGGAACTGGGTTGCTAGAATTTTAAAATGTAGGCAACTTTACTATAGCACTTATTTCCATTAATGATTACTAATGTTCATGTAAAATGTCATTTAAACATTTTTATCAGGATCCGATGAATGAGGCCAGTCATTCATATTTTGTAATTTTAAGGTCCAATCTGAATCCACAGGAAATCACAAGCACATTATACAGCATTCCCAGAACCAAACTGGCACATTTAGATACACTACCCTGCAACAAGGCAGTGGGACAGAATGCAGAACAAATGGCCAAGACTAGTCCCACATTTCTATTTAAAAAGTAATCTTACTCTTTCCAACAGAAAAAAAATATATATTTCTTTAGAGGGTTTAATGCACTAGGATCATTTTTTCCATTTGTGTTCTGTAGGACTCTCTAAAATTGCATTAGGTTTTGTACACATTTATTTGACTCTTTTCCATGAGAGAAGTCACCTCAATTAATATTCTGCACAGAAAAAGTCTTCCTACCTATACTAAATCCCATAAGAAAACCTTTATCACCTGCTCCATGATGAGTGTGATTAGAAAATAGCTGAAAAGCTTTCACAAGATTATACCCTGAAATGTAAATTCAATACAATCCATAATAAGTGAGCAACTATATTTAAGGCAATTGATAATACCTCAATTGCACTGCAGTTAAACCCACTTCTGGTTAATTACAGTATATACAAAATTAGACATATTCTAGAAAACACATGTTTAGTCATAATTAAGCTCATATTAAATGAAAGTTAAACTGCTATCCAACGGGATCCGTTAACCTAAGCGTGAAAAATAAACCTTCACAGAAAGTCAAAGATTGTAATAATATGGTACTCAGGCAATCTTGATGGCAACACTTAAAGCACTTTGAGTGGCTTAAGATAAACTCTACATGCTTTAAAAAGTACATAAACATTCAAGCATCACGTTCACAGAGCAGCTCTCTAACTTGTGTGACTCGTGCGCCTCTTTAAAAACACAACACTGCCAGAGCGACTCATCAGCATACAGGCTGCCCAGTCTAGATGTGATCTGTGCTCAGATTGCAGTTGCTAGACTGTTTAACTGCACCCTCAGATAAGAATTTCCCAAGAGATGCAGTGGAGTGGGTGAGGATATACCTGTCCCTTTACAAGAAAAACATCTTTGAGTTCAAGCATCTTGAATTAAGGGTAAAGTGTTTTATCAGCTTTGGACACTGTGGAATTGGCAGCTTTGCTAAACAACTGTCAGGAATGGGTTGCTTTTTCTTGTATGCCGCCCCCAATCAAACTTGGCCCAAGGAATCACAGAATACACCCATGTACGGAGTATGTAGACAATATTTTTTATCATTAGGTAATCAAAATGACCCCAATATGGTGGCAATCTTATGTCACAGGTCAAAGTGACGAGTGGCAGATTAGATTTTGCCTGCGGAGTTCCCACAACCCTGACAATTTTAAGTTGCCAGCTTAAATGGTTTATGTGATATTAGCAGTAGTAGGTATGGCAGTGGGTTGACAAACACTTCCAAGCTCCCCTTATGGAGATGCATAAATATAGCATACAACAGTCTTTGGCTAAGAGAACACCCCTTGAGAAGCAAGCGAAGTGTTCTCTATGACAGAGTTGACCACCGGACACAATATGCCAAGGCCAATCACGATATGAAATCAATAACTACACATGTATTTATTACTGATGTCAAGACACACGTGCAACAGCATATGAAATGAACAGAATAAGTAAGAGAAAAGCAATAGGCAAGTATGTTAATAAACTATAATAATAAACTGACAAACTAACAAAGCACCCCTGCATACATTAAAAATGCAGCAGCAGCTCTAGATTACTCTAGCAATTTTAAGTCAGTTTAGAAAATATTTAATAAACCATTTGCATTTGATGATGAGGATTGATCACATTACAAAACTGTACTGTATCAGTTTTGAATCCGTTAGCAAAGAATCACTATCAGTGCCAAAAAGGTGTTCTTTTAAGCAAAGTTTCTTTTGGCGGAGCATTTACAATGAGAAATTTCCATTTTACCACAAGAATGTTCCCTAATCCGAAGTGTTAGTACAGGTAAAAAGATACACTAGTCACAACATGCAGGTCTTACCATTAATAACCTATGAACGCCTAAGTCTGCTACATTAGTGTAGCAGCATTCATGAATAATTGGAAATATAACTTCATAGATGTTAAAATCACTGCAGTATTAAGAATATGTCTTAAACATGAGGCTGATTTTGCAGTTTGTAGGTGACAATCCATATACTACTGCCCCAAATTAATAACAAAATAATAAACGAATTAAAAGGAACCCTATACACAGACAAATCATACTGGTTTATATGTGCAAGAGGTATTCTAAAGAGGATTTTCTGTCACACCCCTCCACCGAAAAAGAAATCTGTTCATATGGAACAATATAGCGATTCTTGTTGGAAGTGTATGTATGGATGAATGACTGCTACTTTCTGCAAGCACAGCCTTAGCTGGGATTTCCAAACAAACACACAACAAAGCCATATAATAACATCTGACATTGGAAATCCCCTTGCAATATTGTTACTGCTGGAAAATCTAAACAAAAGTAAAAATATATATATAGTGAGCCCTTAAAATGCGCAACACTCGCTTAAATGCACATGCAAGCTTACTGCCTGGAGCGGGAAGGTGAATTGAGAGAACATTTGTTCCCATGGCTGAAGAGATCTATGGTACAACCATATGCCACAATGTAGTAACATCAGTTGAAATACAAACAAACTTGTTTTATAGTAAGAATCGATGGGACAAAAACAAAGCTTATCCAATTTATAAAAAGTTTAAAACCCTGTTAAAAATGAACCCTGTTACTTAGAAGTGAGTGTGCAGATAGTCGTAAAAGTAATACCCTTTAACATGTTTTTTGGTCGGCAGGTATGAAATAAAACCAAAGCAAGCCTGTTAAAAATATGGTCATTTCACAACAAGAAAAGCTGCTGTTCCCTTGGTTGCCCTCAAATATACAACTGAGTGCCAATTATAGCAAGTGATTTAAAAAGATGAGGGAAGTCAACTGCCCTTTCACCCAGAGCACTGAAATTTTTACTGCCTCACTTCAAGGTGGTGCTGTAAACTAACAAAACATTTAGCGAAACTAGCAAATGCCACAAATTTGCTATAAACACTTGACCTTTCCTTAGGCTTACATGAAGAGCTAATCACTCTAACTGAATTATCAACCAGTGTGTCAACCAATTATCAACTGGGAGATTCGTTAATCAAGTTTAAATTTACAGGTTGCCCAGGACTTCTATCACACAATTCTCTGCTGAGATGTTGCACACTTTGAGAGTCAGGGAGACATTTCTATGCAATGAGCAAAGTAAAGATCTGAAAGTGAAATCAAAATGCTTTTATATCAAATGGATATAAAATATGACAAATAAAATATTTCTTGTTGGTTTGAGCACAATAGGTTCTATATTAAAATCACACTGTCAGACTGTTTTTCTTGGTAAAAGCTTTGCTTTGCATTGTGTTAGTAACATGATTTTTGTTCCATTTTATTTCATACCTAACAATGTAAAACATGGTAAATGGAATTACTATATGCACTCCCTGCCTGAGAAGTGCCATACATGGTATAGAAATTGAACAGTAGCCTTGTATAACAATGCTTCTCAGACATGCTTGGTTGTTATTTTTTGTGATATATGTACTCTGATTTCCAAACAGGATGTCACTGTGAATGACATTCATGTTGCTTCAAAGGGCTGCTCCTATCCTGTATTGTGTTTAAAAATAAATAATATGTATGTCCTTGTAATGCAAGTCTGAAACTAACTAGCAAAAGAACATCGTGTCCTTTCTAGATAAGACAGCAGAATGACTGTCATACTATGTTTTTTCCCCAATTAATTACATGCAGCAACTTTTTCACTGCCCCTTGTCATTATGTAGTTCCAACTTTTCATTTCTAATGCATTAAATATGGTTCTAACGGATACCAGTGATGTTGCCTTTGCTGGTCTTTTTCAGGCACAATAAACATGTAAATTGCACATGTCTATGTTCTGGATGTCTATTTACTTCTGACATGTAACTGTATAGTGCAGATAAGCATTGGATATCAAATCCTGTCCCACTGTGAAAAATAAAGCACTTGATACGAGAAAAGTCAATTCATATCAGCCAAAGTGTAAGTGGAGAAATCACAATTAAATAATTTGTGGCTAAACCTGTTTACAGAGACCATCTACTGGGATTCAAACTCCTAAATATCTGAGAAATGAATTACACAATGCTCTGTATCCTGCAAGTGCACCTGCTTCAAGCTAGAATCAATTACACAATGCTCTATCCCTGCAAGTGTCCTTATTATAAAACTTAAATATATTTTCTTCAGTTAAACAACAAAATCTTACCAATTTAAGGTCACAGAGAACAGCACACCTGCCAGGCAGCAGATGCCAGCATTACAAAAGGCTGATTGAATGACGATAGACAGGTCTAATCACATCTAAACACATTGCGGACTGGTAAATAAAAATAATCAAGTAGAATACCATGCTGTGGATGATCAAAATACAATTGTTTTCTTTATGAAAACTTTTATACATAACTTTATGAAAGTTGAGATGTGTTCAGTTTTAGAATAATGCTATATTAGAAAAAAATTGAATTTAACATTTTATTTTGTATATTAACCCTATACACTCGTGCTATATTGTATTGGGCCCGCCGGTGGGCCAGACATTCTCGCGTCAATAACTCAGGCACCATAACAGTAATATTCCTGCTTGCGTGAAAATACAGACCCAGAGCTTTCCAATGATGTATTGCATGTCTGTATCAGACGTTCCTAAGTGAAACTACAGCAAACCGAAACTCAGGCTTGAGCCACATGACATGAGTCAGCTTGCGACTCACAGTGACTGAGAAACAAACAGGGAACAAGCTAAGGACAAAAAGAAATATCATAATCAGAAGAAAATATCATCATAATAATTTTTAAAAAATCAAATCTCTGATAACATTGTTAAGTAAATCTAATGCTAACTATTTTCTAGGTACAGAGTGTAGTTCCAGTAAACATGGTGAAATGAGACCCACTTTTAGAATATTCACTGTTTGGAAAGGCTGTTACATTATTTTTGTTTGTTTTGTTTTATTCTTTATTTTTGCCAATCACTATTGAAACCAACACCTCATATTTTACTGACTAGTTAGTACTTGCAGAATACTAGTACTTTGTCTGTTTATGACAGACATCAAGTAGGGTTTTGTTTCCAAATGATTTATTTATTCATGAGTTAAAATGAAAAATTGAGTTGACTGTTCTATAATTAAAAAGATAAGAGTTCAAAAATCACTTGTAACCAATGTTATGGTTTAGAGCATGGTATATTACTGACCAGTACTTGCAGCATATTAGTAACCTATAATCTTTTATGCTAAACATACCCAGTATATTTTAAATAACTTACAGTATGCACAATATGTTTTGCAAAATTGAGTTGTAATTGCATTCTAAAATGAAGATGTGTTCAAATCATTTGAAACCAATGTTTAAAAGTGTTTAGAGCATGTTTTTACTTTCTTCTGAAACAATTGCGTTACCCTGAGTACCCTGATCCAAGATCCACTTATCTGTTCAATATTCCAAAATGAAAATTCCCAGTTCCTGAATATTTCAGAAAATTCCCAATATTCCCACAAAATTCCCAAAATTGCAGTTTTATGTACAATCAGTGTATGCCCATAACAACAAATAAACTATCTAAAAGGAGAAGCCAGCTGGTAATGAACATCCGCCCCAAGCCCCTTCTCCACTATAGTCACCAGTGGCCCCCTTGAAGGTCTCCCATTAGGTTCTTGTTTCTCACTGGGTTATCAGCCTGCACTCTGATAGGATACGTGTAGAGTTCCATGTAGCGTGACTTTGCCATGCTCTGTCTGGTGTAGACCTGCTGTATCCCTGCTCGGAGATCATCCCAGATCTGGTCCAGCCCAATCTGTTTCAAACCATGTGGGTTTTGGCTTCTGTTTGACGACATTGTTTTTTTTTTTGTTGTTGTTGTTGTTGTTCCTCTTATCTCCCTCCCTCCTTCGTTTATTTTAAATATTCCTTCCTTGTAAATGAAAAACTGTTAAAAGCTACGCCTCCATGAGGTGCAGTGTAAAAGACCCAACCAAGTCCCAAGAAGAATAAAAATAAAAAAGGGGAGGGAGGGGAGGAGGGTGTCCTTTCCACCAAGATGGTTGTGTGGCGGCGCTGGCTGTTCCCACAGAAACAAGGATTAGGACACCACGTCACCTGAAGACCTGTGAAGAAAGGACAGAAAAAAAGAAAATCAGATAGAATTCCGACAAACGTGGAAATTAAATTCAGACACCCCCGATAACCATTTTTCTTTGTCTAACCCTGAAACAGTACTAAAAACAGCTTCCGATATGTTATACAGAACATAACTAGAATGAAGTTCCAGAATTATGAACTGAAGTGAAAGCTGAACTGTTTAGAAAATAATTAAAGAAACAAAAAATAAAAAAATATAACATTTGCCAGTACTGGTTGTCATTCTTAATATGTTTCACATGTAAAGCCATTAGTATAACTGCAGTAAGACTCCAGAACACATTTTTGTTGCTGTTTTATGTGAATTGTTTTCTGGAATATTTCAGTGTTAACCCTTTCAGGACCAAGCATTTTTCAGTGGGATGCTTCCTCAGGACCCGCCATTTTTTGGCTGAAGTTGACTCTCTTCCTATAAAAATTCACTAAAAATCTATTTTTTTTTTACAATAGCATCTTGGAAATGGTGTCCTTTTTTTCAGAACACACTGGGGAATATATATATATTTTTTTATTGTATTCTGCTTCCTGAAAGTTTTGTTGAAAAATATTTATGTTTGGGCAAATTACAAGACATTGATTCACCTGAGTGATTGCAATAACATAATACACATTTTTTCTCAGAGTCTTTACAAGCAATAACGGACACTAATCTTGACTTATTTTCTTAAAATAAATATTTTTAAATAAAATAAGTTATTCATTCTGGATTTTCTGATTAACTTCACCCAAACACCAAGATTGAATTACAGGCTTTGGACTTTCTTCAGCAATCCTGTATGATTTTTAATACTCAAGTAAGAATAAGTTGAAAAAAATGAGTATCCTGTACCTCCGTCACTACAGCCTGTCATGCGGTTGCTTTGTGCACAAGTCCTCTTTCATCACTAACTAATCAATCTCCTATACACCAGCTTTCTTTTTGTTTTGCTGATTATCCACAAATAGATGATATCCTTTGTCAATCTCACTGCCATTTAATTAAGCTGTCAAACAATGCTGAACCAGTCTTAAAAAACTGTTCGGTGCTCTGAAAAGATCCAAGTTTATCACACTCAACTATACAGCAGAATTTAGCCACACTCTGTCTCATAAAAGGTAATGAATGGAGAAAAAAGTAACAAAACCAAAAAACACAAAACAAAAAGAAACAAATATTGATATTTGCTGGTAAACCGGGTGTACTGTAGGTCTGTGTTCCAAGGAACAATGTGAAAACTATTTCTTATTTTACAAGATGTGGCACGAATGTACTAAGGGAAAAAATGTCATACAGACGTTATAATTGAGGGAAAAAAAACCTTACTATTGAACTTAAACTTGCTTACTATTGAACCTAAAATTACAGGACAAGTAGATTCTCACCCACATCTATATGCAAAAGCAAAGATTGTTTTGCAATTAACAGCTTTTTCTGAGTTTAATTATGAAACAAAATCAGCTAAATGTCACCTGATTAAAAATAAAACCCGAAAACTTCAAGCCCTACTTGTGTGTGTGTGTTTGCATTTACTTCTTCCAAAATACTTGTTTTATTTCTTAGCAATATGGACCTCTGTTAATATGGGGCATAACACATTATTTTAAAATAAAATACAGTGCATGGTGGGATACTATCTTATTTTCAATGTTCAGTGCGCTGCTAGGAACTAAAACCGACCTATTCTAATAGCATTAGTGTATTTACACATTACGCCCGACTAAACATGAAACAGTACTTCAGTATGGACGCTAAAGTTTGACCTGGATATATTAAAACGCTTTTGAGTACGGGTCTCGAGATCAGTTATGTAGTGTGGACAGGGAAAAAGTACATATCCTTAATATTGCTGGCAAAGCCAAATATGAGGTTTATTGCTGCCACCTGCAACAGTTTTTTTTTTCTTAAACAAGGAAGTATTTTACGGTCATTGCTGCAGTGTAATAGATTACCACGAATATGCATGTCTGCGTCGCTTTCCATTCTGTGCGTCCAGTGAGCATGAAGACAAAATATTTTTCCGTCCAATGGATTTATTTTGCGTCTAGGACGCAAAACTTTGCGTTAACGCGACCTCTGCAGAGAAATTATATTTGAGGCACAAAAACAAACAGTTACATTATATAGATACCATAATACCAAGTGAGACAGAAGAGAAAAACAGCAATTTCAAAATTAGACACAAGATAAATTAATTGGTAGTAAATTTGAATACAGAAAAAACAAGCCATAAGCTGTATTATGTTTTCATGTATTCCATTTTTTCTTTTGCATTTTACGCAAAAAAACAAAACAAAAACAAGACACATTTTAAGTTTCATGGAACCAACCAGTCCTTACGATTCTGAGTATACTTACCAGTATATATAAATGTTAGTATAACAGCATGGAGTTTAAGAAAAAGTAGGACAAGGAATGGCACTTCTTACCTACTGTAGGGCAGAATACAAAAATACTAAAATGCCACAATACTAAACCTGCACTTACCAGTTACAATTAGAGAATGATGAATTTCCTCATTTACCTTAAAATGCTAAACTGAGCTGACCTTTGATGAAGACCAGGAATATAATTTGGAAAAAATATAGGTCTACAGCAAATTCATTGAGCAAAATAACCACCAGTGTCCTTATAGTATAGACTAACATGTCTAGACATGAATGTAACCCTTTCGAAACTTGGTTTATATTGTGGTTGCAAAAGGGATTTTAAAAATCCTCTTGCAAGGTTATCAAAATCCTAATTTGGAAGGGGGTGGGGGTCAAACTACAGGTATGCAGGTACATCCAGACAGAGCACTTGCAGTACCATGCCGTACCTGAGTACGTCAAGGTTTGCCGTCTAGTCTATGGGGTTTCTTTCAGCCTGGTCTGTCAGTATGCGTGCTGTATAGGCTGTGGAGTAGGGCAACCGGTTTTCTGTGACCACAGAAACGTGGAATTAGGCATTGGGAAAGGAATAAGTCATCGCAAATGGAATTTTACAGTGTTGTCTTTTTCTCCTCGCAACTCCAGTTTTCTGTGGGTTTTTTTTTTTTTTTTGTACTACACCTAGCCAAGTTCAGTTAATTCATCATGTGACTTCACTCACGTGTCTCTGCTGAAACTTAACACGGCGGCTGTACCAATGAAGAAAAAGAAATGCAATGTTCCAGCAAAAGACACTAAAACATTTTCTGATTATCTAGGTATACGAGGATGGTGGGATACTATTCTGCAAATTTTGCAGTCATTTGATTGATCATGTGTCAATAACATTAACGGTCATATTGCCAGTTGTAAACATGTAGAGAACAAGAAAGCAAAAAAGACGACAATAAAAAATTGCAAACTTAGACCTAAGGTATTGCACTCAAGGCACGGCTTACCCCTAAGTAACTAAGCTAAATTAATTGAATGTTTAATTATTGTTTAGTTTATTTCTTTCCACTATCTGCATTTAACAAAGCTATAATTAGTAATTTTAAACGAGGACTGTTTCTTACTTAAATGATATTATCTGACGATGAAGACAAGCTCAAAGCTATTTTCCAGCTATACATTTCATAAAGGAAGTTGATGGCTTTACTGTGTAAAGGATGTAGTCACTACACTACACACTGTTTGTTTCATAAAGACATTCTGTCTGGAGACACACCTCTTGTTACATTTAGCAAAAAACAATGCACAATTAGCAAAGAAACAATTGGGAGGATTCATTATGCGTTTACAGTAAAAGGGGTGCCATTTAAATTACAATCAGATGATACACAGCCGTGAACCTGTGTAGAGCAACGAGTCAGTCAACACGCCTTTATCAGCGTTTCATATTTTATCCTGGTTATTGTAATGCCAGTTAAACTTAATTTGTGGTGTACTGTACATAGGATTACTCTCACATGACATTGTTGGACTGTTACTAAACAGTTTAGTATTTCTTATTGTTATTGTAATGCCAACAATAAGCTAAACAGGTCTTTTCAAATCATTATTTGTAGACTGAACTACAGTGTTAAGGAATACATTTAAAAAAAAAATAGTGGTAATTTATTAATTTACTTATTTTAACTATCAACATTATATTTATGTTCAAATACCATGTTTATTTATCAATAAATTGATAAAAAGTGGGAAAACGCAGAATTGGCCATTTTTGAGATATATATTTGTTTATTTAGCAGACGCCTTTATCCAAGGTGACTTACAGAGACTAGGGTGTGTGAACTATGCATTAGCTGCAGAGTCACTTACAACAACGTCTCACCTGAAAGACGGAGCACAAGGAGGTTAAGTGACTTGCGAGTCAGTGAGTGAGCCGGGATTTGAACCAGGGACCTCCTGGTTACAAGCCCTTTACTTTAACCACCAGACCACACAGCTTCCTATGTATACATAAATACAGTAAAGAGCCAATTATCCAAACTAATTGGGACCGATACTAGTTTGCATAATCAATTTGTATGGATAATCAAACAGGTATTAATAACAATTACTGTACCTTTCATAATGTATCATAAAGTTAACATACAGAAGTACAGATGCTTTGTATCCTTATTGCCGTGCAGGCATAATTTGTGACATACAGCGGGTGATGATATAAACCGAGTTTCACGTTTGCCTAGGACAACAAATTACGAGTGCGAGAAAAAAATAAACTAATGGTGAATTAAAGAGCAGTGTTTTAATACTGTACATTCAGTCGTTCTTTACATTTAAAACAAATGTATATCGTTTACTACAGGACAAATGTTTTGTATCATTAACTGGAATGAAACAGTTAGTGTCATTACCTAAAAAAAGACATGAATTGTCGACTGATGAGAGCTATCAATTTAGGCGTTGCACTTGGTGGTTTTTTTTTGTGTGTGTGCATTTGTCTGACTGACTATGTTAAAAGAAGAAACATTTGGTGTTTTGTAACTGAACTGTTTTCTGTTAAGACCACCCACGCAGCATTTGACAGGCTGCACAAATGTCAGTTTATCAGCCGAGATGATTATTGGTTGTTAGTTGCGTTGGAAATTAATTATATTCTGTGGTTACTTAGTAAAGCCCGGCCACACAGCAATTGACAGGCGGCACAAAACATGACAATAATAGGGTATGATATTAAGCTAGGTGATATAAAACGGGTTCATCTGTACTTAGTACACTAGTACCAGGGTTCGACATTAACCATGGACCGGCGGCCCAGGGCCGGTAGAGATCACAGTTTGGCCGGTAGTTATGAAGCACCACAGTCCCAACTGGGCCGGTAACATTTAACTGTATAATGCTTATAGTATAGTCCACATGGCTTCTGTTTTATGTATGCAAGAAAATGGGTCAGTGTGCCAAAAAGCTGAAAAAAACTGAATTTACAAACCCATTTTTAAAAACATACCCACCCCCCACAACGGCGTAATTGAACTCGTCCGAACTTTCCGCCGCCGCGTCGTTTGTTGTACAGTCAGCATCTGAGACTGCATACTGAAGTGCTGTTGGTAGTACTCGTTACCTCGACATGGCAATTTTTTACAGTTAGTTTTTTTGTTGTTGTTTTTTTTACAATTAAGCAACCAGCTGCACCAAGAAGCCAAAAGTAAAGTGTTTAAATCAATAATGATAAAGAAAGAAATTATGGAAAAAAAATTAAGATGAACATAGAGTGGAGTGGAAGAAAGACTTAATCTGGCTTCATGATGACAGTGAAACAAATGTCAGTTACCCAGATAAAACAGCAGCTTTCTGTTGGGAATTCAACATTTAGTTGCCCTCATATCCAGTCTCACAGTAATAGTTTGCAAGATAGCAGGTGTTTCTCTGCTGCTTCGACTGCAGGGAAAAAGATGCACCGATGAATACCCAGGTACACCACGTGGAAGCTGGACAACAGGATCGAATTGTCTAACATTTTGATTTGGGATACAATGTGTTCGTCAGAAATCCCATTCACAATCTTTACAGGACTCGTTCGTATCAGCAGTAAGATTGGTGCTCTCTTTGGTTACCATACACATTACTAAATATACGGAAATTAAAAACCATCATGAAAGAATATGCATGCAAGCTCAAGTTTTTTTTCTTCGCCCTTTCGGGGTTTTTTTCAGAACCGAGTCCGTTTGTGTTCACAATGCAAGTGCACTCGGCTCGTTTATATGGTGTGTGAAACGGATGTTTACAGTATCCTGTGTATTGCTCTGGTTTTTAATATAGCATGTTTTAGATTCTTACATATTGTTGTGGAAGAAAGCACTGGGGCGCACTTCGCTAATTTAATGAATACATTTCTTGAATGCCTACAGTAGGAGAATTCAGTTTATGCAATTCTGCATGGTTCTCCTAATGTCGGCATTAAAAAAAAGTAATTTGAGAAAAGATTAAATATGTTTTACTATTTTGTGAGTTTTCGCGAGTTCAGCAAAATTTCTACCAGTGCTTCAGTGTCTTGAACTGTCCATGTAGTTTAGGATTAGCAGGTTTCTAGTGAAAATAAACTGGGAGGTTTTTTTTTCTTCTTTAATTTACTGACCCCCATAGCAACTCCTGAAGGCAAAAATAACAGTATATAAAATAACACAATAGTTTAAAAATTAAACATCGGGTGAATTTATTGCAGATAACTAATTATTTTATTTTTATATTGTCATCTAGTCAAGGCATGTTAAATGTACAAAAAGCCAGATTTAAAAAAAATAGATCAGCTATTACCATTTAAACATATGGTATACACATAATCAGAATGGCTAAACAAATAATCCATAAGATTGTTTATTTTATTTTTGAATGGCGCTAACACACAACTAAATACATTACTCTGCTATTAACTTGCCGAGCAGGGTGATACAGTGGGCGCGTTGTTTTATTCACCAGTTGCTCCACCGGTGAGCCTATGTGCTCACCGAACTGTTGTTAAAGTCAGCTACCAGACTCACCGAGAAAAAAAGCCGGTGAGATTCACCATAAACAACGTATAGACAACATAGACGCCCCCATGGAATCTGTCACTGTGGACTGTGGGCAGACCCAATTACCTTTACCGGATGCGCCACTTGGGAGCCCCCTTGATGCTATTTTTATGATGTAATCTAATAAAATGTCAAAGCAATTAAGTTAATTCATATTTAAAAAAAAAAAAAAACACACACACACACACACACACACACACACACACACACACACACACACACACACACACACACACACACACACACACACACACACACACACACACACACACACAAGACTATGAATTCCGAGCTTTGTTTATTTTTTCAACAGATACCGGTACTGTAGTGTAAGCAATGTATTATTATATAGTGCTTTTCATGTAAGACATCTCAGAGCCCTTCACATAACTACATATTGTACATAAATATGTAAAAAAACTAATAAATAACGTCTGAACAATTCTAGTACTAGTTGCCATATTTAATGTCATCAAACTGTTGTTTTAATCGACTCACTGGTGGATGTACTTCCGGCTCACCAATACATTTGCAGCGGTGAATAAAACAATGTGCCCAGTATTGTACTTTATTATTGGGCTAGTAAAAACACTACCTCAGCGGCCCAAGGGGCCAGTAGTAAAAAATCTAAATGTAGAGCCCTGAGTACCTACTGATGATGTATAGCTAGCAACCTATTCTATCACATTATGCTATATTTGGGTATGCTGTTCAGAAATGGCAATATTTATTTATTTATTTTTAAATTTCCCCTTTGAGCTGTGACCTGACAAAGGTCAACCTAAAGTGAAAAAGTGACCCTGACCAGAAAAAAATCACCCTGGGCTCAACTTAGTTTCAAATGTGTCACTGCAACAAAGGAATCCAAGTTCCTAACCCCTCAGCTCCAAGCTAGTGCCACTGGAAGCACACCCTGTCACTTTTTACTGTAGATCTAACCCAAGACCATGCAAAATTGAAGAATAGCACCAGATTGGTTAGGACTATGTGGAACTTTAGCCTCACCAAAGTGACCATAAGCAATGCTCGACTGCATGACAAATGCAACTTAAATCTGCCAAAAATCTAAAATCCTCAGATACTAAAATGTTTTGCTTGATTATTGTAGATTATGTCATCAACATCTATCCAAAAATATATTTGGGTGAGCCAAATACAGGTTAGCCCAATCAACACCAATGACTTTCATCTGTAGAGAAAGCACGATCCAAATAATCGTTTTGTGCAGCTCTAAAAATTATCTTTTCATTTAAAAAAAAAAGGTTACAAATATAAATCACTGTCTTAGTTTTCAAAACAAGTTTATTGTGTAACAATATTTATACCGTCTTGCAACATGCAGTGAGTCCATATGGTATTTCTAGGAGTCAAGAATAAACCATGCCTTCATTCCTTGGCTAGTGGTAATTTGATTTCTCAAACAGCAACAAACTGAGCTAGCTGAGGAGTGCACCGTCACAGTGCGCCGAAGTGCCACTGGAGGGTCAAATGATAAAGGGAGGTCTGAACACGTGTCATGAATACCAAAATAAAAGCCAAACCCGTTCACATTGGGAGTCCGAGTTCAGATAGACACAGTCCTTTCTGAAATAACCTTACATGAGCTATGCAGTGTACAGGACACAACTAATGAGATCATATTGCTGATGCCACAGAAGAACCCAGCCATATGGGTAAACAAAAACAAGTTTAGGCAGCATGACCAATGGTCAGAGTCATCAACAGCTGTCTAATACAGTAGCTATAACAGCCAGAATGTTTAGTTGAGCTTTGTTGTTAAAGTGCTTCAGAAGCCAATCCCAGCAGCAGTTGATCCCACATCCTTGCCTTTTCTAGTTTTAGACCTTGGGCAACTTCTTATATGGGCCTCATGGGCCATTCCATGAGAAACGTCCCCCAGCATACTTCATTATTTCTTTCCTGGCTTAGTTCAGGTTATTTTAGAATTTGGCATTCCACTTACTTTAACTCAATAAAGGTACCTGAAGTGTACAGACAAGCTCCACTGCCCTTGCTGTGTGCCAAATAGGCATCCTCCTGCTAGCTTAAGGAGGTAATGAATTATATCTTCAAGACTTGACCCCCCACTTAGATATGAGACCAAAGCAACTTAACAATAGGAGTTACTTCAGACACGTGTAAAGGGTGAATCCCGTGGTCTATAGCACAGGAAGCAAAACTGGGAGTAAACTGATAAACTACAGGAAACACTTGCAGAGCAGATATGTTCAAGCCACATAAAATAACTACATGAACTGTGTGGAATACTACACAAGTAAATGTGTATTGTCAAACAGTAACAAGAAGATGAAGCTACAAGCATAAAACTCCTGACTATTACCTGCTGCAATGTATTATATACTGCTGTGTCATTCAGCTTCCTAGCACTCCAACACATGCCTGTTATCTTGGCATCAACACAGAAGAGCTCCTTCAACAGTGTGTAAAAGTATCCAAGTATTCCAGCCAAAAAGACATTGTTCTACACAATCTTGCAGCATATTAGACTAAATTAACCTTAAGACATTCCTAGCTCCCTTGACAATAAAAACTACTGCTGTCACGTGAAGGTATATGTATCATTTACTGCTTTGCAACTGTGAAATTTACTTTTCAGATTTTCTTCATTACACAGTCATAAACTAGAAGCTAAAATTTAAACTAAAAACAGTAATAATGATCTCGAATTTTAAAACCTGTATCAGCATATTTTATGTGTCTAGTTGTAATACAATATCAGTAAGTTAGGAAATCTAGTTTACAGTATAAAAAAAATGTTTGGTGAACAAACTTCAGGAAAAATACCAAGTGAAGTGAAGTTCACAATAACATCACAGCTACAGTAGCATAGATAACATACATTTTATACATACTTACTGAAATTAGAAGTGGGTCACAAGACGTTAAATATTACCATCCTACCTAAATCTGGTTTAGTACCGATCACCACAAAAATTAGGAAGCATACACAATTAGAATGCAGTAGCTATTTCAGGTAATTATTAAGCTGCGTCAGTGATCGATCAAAACATAATAAATCATGCTGATTAGGAGGTATTGTAATAAAATATCTTACTGATAGCTAAATCCATAAATGCTGGTTTAGCAAAACAATAATGGGAAATAATTGTACTGTTAATAATATTAGGCACTATAAAAACACATAGAAAAAATAAGCAATGCCCACAGCAAGGAATCGTCGGATTTCTTTGTAGTTGCTATGCAGCAATAATGACTTACACAATAGGACATACCGTAATTAAACCATATTAAAAAAAAATATGAATACGTTTCAAAAGTCAATTTAACTAGCACTTGATGTTTTTTTTTTTTTTAAACTTTAATTTGTATTCAATAACCAGGGCCTTATTTGGTATTAAAAACAACAGTATTTCCAGAGAGAGAGGGGGAAAAGCGCAGGGCATGGACGTAGTGGAAGTGGTTTCCTTAATGAAAATTAGATTTTATGTGCGTATGTGGTCTGACTATGACAAGAGTGATGATTAAAAAGAATATGTACCGCACACAACGTTTGGGTACAGTAAAGAAACGCTGCAATAACTTTTCACTTCATAACGTTGTTAAAAACTAAAACACCTCAAATCATCTACGTTTTCACAAGCAAGAGAAAAAAAAACATATTTACGTCACATTAATAATAGCATTCGTTGCCTACTGTGTGACAAGCACATCATGTTTTTTTTTTTTTTTTGCATTTTGAGGCCTGTGAGGTCCCGGTTAGAAGGAGCCTTTATATTTCTATAGATCACAACATGGCCTCCTCCTCCTCTTCCACTCAGTGAGTCAGGATTATTCATACATCTCACACAAAACACACCAAAAGTACAACACGGAAATACGAACTGTAAAATAAATGTCTTACCATCATCAAGCCACCACCTGCCCCTGACACCAAATCACGGAAAGCGTTTCAAATTCGATTATTTAGATTTTGTTTTCACTCGGTACTTGACTGGATTGGGATTCCGTTTCCTATAAAACCCTTAACCCCTCTCTCTATCCCCACTTGCTTGCTGTAAGTGGCGCGCCGTACTCTACCGCCGCCGTTGCTGCTGCGGTAAAAAATAATAATAATAAAAACTACGACGCCAGAAAGTGTTCAGGGAAACCCGACCCGCTCTACAACATGAAAGGAATGACAATGGGTTCCTACTTCAGCACAATCAGTGCAGCCCAATACTACGAAGCCGTGGAACCAACGTCACAGTGCTCTTTCTACATCTCCTCAGCAAAACGTTGTTGTGCATTTTGTCTTTCCATTGTCATGCTTAGCAGAATGCGTGTTTGTATATTTTTATATGTTGTATTTCTTTGTCAAATTATATTTTTCCACCGCTGTTTGTTTGTACCACATTTATAAACTTGAATAATGAGATGACATAGACCTCTGTTGCTGCCAAGCCGTCGCTAAAGAGAAATGACCCGAATAAACCCCTTAGTCTGCCGTATACTGACTTTTACGATTTGCATGTATGGTGCTAGTCAGCATAGCAACACGGTCCCTCTTTTGTTGTGCAGGCTAATAACGTATCGCGCTTGCTTGCCTGCTTGGGCTCTCAGGCTTACACCAATACTAACTAGACTACAATATAATGTGGATATTTGCTTAATGCCACGTTTTGATTAAGATATACTTAAAATGACCAAGCTATACTGTAATTTCAGATGCAGTGTTACATGACAATAACAAGATAAATGTTTAGCTATTACACCCCTATACTGTGTCTTTGTCAAAACATACGTGCCACCCCAAGCGTTTATTCTCTCACTCAGCAAGCATAGCCTGTAGGGTGTCAAAGCCATGAGCTATCTGTAATTACAGCTTTTTATTATTATTTTTATCATGTTATGATAAATGCCCTATACAATATATATATATATATATATATATATATATATATATATATATATATATATATATATATATATATATATATATATATATACACACACACATACTGTATATGTAGCGTGCACGGGGGAAGGCAGCAGTAGGGCTGGTAGGTGACGTAATCACACACAAAGACATAAACCCGATATACGCTCCTTGCAAAGGAGCCAGCTGTTTTGTAGAGCGGTATCGGCGCACACAGCGGTATCGGCGCTATGCTTTAGTGCGAGAGGTCCCGGGTTCGCGCCCGCCTTTCGACTGTGTGTGGATTGCTTCGCCCTGTGTGATGCGCCTGCCTGCGGGAACCAGGATCGCTACATATATATATATATATATATATATATATAGATAGATAGATAGTAGTTTACCAGAGGTAGAACAGACCAGAAGAGATAAGACAAGGTAGCTTCAGTCCGGAATGGCAAATCTTTATTAACAGGACTTTAACAGCTGTACACAATCTCACAGCAATCTTCCCCACACTCTGCCCCAAGGAGCGCACAGGCTCCCTTTAAATAGCCCACAGCCCGCCAACATTACAACATTGTAACACACTTTTCCCACCCCTGGCCCCCGTCCCTTCTTTTAGTCCAGGTGTGTCCCTTGAATCACTTGACAAGGGGTCACCACTGGTGCAGAGGTGCACCAATGGTGGTGTATGGGATCCCGTCCGTGACAACCCCGCAGACCAGCTCCCACGCACGCCACCTGGGAGTGGAGTGATTGCAAACAGCCACCTTGCACCGCCTCCTTACTCCGTGCACGCAGGAGCTCAGTGCCCTACAGGGCTGGTGTTGCTGCTAGCGAGACAGGGCCACAACAACTGTGGTGACAATGGACAGCTCAGTATCATGGTAGTCGTCCGACTCTCCTGCACTTGCTAGTGCTGCTTACCTCTCTCTCATCCACCACAGAGAGAACACACCTTTCATGTACTCCAAATGAAGAAGAACTTGGGCCAAGAGGCAGAAACAAGAAGGAATACATGATGTTACCTCACCCAGCAGGCATATCCAGGTGCTTCTAGCACCCTCATAGAGAGACATATGGGCACCCCTTTGGATTGCTGGGGTGGGGTATCCCTTTCTGATTATGACATGGCAGTAGTGTATCATACCAGGCCAGTAGTGGTTTATTTCCCTGCACAATTACCATGCACCATGTTTCAAAGTAAACACCCAGAGTTACTACCTTAAAACATCTCTTGTTCTTTTCCATTTGATACCACAGTTATTTTTGGTTGAAAAGCATCTTTCATATTTCCTCTTCGGTCACTGACAGTTTTGATCTGGATCTTTACAGGGAAGGTGGTCAAGTTAGCTGCCTCTCTGTGCGTAACATGTCCTTACATATAAAAATATAAGAAAAGTTTGGGAACGAGAAAAGGCCATTCGGCCAATCAAGGCTCTTCCCATGTTGGCACACCTTTCTCCCCTACTGGGGGGAACAAATTTAAAAGCACAGAATCTAGTCTTTTTTTAATGTTCCCAGTGGTTTAGATTTTACTACTTCACCTATTCCATGCATTTATAACTGTAAAAAAGCGCTTCCTACCTGTTCTAAACTTATTTTTACTCTGCTTCCATTTATGTCCTCTTGTTCTTCTCTCTGTGCTAAACTTTAACTAGTGTATTGGGTTCAATTTATCTATACCACTTATGATTTTAAAGACTTCAATCAAGGCCCTCTTTCCTTCTTTTTCAAGGGTGTAGAGATTAAAACATTAACATGTCCTCATAGTTCATGTCATTAAGTCCTTGGATCAGCCTAGTTGCCCTTTTCTGTATCTTCTCGAGTGCAATGGTGTCTTTTTTTTTAGTATTCTAGATGGGGTCCAACTAGGGCATTGTATAATCTTAGCATAACTTCTCTAGATTTGTATTCCACACTTTTTGCAATACAGCCTAACATTATATTTGCCATTTTAATTGTCTTACCACATTGGCGAGATATTTTTAATGATGACTCCACTATAACCCAGAGATCCCTTTCAAAGTCTTCATTCCCTATTTCCATCCCATTCACGTAATAACATGGATTATTACGCCCAATATGCAATACTTCACATTTCTTAACATTCAATGAATTTGCCACATGTTTGCCCAATTACAGACAAGTCCAAATCCCTTTGAATTAGCTGGGCCAAGTTTGGTATCATTTGCAAATTTAAGAATCTCTTCTGAACCCATACTGGCTATCCCCTATAATATTGCTGCTGTATAAATAGTCTTCAAGCTTACCTCTTAAATCATTTTGCAAATTATGGAAGTTAAACTAATATGTATAGAATTACCTGGGTCTGTCTTATCCTCCTATTTAAATAATGGCAAGCTTCCAGTCTACAGGGACCTCACCTGTTTCATGATACTAGCCAGTGGTCTACATAGTTCTACCCTTGTTTCCTTAAGCACCCTTGAATAAATCTCATCTGGGCCAGGTGATTTGTTATTTTTAAAAACATTTTTTAGCTCCTGTAGCTTATTTAATAGCTCTACTTCACTGAGGCTGAAATCTTTAAGACCTGTGTGTGCACAAACAGGCGGCACTGCTGGCATATTATTTGTATACTCTATGATATAGAGTCCCTGGCACTATTTCTTTCTAGAGCTCTTTTAGCTTTCCTGATAACAATTTTTACCTCTTCCGTCTTTCTTGTAAGTCAGTATGGAGGGGTGCCCCACCCCTGTGTGTATTTTTGTGTTTTGTGTTGTATGTGGTATGTTTGTTGGTGTGGATATAGTGGTGCATCGGGTATAAATTGGGCTATGTAGCATGAGTGATTTAAAATGTGTATTCGTATTTAGGCACGGGGATTGCACAATCACTTCACATGCAGATACAATGTGTAGTAATATGTGGGCACGAGGAGTGCACAAATTAGTTCACGTGCTGGGATTCAAGTGAATGATTAGCAATTGAATCCCAGCACAGCTGTATATATAGATGCACGGATCACTCACTTGGGGTTGGGTGTACAGCGAGGAGGTACGGCAGAGAGAGGAGATAGAAAGAAAATAATAACAGCACGATCCTTGTTTGTTTAGTGTTCGTCCACTGTTTGTTTGTCTATTTGCTTTGGCCAACGTGCCGTTTTGTTTTAGGTATCAGTGTTTTTGTTTTGTTCAACCTGTTTCTTTGTTCATTTATTAAAACGCGCAAGCAGCGCATTCACATTTCACTCACCAGTCCTGTCTCTACTTCCTGTCCTTCTTTTTTTCTAAGTTTAATTTTTATTGATCTCTTTAACTATCTTGGTGACTGCTTGTTAAACCTGGTTTTTATCATTTTTTGATATATACTTGTCCTGCATGTTTTGCATTATAATAACTTCAACTGTCATATCCTCAAATTTCCCTGCCCAGTCTATTTCTCAATTCCTGTCTCATCCCTGTAAAGCTAGCCTTTCTGAAAGTATACACTTTAGTTTGTGCAGCCTTTTGCCTGGAATTCCAGGTAATTTTGAATGCAACCACGTCATGATCACTTGACGCCAGTGGTTCTTCTACTTCTACTTTACACAGCATGTCCTGGTTGTTTGTGAACACCAGTTCTAAAATTGATCTGTCCCTTGTCGGGTTTTTGACACATTAACTGAAGCAATCATTTACTGCATCAATCAGTTGAGTTTCTGATTGACTTACGCTTTTATTTTTAGATCTGCCAATTTTCTTTGTAATCCTTTTCAAAAGTAATTTCATGATTTGGAGGCTTGGTGGTCCAGCGGTTAGAGAAAGGGACTTGTTACCAGGAGGTTTCCAGTTCAATCCCAGCTCAGCCACTGACTCACTGTGTGTGACACTGAGCAAGTCACTTAACCTCCTTGTGCTCTGTCCTTTGGATGTGATGTAAAACCGAGGTCCTATTGTAAGTGACTCTGCAGCAGCAATTGTGATGCATAGCTCAAGCCCTGGTCTTTGTAAGCTGCTTTGGATAAATCAATCAATCTTTATTTTATATAGTGCCTTTCATAGTGGACCACCATCACAAAGCGCTTTACAAGATACAGTAACAGCAAGAAAATCCATAATACTTTAAATACAGAGAAATGCATAATACATGATATACAGTAAAAAAAACAATGCATAATACCTTAAATACAGTGGAAAGTGCATAATACATGATAGTAACATAATACATGAAATAGTAGCAGCAACACAGCAGCTAATAGCAGATATCAGGCTTAAAGAGCATGGAAAGCAAGAGAGAACAGGTGGGTCTTGAGAGTTGATTTAAAGCAAGCGACGGTGGGAGCATCACGCATCAAAAGCTGAGAGAGAGTTCGAAAGAGTGGGAGCCATGAAGCTAAACGAGCGTTCCCCAAGTGTGGTGCACTTTTACTGGCGGATAACAAGCAGGCCAGAGTCGGAGGACCTCAGCTTGCAGGACATAGCGGGTCAGCAGGTTGAGGAGGTACTCGGGACCTGTGTGATGAAGGGTATTGTAGATGAGCACTTTACAGGTAGCCAGTGCAGCTGGGCAAGACAGGGGGTGATGTGATCATGTTTTTTACATCTGGTAAGGATCCTGGCAGCGGCATTCTGGACTAGCTGCAGTCGGTTTATGGTGTGTGCTGGGAGACCACCATATAGAGAGTTGCAGTAGTCGAGTCGAGAGGAGACAAATGCATGACAGAGTATCTCCGCATCTGGGAGGTAAAGGTAGGGACGGACTTTGGAGATGTTACTAAGATGGTAGAAGGAAGATTTGACCATGGAGGAGATGTGGGCATCAAAGGAGAGGTTGCTGTCAAGAAGTACACCAAGGCTTCGTATTGTGGGGGAATGCAGCAGCAGACAGTTTCCAAGGTTCAGGGCAGCTATATTTAGATTCTTAAGTTGAGTTTTAGATCCTACTAGAAGGAGTTCAGATTTGCAAGTGGTCAGCTGAAGAAAATTGGCAGACATCCAGGCCTCGATGTTTTGAATGCAAGCCGAGAGCCGGCCAATGGCAGAGGGGCTACCAGGGTTGAGTTTTAAGAAGAGCTGGGTGTCGTCAGCATAGGAATGAAACATGAGGCTGTGTTGGCGGATGAGGTGACCCAAGGGAAGCATGTAGATATTGAAGAGAAGGGGCCCAAGAACAGATCCTTGGGGGACACCACAAGTGACTGGGTTTGCAACACCACTCCATCCAGCATAGAAAACAGATTGTATGTGTCCAGATAGGTAAGAGGACATCAGCTGTTAGGACAAGGAGGACAAGCACAGAGAGAGCACCAGCATCAGCATTGATTCACAATCCGGAGCAGAGCCGTTTCAGTATTTTGATGCGACCGGAAACCAGAGATTCAAGCAGATTGTTGTCCATGACATGTTTCATCAGCTGACTGGTTACAGCCCTTTCAAGAGTTTTTGATAGAAAAGGGAGATTGGAGATGGGACAGAAATTAGATTAGTCAGTCCGGTCAAGGGAGGGTTTTTTGAGTACCGGCGCAACTCGGGCAAGCTTAAAGGGGCAGCAGGAACCCAGGAACCGTGGCGTCACCGCATCATCAACTGAGGACGAGAGAGGACCAGTTAGAGAGGATACAGAGACATATTCTGAGAGTTTCAGAGGATTCAGCAGATTGTTGGGATGGAAGGAGACAACAGTATCAGTAGCGGAGGAAGGAGCAGGGAGATTAATATTAGCAGTGATTAAGAAACGGTCAGAGAGAGAGACATCTGAGACGGAGAGATTGGAGACATCAAGGTCCCTGGTGATGAGTAGATCCAGGGTGTGTCCTCGGGTGTGAGTGGGGACGTTGACAGATTGAGAAAGTCCAAGGCAGTCCAGAAGCTTGTTGAAGTCAGTCACTAGGGGGGAGGAAGGCAAGTCAACATGAATGTTGAAGTCACCTAGGAGTAGGATTTTGTCAGTTGAAGTGCAGACGAGGGAGAGGAATTCTGAAAACTCATCAATAAAAGCAGAATTGTTCTTAGGTGGACGGTAGATAACAGCAAGGGTGAGGGACATGGGAGAGGGGAGTTTGATGGCGAGATGTTCAAATGAAGAAAAGTCAGACAAAGAAAGAACTGAGGAAGCGAACACAGAATTTGCAATAACAGCAGTGCCCTCGCCTCGGCCAGTGAGGCGAGGTTTGTCAAAGAGGGAATAGCCCTTTGGGGTGGCTAGATGCAGTGAGTGCATGTCGTTTACAAAGTGCCAGGTTTTCAGCTAGACAGAGAAGATCAAGATTGGTATCGGTTATAGGTTCGTTGAGAAGCAGAGATTTGTTAGTCAGAGAGTGACAATTGAAAAAGGAGATTTTCAAGTTTGTAGCAGGCAGAGTAGGGGGAGAAGCAGTTAATACATGTATGTGCAGCAGGTACTTACAAGTGTCTGCTAAATTATTGCTAAATTATGATTCTATGGCAACTTGTCTTTGAAAAAAGGTAGACCCTGAGGACCGCTATCCATATCAAAGTTTATTGAGGAATGCAGAGTAAAACATTGAAGAATAATGAAAAAGCCTTGGCAGGTATGGAATAGGAACAGTATGCCCCGGACTGGATGGTTTGACAGTTCATTCCAGGGTCAGTTGGAAGTCGGCCATCCAGGAAGGGGGCAGAGCCACAATACCAGAAGTCATTACCTTAATACGGTAGACGATGTGTCAGTCATGGATTGGAGGAGACGTGTTTGCACTCGCTACTGAAGGAAGTGTGACTGATGGTATATCAGGGGATATGGCCAAGCAATCTGTTCCTTTGTTATGGTTACGGACAGATTAAAAAAACTGTAAAATAACCATGTGTTTTTTTGAGGGTTTTGTTTTGTATTAATAGTGTTTGCTTTATGTAGCAGGTGGGACATTACGGCCCTGGGGAGGTGGCTTAGCCTTAACTAATTAGATTATTGATTAATTATCACCTGATTGCTTTTACCTATAAAACGCCAGATCTGGCTGTATTCAGGAAAGGCTGCTTAGTTTCCTTAGTTTCTTTAATCCTCTCCTCCTGGTCTGCTGTGTTTTCCGATCGGAGTTCCATCTGCGGCTTGGATGGGCTTGTCTGTTTGTTTGCACCGTCTGGAGAATTCTGGGGTGCCAGCCACTGTTTCTCTTTCTGTTGTTTCTTTTGTATTTTATTTTTTAACTGTATTTACTGTATACTGCTTATTTTGACAGTTTGTTTATTTCTTCAGTTTCTTTGATTTTCTCTCTCTTACTAGTGTGCGGTCTTACAGTGCTCACTGACAACATTAATACTGAACAATTCTCGTTGAGAATACCCTTACCAAAGCTACCAAAGATTGTTTTACTCTGGTTGTTGGAACTCTTTTCCTCCGACTGCACTATTGGCATAAATTGTCACTTTAAACTGAGTTTGTGTGCATGTTATCATTTGATTATTATGGTTTAAGGAATTGTATTGTGGTTTGCTTTGGTTTTGGTTGTTTTCATGTTTGGTTGTGTTTTACTTTACACATTCACTTTGTTTCTGTTGTGTGCGTATGTATACCGAACATCAAAAGAAACGTATCACTATTATAACACATTTATTTTCGAACAAATTAAGGTATATAAATGATGGACATTGATGAAATGTTTTTGGTTTCTTTTTAATCACTCGATCATTCATCCTTGACCGCTTGAGTGACTATGACTGAAGCATATGCATTTAATCACCTAATTAGTGAGACAGTTGATTGGACGGGATATGGAGTGATTTCAGCTGTTGAATTGCAAGCTTGAATAACAGCAATAAAGAAAATCACAGAAAAAAAACAATATGCCACGTCTGTCAAGAGAGCAGTGCCTTCGTGCAATCAGCATGTTGGAGGCTGGACTCGGGCAGCGTACTTTGGCTCACCGTCTTGGGTGCTCACAGCCAGCAATTTCAAACCTGGCGAGACGGTATAACCAGACACACTCTGTCAATGACAGGCCACGAATTGGGAGACCAAGAGTCACAACACCTGCCCAAGATCAACAGATCATTTTGCAGCATCTTTGTGATGTCAATTGTTAATCAGCACAATAAAAAGTCACTGCACCGGCTAAAACAGAGTTTGTCATTTTTCGATCACATCTAGTGAATTTTATTCAAATATAAGTGATATGTTTCTTTTGATGCTCAAATATAAGCGATAAGTTTCTTTTGATGTTCAGTATATTAATTTATTATCTCTATTTTGAAGCTTACCTGATCGGCATATGGTCGGAGGGAATTTCTAATAGAGCTACAGTTTACATCCTCTGTACATTTGATGAGCATAAACATACCTTTGTTAGCTAGTAAAGAAGATTCTGTCTGATACCTCATTCAGTTCTTATTTCACTCAATAATAAAAACTCAGTTTTTAACTGCACTGCTGTCTCTGTTATCCTTCATTCATTTGAGGGGGATCTGAAGGTTTTATTATCTTTTCAACCTCTAGCCAGAGGTTACATTTATAATTAGTAGACAGCTAACAACCTGGAGCTGTCGCTGTCAAGCCAACATCCAAACCGGATTACAAATACCGCACCAGTCACAATCACTGTATTCACTACCAGCACAGGAGCACCGCGAGAAAGATGGCGGAGCTGTGCCGCTATTATTATTATTATTATTATTATTATTATTATTATTATTATTATTATTGAATGAAACCCTGTATTGTTTAGCTGTGCAATTACACATTGCTGTGTAGTTCCCAGCGTTATTATTTAACAGTGCCAAACCGTGCAACAAAATAAAGGACTGTGAGCTCTGTTGTTTGTTGTTGTTTGAGCACTGCATCATCTCTGCACCTGCGCACTGCAAGCCACTTTGCCACAGGTATTCACAATGGTGGGCTAGAATACGACAGGGCTGAATAAATGGGTCAACTGAGGGGTGTTAGCCTCTGGAGAAATTGCAGGTTGCCCCATAAGCAGTGTCACAGAAGCAGTGCAGTACGGTGTGGACAAAAGTGTAGTATAAGTAGTGAATAAGTGTGGAGTGTGGTTAGAATGTTTGCAGTATTTATCAAAGCTAGTGAGTACATTTCCAAGAGCACCTTGTGTAGCACTCTTTGTTATATTGTATGTTTAAACAGATCTCGTTATGTTTATAACAATGCAATTCAAATCAACTTTTTGTACTGCCCTGGTGAATCTAAATCATTAAAACCATTTGGCATTGATTATATACAATAGTGGATGGGCTGCAGTGAACAACAAAAATGATTAGTTATTTTTTTAACAATAGGCGGTTACCCTGAATAAAGACAGAGAACAGTAAGTATTGCATTGAAAAGAATATTTTAATGGAAGGATGGGAGAGATATAAAACAAATTAAAAAAACATATTGATAATGAACTGTGCAACTGTGTACTCGCTGTGCGCCAGTATTATAATCTGTTTAATTTACCCTGCTTGTGTACTTAATCACATTACCTCAGAGAAGTCATTGATGACCGATGAGTAAACATACTTGACAGAGTCACATAATACTACCACCTAGATAGCCAGCTCGCAATTTGCTGGTCATGCTTGTCATCATTCATCATAGACTGTAAGAAAGTATGTGGGAGACTGGAGAGCTGGCTGCAGTGATGTGGTGGACCAATATAAACTCTATTTACATATTCAGTCACACCATTCTGGTCAAGTACACAGGGTCTTATTTGAGGCCTTTAGAAGTTTTTATTTATTCAGGTTAATAAAACCTTTGAGACAAACGTCTTATTAATGTAATGTATGTATATGACTTGCTTTACATTTTTGAATATTTCTGGAAAACCTCTTTATAAATTTGAATGACTTGGTATTTACATGATTTCGAATAAGTTATTGAGAGTATCAGATTGTGGAGATGAGTGGAGGTCTCTCTGTCTATATATCCATCCGCCTGTATGTCACTGTGACAGGATAGCATTGTGGCCAAAGTTGGTAAATGGCAGGACGTAGACCCAGAGTCAGAAAGCTGCAGTTTAAACAAGGATGCGCCCTATTATTAGCAAAACAGGAACAAAAACAAACAAAAGATTTAAACAAACATAAAACAAATACAAATCAAGACCACACCCAAGCTGTGCTATCTCAGTGCCGAAGCTGAGAGCACAACCTGCTGCTGCTCTCAGTATGTCTCCTAAACTAACTCTCCCGAACAAAAGATCTGGATCCCTTTTATACCGTGTGGCTGGGACTTGATTGATGATGAATTATTCAATCAAGACCCAACCACATTCCACACATGTATTTGGCAGGGATGAAATTAATCCCATCACTACCAAATTTAAATAAAAAATACTTCAACTTTATTTACACAACACATCACATTATTTACACGTGCACAGGGTCTGCCTTGCCATATACCTCCCCCTTGTGCAAAGCAAGCATGGCTGCATGGTTGTGGCAGTGTGCCCCGTCCTGGGCATATTTTGTGTTATATGTTCCGTGTGGTGTATTAATGTTGGTGTTTAGGTATGTGGAGCACGAGTGATTTAAAATATATATTTGTAATATGTATTTAGGCATGGGGATTGCACAATCTCTTGATGCGCAGATCAAATGTGTATTAGTATGTGAGCACAGGGTTTGCACAAATTACTTCACGTGCTGGGATTCAAGTGAATAATTAATTAGTAGTTGAATCCTGGCACAACTTTATATATAGGTGCACATTTCACTCACTCGGGGTTGGTGTGTTCGAGAGTGGAGAACAGGTGTGGAGAGGAGAAAAAGAATTAAAAAATAAATAATAACAATTGCTACTTTGTGCTGGAGGACCAGCACGGTACTTGTTTGTTTGTTTCGTCCACTGTTTTGTCTGTTTGTTTGTTTGGCCATTGTGCCGTTTATTTTGAGTGTTTTGTTTTGTTTAAACCTTTTATTTTTATTTGTGTTAATAAAACACTGAGCGCTGCAGCGTCTAAGTTTCGCCCGCAGTTTCTGTGTGTTGTGGATTCATTTCCTGGCCTGACATCACCCCTACAGCCAGCCTGTCCACAATGGTACACATGGGAATCTGTATTTATTGACTTTAATATCACAATTCATGGGGTTTCCATGCAGGTCATTTTACATGTGAAATGGTGATGCGCGTGAACGTTTGGGAGAATTACTCGGGTAAATCAGGTTTGTGGCCTTTTTTATTATTGTTTTTTGCTGTGTCTGGTCTGTCATGTTGTATATACAGTGTCTATAGAAAGTCTACACCCCCCTTGAACTTTTTTCACATTTTGATGTGTCAGTGCCTCAGAGTTTCATGTATTTAAATGATGATTTTTTTCCACTTATCTACACACCATACTCCACACTGTTAAGGGGAAAAAAGTTTTTATTGAGAAAAAAATTATACATTAAAAATACAAAACTGAAAGATCATAATTGGTTAAGTCTCCACCCCCCTGAGTTAATACTTGGTGGAAGCACCTTTGGCAGCAATTACAGCTGTGAGTCTGTTGGGATAGGTCTCTACCAACTTTGCACACCTAGATTTGGCAATATTTGACAATTCTTCTTTACAAAACTGTTCAAGCTCTGTCAAGTTCCTTGGGGAGCATTGATGGACAGCAATCTTCAAGTCATGCCACAAATTTTCAATTGGATTTAGGTCAGGGCTCTGACTTGGCCACTCAAAGACATTTACCTTTTTGTTCCTTAGCGACTCTAGTGTAGCTTTGGCTGTGTGCTTTGGGTCGTTGTCATGCTGAAAGGTGAACTTCCGTCCAGTTTCAGCTGTCTTGCAGAGGGCAGCAGGTTTTCCTCAAGTACTTCTCTGTACTTTGCTACATTCATTTTCCCTTCTGTCCTGACAAGTGCCCCAGTCCCTGCCGATGAGAAACATCCCCATAACATGATGCTGCCACCACCATGCTTCACAGTAGGGATGGTGTTCTTTGGGTGATGCGCTGTGTTGGGTTTGCGCCAAACATAACGCTTTGCATTTAGGCCAAAAAGTTATATTTTAGTTTCGTCAGACCACAAAACTTTTTGCCACATCGCTACAGAATCTCCTCAGTGTTTTTTTGTATACTTCAAATGAGATTCAAGGTGGGCTTTCTGAGTAATGGCTTCCTTCTTGCCACCCTACCATACAGGCCAGATTTGTGGAGTGCTTGGGATATTGTTGTCACATGCACACTTTGACCAGTCTTGGCCATAAAAGCCTGTAGCTCTTGCAAAGTTGCCATTGGCCTCTTGGTAGCCTCTCTGATCAGTCTCCTTCTTGCTCGGTCATCCAGTTTGGAGGGATGGCCTGATCTAGGCAGGGTCTTGGTGGTGCTGTACACCTTCCACTTCTTAATAATCGTCTTGACCGTGCTCCAAGATATATTCAAGGCTGATCTGTGCCTGATCTGTGCCTTTCAACAACTTTGTCCTGGAGTTCTTTTGAAAGTGCCTAGGTGCTCACGGTTGAGTCTTTGCTTTGAAATGCACTACCCAGGAGAGGGAACCTACAGGAACTGCTGAATGTATCTTGAAATCATGTGAATCACTACAATTTAACACAGGTGGCCACTTAACTTGGTGTGTGATTTTGAAGGCGATTGGTTACACCTGAGCCAATTTAGGATTGCTATTACAAGGGGGGTGGACACTTATCCAACCAAGCTATTTCAGTTTTTATTTTTAATTGATTTTCTACAAATTTATAGAATATTTTTTTCACTTGGAAGTTGTGGGGTAGGATGTGTAGATAAATGAAAAAAAAACAATTTTAATGCATTTAAATTCCAGGCTATAAGGCAACAAAAGGTGAACATTTTGAAAGGGGGTGTAGACTTTCTATAGGCACTGTCTTGTGGGTTTATAGTTCTGTATAAAACCACTTACCACGAACTGCGTTATGCATTTGTTATAATATTAAAGCAGCTGTTTGAGAATACTATTGCTGTAAAAACTACGCTAAAGTTAAACACGAAGAGCAAGTAAGCTGCTTAACTGAATTAATTCCCGTCCTTTTTTTGATCCCAGCTATGTCCAAAGACAACGCGCGTCTGCCCTCCACTTTAATAAATATAGTTTGTGAACTGGATGTCATAAGCCAGCTCGATCGCCCAAAACAGCGCAACAACATCCAAGTTGTTGATGCCCTCAGAACTGACCAAATAAAATTGCAAGTGAACGTATTGATTGTGTTTTATTTGTTTGCATCATTAATACTTAACACAGCAGTAAATCCAACACAATTTAAAAGAAAGGAGAGCATCTCTGACAGCACGAGCCTCCTCAGATCGCTGCTGTCCAATTGAAACTGGTGGCTGAGGTAACCTTCACAGTTGCCAAGTCCACTTATAATAAATTTTTAGAGTCGCGGGTTGCAATTTGCATAAACACCCACTCTAACATGGGTTGAGCTTGTTTTGGGCTTGTTGTGAAAGGCAGTGACGCTTTTTTTTCTCGTGAGATTGTAAGCTTCCCGTCTGTCTCACAGGTAGCCACTGATTCCGGAACACCTCATTTTGTTGTTGACAAGAGTTTGTGCAGGCAGCAGGCAGCAGGCAATTTTGGGAACGAGTTAATGCACTTCATTCTGCTTCATCAGTATCTGCCACCTCCCTTTCAAGTGCCCACTACCAGTATTTGCCCAAGCGTGATGTTGAATGCTTCCTCAGCAGCTGTCAGCCGTCCGGACGGGTAGGGTTTCTAAGCCAGGGTAGTACACGCAGCATCACCTGATCCCCTATATGCTGTATTGCCTGAATGAAAGGGATATAGTATTATTTGTTTATTTAGCAGACGCCTTTATCCAAGGTGACTTACAGAGACTAGGGTGTGTGAACTATGCATCAGCTGCAGAGTCACTTACAAATACGTCTCACCCGAAAGACGGAGCACAAGGAGGTTAAGTGACTTCAGGGTCACACAATGAGTCAGTGGCTGAGGTGGGATTTGAACCAGGGACCTCCTGGTTACAAGCCCATTTCCATATTGTCTCCGCCGGTTTTCAGCCATGGTATATCTGCAATACCTGTAATGGACAGATTCATTTTATACCTCAGAGTTAATTTTTAATGAATGAGTTATATGTGCTATATAATTTGTAAAATCTTTTTTGAACAATTCTCTATCTTTATAACCTATTCTCTATATAATGGATTGTTGGATTGTTTTAACAATACCAAAAGTATTATTTGTAGCTACAGATTCAACTTTGGTACAGGTACAGATTTTGACAAGGCACCACAATTTGACGTTCCACCGGTTTGGATTCCAGTAAAAACCTTTCTGAGGATTGTATAATTTCCAAGTGTACTTCTACTTCCTGTTCGATTGGGTTTGCTGGACTGTTCTACACTGGATAAAGGTCTGTAACCCTACGAGGTCTGTAACCCTACGAGCAGGTGGGATCATTCAGGGTTTTCCATGCAAGTTTTTTTTTTTTTAACGAGGCATTTACACGAGAAAAATGTCTTGTGTAAAATGCTTTTTTAGGTTTCCATTCGCGCAATTTATTTTGCTTGAGTAAGCCGGGCTTTTCACTCGACGTCATGCAAATGATGGGAAAGGTGGGGGTTGATATGTAAATTAACTATGGGTAAAGAACTCGTGCTGTTTTTGATTCATTAATTAAAAATGAAAATGAGTATAAAATGAAACTGACTAACAGGTATTGCAGATCACCATGGCTTAAAACCGGCAGATAGATAGATAGATAGATAGATAGATAGACTAGACTAGACTACTGAAACTCCCTCCTGGCTGGCCTCCCTGCGTCCTCCACCCGTCCGCTCCAGCTCATACAGAACTCCGCTGCTCGGCTGGTTTTCTCTCTGCCTCACTTCTCCCACTCAGCTCCACTGCTCCACTCACTCCACTGGCTCCTGATCACCGCTCGCATCCAGTTCAAGACTCTTGTACTCGCCTACAGATGCCTTGACCAAATTGCACCCAGCTACCTCCAGACCCTCATCTCTCCCTACACCACCACTCGATCTCTCCACTCCTCCTGCACTAGAAGACTGGCTCTACCTCCTCTACGCTCGCCTGCCTCCAGAGCCCGCTCCTTCTCCACCCTCGCCCCGCAGTGGTGGAATGACCTTCCTACTGATGTCAGGACTGCCTAGTCCCTGGCCACCTTCCGGCGCCTCCTCAAGACTCACCTCTTCAGACAGCACCTCCAACCTGCGACTCTCAAAAACAACCCAAATCCCGCTTATTATATGTGGACTTGGCAACTGGGAAGGTTACCTCAGCCACCAGTTTCAATTGGACAGCAGCGATCTGAGGCTTGTGCTGTCAGGGCATAACGCAGTTCATGGTAAGTGGTTTTATACAGAACTATAAACCCACAAGAGATATACAACATGACAGACCAGACACAGCAAAAAACAATAATAAAAAAAGCCACCCGCACTATCATTAAGGTGAACTACTCAACTGCTAACCATAAAATCACCCATCAGCCACTACTTCCTGCTGTCTTGGACTCCACAGTAACAACTGACCTGCTCCCTTGCAGTATTTATAGTTAAGGATAAATACGCTCATTAACATTTATACATGAAATGCGGGTTTCCATGCGAAACCGGGCGTGGATTTTCCCGTGTGTTTTGTCATTTACACAAGTAAATGAGATTTACCCTATCCCTCTCTTTGGCCGTTTTTTCGGCCACAAGCCTGATTTACACGAGTAATTCTCCCAAACGTGCACGCGCATTGCTATTTCAGTGTAAATTGACCCGCATGGAAACCCCATGATTGTATATCGTGGAATGTTTTGATACATGGCTGCAGTCTTTCAATCTTCGGTCACACATGCATGTCTCCAGTAACTGAACTTTTGTGCTTTGTGCTTTGAAGGCTTTCCCTTTTTCCCTGTTCTCCAAACATACTGGTGAAAAGTTATATTTTAGTCACATTGGACCAGAGAATTTTGTTGGAAAATGCTTCAGATTCCTGTTCATATTTCTTGGCAATTTTTTTTTCCTTTAACAGATGTTGGAAATAATTGCCTCTTTTCTGGCTGTGGACTTTATAATGTGTAATTACTGTGTAATGGGTTTCAATCAATTAACATATTTTTAAATTAGTTCTATTCATTTTTTTACAGACTTTTAATGTAAAGGTGCCAATACTCTTGTCAGGAACAAATATTTGAAATTACGTAAGATTGCTTGTTAGACTACCAGAAATTGTGTATTTTGGTCTTTGTCTTATTAATTAGTGGCTGATGTTCACTACATGCTTGTATTTAACATGTTTTCTTGAATTATCTTATATTAAATGTAGGGTGCCAATACTTTTGTCTGCAACCTTAGATACATTATCAGATATTTTTTAATTTTAAATTAGTTGAACATTGAATGATATTGCCCATTTGTATTTTAAACAACAGAAAGAGGCCTCAGGTCGTGCACTCCAGGACGTGTACATCCTTAAATTATCACAGATTTTCTGAGGAACCAACATATATGAAATGTGTGTTGTTCGGTTCCTGTTGACAACGGGAATTTATAATTTAAAAAACTGTACAAATAGTTTTTAAATGCACTAAAAAGCACAGGGCCGGTAAAATGGGCCCAGTACCATAAAAGCTATAACAAATGCAAGTAATACACCAGCGCCATCTGGTGGAAAACTGAAATACTTAAAAAAAATATGCTTCAATACAGTTTAGTAATTGAGCTTTGTAATTAAATAATAGTGAGTCATGTTTACAAAGAGTTTATATACAAAATACAATAATAAAAAAGTGAAAGATGTTTTTAAATACAAGATATTTTTAGGTTGTGGGGAAGGGTGGGGGGGGGTTCAAAGTAACTTCAGTTACTTGTGTTGAAAATGTGTTTCAGGCTGTATGAAAATGTATGAAGTTCAGAAATCAATATTTATTAAAATATTAATATCAGAATATTTATCTAATTTATGAACTTTGCATTTTATGTAAAGCGATCTGAGATACCTTTATTAATGTGACGTGCACTATATAAATAAAGACTGATTGATTATCATACATGATCAGGGCAACATTTTTATAGCAACCTCTTACTGTGTACATTCCAGTGGAATAGACCAGCAGAAGGTTCAATGAAAATGTTGGTTTTGGGAACCATAATTGTCACAGTGGAATTAGACCAATTCATCATTTCTGGGTTCGGGGGATGGAATCTGTTTATTATGTCTGAGGGGTCTATTTACTATTTTATTATGTCTGAGGGTCTATATTTCTGGATGTAATTTGTTAATGTTACACATGAAAGAGAAAATACAGATGTGACAGGCTGGCTCGCAGTGGTGACGTCACGGACCAGGAAGTAACTGAATCACAAACAGTGGATGGGCGGGTGAAGCTGAATGCTATGGCATTCAGCGTATTTATTAATAAACAAACAAAACAAAAGATTTAAACAAAACACAAACCAAAGGGCACGAGGGCCAAACGAATAAACAGACAAACAAGTAAGTGGCGTGCTGGCTAAACCAGCACGTTTTAGCAATTGTTTTATGTCGTCTCTCCGCTCTCTCTCCGCTCTCTCCGCTCTCTACTCCAAAACTCCACTCCGCAGCACAGACAGCTGTCGGTTCTTATACTCTGGCCGAGGGGTTAACTAGCTGTTTATCTTATTACTCCTCGGCCACAGTCTGCAGCGTTTGGTAGGATGCATGACTGTCAGCTAGTTAAATAATCAGTAGCTGATCAGTCATGCATCCTCACGGGTTTTTAAATATAAATATAAAAGACGCGGCGCTTTTACCCGCCGCAAACAAAAATACAAATAATAATACATAGGGCGGGACACTCCGCCACACATGCCTCCCCTGTGCGCAGCACACATGGCCTTTTCGGCCACCTCCCCCTTATTCCCTAAAGTCCCGGCTAGCAGTCCCAGCGCAGGAACAGGGGCAGCAACGGGCCAAAGGTGGCGGCCACGGTGGGATGTCCTCCTCCCACCCAAACAGCCGTAGCGTTCCAATGGCCAGCGCACAGGCGGCTCCTTTGGCCAAAAATTTTTGGGGTGGTCTCCAGACCTGCCCCCTTCTTCATGGCCGGCAGCTCCCCTCCGTGGGGCTCCGCCACCCTCTCCTGCAGCGAAATTGCTGCGGGGGGAGCTGGTCTCCTGACCTCCCCCCCCTTCTTCATGGCTGGCAGCTGCCCTTCATGGGGCTCCAGCCACAGTATTTCCTGCCGTATGGCAGGACTGGTAGCGACCCCAGGCAAAACAGGACCCTCGGGAGGCGACGGCAGCAGCAGCGGACCCTCGGGAGGCGACGGCAGCAGCAGCGGACCCTCGGGAGGCGACGGCAGCAGCAGCGGACCCTCGGGAGGCGACGGCAGCAGCAGCGGACCCTCGGGAGGCGACGGCAGCAGCAGCAGCAGCGGACCCTCCGGAGGCGAACTCGGGAGGGGAGCCCCTGGCCATGGAGGCGGCAGCAGGAGCTCCACTTCTCCCTCGTACCCTATAACTGGTGGCTCTCCAGGCGATCGCGGAGCAACAGGCAGCCCCAGGCGTCGCGGAGCAACAGGCAGCCCCAGGCGATCGCGGAGCAACAGGCAGCCCCAGGCGATGCGGAGCAACAGGCAGCCCCAGGCGTGCGGAGACAGGCATCCTTGGCGCGCGAGGCAGGCATCCTTGGGCGGCGCAGGCAGGCATCCTTGGGCGAAGCAGGCAGGCATCCTTGGGCGGCGAGGCAGGCATCCTTGGGCGGCGAGGCAGGCATCCTTGGACGAAGCGAGGCAGGCATCCTTGGGCGAAGCAAGGCAGGCATCCTTGGGCGGTGCGAGGCAGGGCAGGAGCAGTCCTTCCCATGATGGTGGATGTGGAACCAGCAGGTATTCACCCTCTGCTGGTGGAGGTGGAGATGGAACCAGCAGGTATTCACCCTCTGCTGGTGGAGGTGGGAGGGGCAAGCAGTCCTCCCATGGCGGTTGAGGCAGAACTAGCAGGTATTCATCCTCTGCTGGTGGAGCTGGGAGCGGCAAGCAGTCCTCCCACGGCGGTTGAGGCGGAACCAGCAGGTATTCACCCTCTGCTGGTGGAGGTGGGAGCGGCAAGCAGTCCTCCCACGGCGGTTGAGGCGGAACCAGCAGGTATTCACCCTCTGCTGGTGGAGGTGGGAGCGGCAAGCAGTCCTCCCACGGCGGTTGAGGCGGAACCAGCAGGTATTCACCCTCTGCTGGTGGGGCTGGGAGCGACAAGCTGTTCTCCCACGGCAGTTGAGGCGGAACCAGCAGGCATTCACCCTCTGCTGGTGGAGGTGGGAGGGGCAAGCAGTCCTCCCATGGCGGTTGAGGCAGAACCAGCAGGCATTCACCCTCTGCTGGTGGAGCTGGGAGCGCAAGCAGTACTCCCACGGCGCTTGAGGCGGAACCAGCAGGCATTCACCCTCTGCTGGTGGAGGTGGCGGAGGCAGAGGCAGCTCTTGCTGCTCTGCTCCTGGCGGTGGTGGAGACAGAGGCAGCTCTTGCTGCTCTGCTCCTGACGGTGGTGGAGACAGAGGCAGCTCCTGCTGCTCTGCTCCTGGTGGTGGTGGAGACAGAGGCAGCTCCTGCTGCTCTGCTCCTGGTGGTGGTGGAGACAGAGGCAGCTCCTGCTGCTCTGCTCCTGGTGGTGGTGGAGACAGAGGCAGCTCCTGCTGCTCTGCTCCTGGTGGTGGTGGAGACAGAGGCAGCTCCTGCTGCTCTGCTCCTGGTGGTGGTGGAGACAGAGGCAGCTCCTGCTGCTCTGCTCCTGGTGGTGGAGACAGTGGCGAGGGCTCCTCACCCTCTAACGCTGGAGACGGCAGCAATGGCTCCTCTCCTCTGGCGTGGAGACGACAGCGACGGCTCCTCTCCCTCTGCGCTGGAGAAGGCAGCGACGGCTCCTCTCCCCTGGCGCTGGAGAAGGCAGCGACGCTCCTCTCCCTGGCGCTGGAGAAGGCAGCGACGACTCCTCTCCCCTGGCTGGAGAAGGCAGCGGCGACTCCTCTCCCCTGGCTGGAGAAGGCAGCGACGACTCCTCTCCCTCTGGGCTGGAGAAGGCAGCGACGACTCCTCTCCCTCTGGCGCTGGAGAAGGCAGCGACGACTCCTCTCCCTCTGGGCTGGAGAAGGCAGCGGCGACTCCTCTCCCTCTGGCTGGAGAAGGCAGCGGACTCCTCTCCCTCTGGCGCTGGAGAAGGCAGCGACGACTCCTCTCCCTCTGGCGCTGGAGAAGGCAGCGGCGACTCCTCTCCCTCTGGCGCTGGAAACAGCAGCGGGGCCCCTCCCATATCTGCAGCCAGGTAGTTGAGCACCATGGCTGCGATGTCTGGGAGGGATGCTGGTTGGTGTTTCTGTTCCCAGGCCTCCCAGCTCCCCATCTCTCGCCCACAGGAGGTTGATCACAGCAGGGAGGGCGACCATTATATCCCTCTCAGGCTCCGCCAGCCAGTCCCAGATCCCCTCAGAGGAGACGGGATTCTTCCGCCTCGGAGGATGCGGGTCCTCTCTCACCCTTTCTGGATGCTCAGGCTCCTTCCTCTCCTGCCATGGAGGGGTTGGTCCGGTGCCACGTGCCCAACCTCACCAACCGCTGGCACCACTCCTCACCCTTCAGGCAGGTGAGGCAGACGTCCAGCGTGGTAAGGACCTGCTGCTGTTGCTGCGCCTCCTGCTGCTGTTGTTGTTGCTGCTGCTTTCTCCTCCGGCTACTCTTCCCCATTTTTTTATTTTTATTTTTTTTCCAAAAACCACAAAAAAATACTGTTTGAAAAAAAACGTCCTTTTTCTTTCCTGGTCCGGCTCTTGGAGGCGTTGTTTGTCCCACGCAGGACACCATATGTGACAGGCTGGCTCGCAGTGGTGACGTCACGGACCAGGAAGTAACTGAATCACAAACAGTGGATGGGCGGGTGAAGCTGAATGCTATGGCATTCAGCGTATTTATTAATAAACAAACAAAACAAAAGATTTAAACAAAACACAAACCAAAGGGCACGAGGGCCAAACGAATAAACAGACAAACAAGTAAGTGGCGTGCTGGCTAAACCAGCACGTTTTAGCAATTGTTTTATGTCGTCTCTCCGCTCTCTCTCCGCTCTCTACTCCAAAACTCCACTCCGCAGCACAGACAGCTGTCGGTTCTATACTCTGGCCGAGGGGTTAACTAGCTGTTTATCTTATTACCCTCGGCCACAGTCTGCACGCGTTTGGTAAGGATGCATGACTGTCAGCTAGTTAAATAATCAGTAGCTGATCAGTCATGCATCCTCACGGGGTTTTTAAATATAAATATAAAAAGACGCGGCGCTTTTACCCGCGCCGCAAACAAAAATACAAATAATAATACATAGGGGCGGGACACTCCGCCACAACAGAATATAGAAGTAATTATATAAATATCATTAGAGCAACTTTACAATGCCAGCCACTACTAGCTCTTCCACATTCCAGTTTCCAAATCAAGGAAGTGAGGCGTCAGTGTGGCCTGTGCAGTGAGTGTGGTCATCACCAGGCCGTCAGTGTGGCCTGTGCGTGAGTGTGGTCATCACCAGGCCGTCAGTGTGGCCTGTGCAGTGAGTGTGGTCATCACCAGGCCGTCAGTGTGGCCTGTGCAGTGAGTGTGGTCATCACCAGGCCGTCAGTGTGGCCTGTGCAGTGAGTGTGGTCATCACCAGGCCGTCAGTGTGGCCTGTGCAGTGAGTGTGGTCATCACCAGGCCGTCAGTGTGGCCTGTGCAGTGAGTGTGGTCATCACCAGGCCGTCAGCGTGGCCTGTGCAGTGAGTGTGGTCATCACCAGGCCGTCAGTGTGGTCTGTGCAGTGAGTGTGGTCATCACCAGGCCGTCAGTGTGGTCTGTGCAGTGAGTGTGGTCATCACCAGGCCGTCAGTGTGGCCTGTGCAGTGAGTGTGGTCATCACCAGGCCGTCAGTGTGGCCTGTGCAGTGAGTGTGGTCATCACCAGGCCGTCAGTGTGGCCTGTGCAGTGAGTGTGGTCATCACCAGGCCGTCAGTGTGGTCTGTGCAGTGAGTGTGGTCATCACCAGGCCGTCAGTGTGGTCATCACCAGGCCGTCAGTGTGGCCTGTGCAGTGAGTGTGGTCATCACCAGGCCGTCAGTGTGGTCTATCTAGTATATATTCACAAAACCCAGTGGATTCATCTTATCCAGTCTATTCACAGAATAAAACTTTTTAAAATTGTCCAATTAATATTTTCCTCCCAATTTCTAGGGTTATTTTTTATTAAATCTTACTATTTAGCTTAACAGCTTTCTCACAAGTCCCCTTTCTTTTAATCTGTTTGTTCCAGACTTTTTTTTTCACTTCTTGCCCAACCTGTTACAGGTATAGGCTCCCACCTGACTGTTACACTGAGCATTCTGTGCTGCACATAGGGAACAATGCGGAGACAGGTGTGTAGCTGTAACACAGGCAGTGCATGGGGAGAGGAAAACAAGTGCTTGCTGTGCATTGTTGTGGTTGGATAATTGGGCCATTTCTCTTTCTGCGTGTGACAGGGCAGAGCCCAGCATGTAAGTATGTGGCAGGGCAGAGCCCTGCTGGGAAATGTACCATTATGATTGGGATGTGTTGTTTTGTGTTTATTTGAAACAAGTGGTTGTTATTGTTTTACAGCATTGATGGGGTTAAAATTCCCCATCCAGCTAAACACGTGCGTTATGTGGCCATCTCCAAATTAATTAAGTGATTACCAATTTGGAGATGGCCGCGTATATCTAAAGAGCAGATCAGCCTCTCATGAGGATGGGTTGTTCAGAGAGGAGGAATGTAAGAAGTAAGAGATAAAAAAAAAAAATACTATTGCTACTCGTCCTGGATTTTGACCAGCACAGTACTTTTTTCTGTTTGAAGCAGTGTCTGTTTATTTTGGCCACTGTGCCATTTTCTTTTGTGAAGTGTTAGGCTTTGTTTAACCATTTTGTTTAAATAAAAGAAAACAGCACATTGGCGACTCACCTGCAGTCCTTGTGTGTGTCAACTTCCTGGTCTGTAACGTCACCCACTCAGCCACCCTGACACACTACATCTTAACATTTCCCAGCTTATGATGCCAATTGGAATCACTGTTTTTATGTTTAAATACCTCCTCTGCTAAATACATGCATTTGGTAGAATTGGCAGTGTTACAATTACTTGGCTTAAGTGTAGACCAATCGTGACTGTTATTGGGAGCTTAACAAATGTGGTCTGGAAAGGGTTAAAAGAAAATTCTCTCTCTCTTTAAATCACCACTGCTTGCTTGGTATTTTGAAACTGATCGAATGTCATCCAAATTTAACAAAGATTCAGCCCACCAAACGTCTCTTGCCAATTCATGTTAGTGTCAGACTTGAAAGTACAACCTGTTTCCTCCTCTATACTAGTGCTAGACCTTTGGGCTATTGTTCATGTGGCTTTGTGTGCCTTCTCTAACCTCCATTCAATACTCTTATTCTGAGAAAACTGCTGGAGATTAGTCACCAACAACACTGCATTGCTATTCCCATTGCTATTGCACATTAACACTGAGGGCTCCCCCCTTTCAGAATAAAACTGGTTTAGACCAGTGGTTAGAGTGATGGGCTAGACATCAGGATCCTGATACTGCATTGCAACATGTTCGGAGTGCAAAAACATGATAGGTGTTTCATTTTAGGTGCCTGAGCACTTAAGACTGCTCGCAGACATTGGAGCCACTTGGAACTTGCTTACCGACAGGCACTCTGGTGGCAGTTCCTCATTGCAGAAAAACAGCCAACACCTTATAGTTATTAAACAAGACCCCCCACCCCCAAGCAAAGTAGTTCCCTGTTTCAGGATATTGCTACACTCAGATGTTATCTGCAAATATCTTGTATGAAGCAAGGCTGAGTAATTACATTTAATGTCTGAGTAGTAACCACTTTAGATTTAACTTCTACATCTATGCAGTTATATATGTAGGCATAATATGCAGAGTTTGGCATCATAAGATCACTGAACAATTTTGAAATCCCCCACAAAAGTGAACAGTAGAGATACTTCACAGTACTTGCCATATAAGAGGTTGTATCCAACATGCTTGAAATTAAACAAATCTGGGTTTAGGGCTGCTGTACATCAACCACACTTCTCTGCTGTGTTTTATTCATTACTTGCCAAGTTTGTCCAACTTATTTTACATGGGCTCCATACAAAATACAACTGATAGTTCCCCAATATCATAGGTTGCGGCACATAATGTGTACATTGACTTTCATGAAAGATGTGCCACATTTAAAAGCCTGTAAATTAGATGAACTGAAATCCATGTACAGTACGATTATTAATGAGCATGTTTAAGGAGGTTAGTTATTTTGTGGTATTTACAGTGCTTACAGAGCAGAATTCCTGGAGGGAATGAGATCTTTGTTTATGTGGAGTTAACAAATACACAACAGAAACCACTCATCACAATCATGTATGGCAAGGCTCTTTTAATGTTGTTACTTTATACCAAACCACAGTACATACTCCAAATAAGGCCAGACAGATTATGTAAGCTCTTTTTAAATAATTAGAATAAAGAAATCACAAACACTGCTGTCTCTTAAAGAGCCAGTGTCCCATTTTTAAAGGCTAACATTGCAGAGCGATTTGATATGGTCTTATAATTTCCCCACTTGGTCAAAAAGACAGACAGAAGCCTTCATAGCTTTCTAAACACTTTCATACATTTGCTAACTCCTGAAAGAGGCAAGGCGACCCACATTCACTTAGAACTGTAAAAGAATACCTCAAAAGGGGTTTTTAACCAGTTTATTCAGGGTGGCTGATAGAGCAAATACGTTAATAACATTGTGACTTATAAAACATATTTACCATTTCAGTTACTAGCTCTATGATTAAGTACAGTTAATTCCTGTCTCCCACCATAGAGAACTGTAAAAGCTATCTTCAGAAAATGAATATGCAGTACTACTGTGTACAGCTAACAGTGGCAATGCTGCTATAAACTTTCACTTTTGAATACTGACAGTCTCTATTCAGGGGCGTTTCTGATAACATAGACTTGTAGACTTGATAGACTTGTATCGCAACTATTTAACACCTTTTGAGGGATATACCTTCATAGTTTTCTAAAATTCATTAAGGGTTACATTGAAAATCTGATGGCATCTCCCAAGTTCTCTATATCCGATTTTCTTTCCCTTTGGGTTCCAAGCAATATAATGATACTGTTTTAATATTTCAGTAAGCTCAATGAAATGTATAACTTTTTACATCAATGATTGTCCATTTCTCAGCTGCTATGCTAAAATGATTTAAATACTCAACACATGAATCATGAAACAGTTTACACAATGTATCAATAAAACCTTCAATAAACTGCATGGCATGTATATATTTACACACACCTTATATATATTTACATATGGGGGTCATACTCTGCCTACGTAATTGTATTTAATCACATGGAATCAATAAAAGCGAAAAAAAAATAGAAATACATTGATGTGCCACGTCCCTCATTAGAAATTAGGCATTAAAAAGGGGACACCGTCTGTTTCAATGTAAAATGTTAATTAATGATTTCCTAATGAGGATTACAATAGACCAGTTTCCTTCTCTGAAATCTAAACTGTACTCCTGCTCTATCACAATATACCCCTAGAAGTCTGCAAGCATGCAAAAATAATGTAAAAAAACACAAAAAAGCAATCCTCAAATAAATGAATGGTCTACCTCTGTATGCAGTAATTAATAGCTAGTCACTTTTACACACAAACAATGCTTGAGCAGGAAAGGCTAATAAACATAGCTAACATTATGCTCATTTATAAAACATCTTTTTTTTTAAAAAAAAAAAAAAAAAAATGGAGGATATGTACATTGTGAGGCCAGAAACAAAACTGCATCTCCCAGTCAAAGTGAAATCACTTGGCAGAATTGCTTGTATGATACTTCTCCTCATAGTCTGTAAAATTATTAATGTCAAGAATGCGTCACAATCATGGTACACATTGCTCAGTAAAATGCCATCCAAATATTGTCTTTGATGTTGTTACTGTTGCCATGGTGCATCTTGACAATGACAAGAGCAAGAGTGCCCCCTGCTTGTATTAGGAAGACATGCATATTCCTTTAGAAAATATCAGGAGAAGGATTCCATGGCTTTCCTGCACCAGTGTTAATCACATTGCAACGACGGGATCTCATATGAACACTCACCAACCACCAGGAGAAAAAAATATATATAACGCAAAAACAAAACATTGTTCATTGATAGATAGTGCCAACACATCAGCAGCATTTCCTAGTTCCATTACGACTGCATCTAGGCTCTGTTTTGGCATGTCAAGCAAGGCTTTGTACTGTATAAGCAGATATGCGCAACAGCAAGTCACTGCTGATCAGATAGACTACAAGTGTATTAGGAATTAGAGGCATGCATTGCAGAGGACACCTTAGTCAAGGACATGGAATGCAAGGTGTTCAGGGGCCAATATTATCCGAAGAATCAATGAGAAGAGCTGGGCATTGTTTTGTTAGTGCTGGGATAGTTTGGTTGTATAATAAAATATTTCTATCAATGTGTTTTTTTTTTGTCCCAGCATTGTAGTTGTATGATTAAATGGAACGCAGGTTAATATGGCAAAAAAATATTTGGGTGTATCTTTAATGATAGTAACTTTTGTGGATGAGGAGACCCACCTTCCTAGGGCTAAAAAAAATACAAAAGCAAACCAAACACAAGTAGCACAGTTTCATTAAAGCATTAACGCAGGGAGCCATAGGACAATGCCAAACAGACACCAATATTTGTCATTATTTAAATGTGAGAAGTGAATGATAAAGTCATCACAATTTACAAATCAACACTTCTTTGGAAGGAAATGCTATTAGACGAGTTGATTTCTAAAGGGTACGTGTTCAGGGGTGCTGTACCTAAAGAAACTAGAATGATGGCCAATGGGATGCCAGCTGACCCGATGGCTCAATTAGAAGACCAGTGTAATGAAATGAGGGTAGAGGGATGCAGTAAGATTCCTACTAGGGCCATGTTATTCTTTTAGAAATACAAATCAATATTTTGTTCATATACTGTTATTTGGCACATGCCATTCCTGCTCATTTGACCATCTATTTGGCAGTATTGGCCCCCGTTCTCATTTATGGCAGCGGTCCCGATTGGTTTACACAGCAAAGCACTAGAATTTCCTCTGTGGCCTCTTTGTTTCTGAAAAATGTGTATTCATAAAAATCAATTAATATAGAAGGTAAAGCCGAGTATTTGGCAACTCAATTTGCACAAAGCTAAATATTTGGTAACTAAAAAAGGGGTACAATACTTTTCACTTAAATAAAAAGAAATTCACATTAAAAAAAAAAAATGCAACTGTGCAAACAAAGGGTTATTACCTGCAACTTGTAGCATGCCACATTTCTCCTCTCAGTAACATCTGCTATAGCTTTTAAATACAATCTAAATGTCATTTGTTTTTGTAAAGTTTTTTTTTCACATGTAGTATGGTTTAAATAATTATTTACACAGGGCATTTGGCATACATTGTGTCTTGTACACTATACTTTTATACTTTCTTAAATATGTTGGGAAGCTTAAGGAAGTTTGTTTTTGGTAAAACAAAAAAAACAAAAACACACACAAAGTAAAATAATGGAAATAATGATGGGTTTCCAGATTTCAAAATGGAAATTATATTTCTTGACTCCTCAAAACACAAAGTAAAATCTTTAGGGGCGAGTCACAATTTACAGGTTGTTTCTCGACTCTCGCTTGTGCGGATCTTCATTACTGTACCAAAACTGCTTAGAGTACAATGCTTTTCAAATTGCCCCCCCATCCCCCCCCCCATCAACGTCCCATCAGATGAACCATTCCTTTTTGCTCTCGTCAATGGTTTCTGTGAAGTTTGGGTCGTTGCCCATGATGGCAGCATCAGCTGTGTCAGCAGACTCCGCCCCCTTGGCCTCATTGGTGTGGTAGGTCCCCTTGTGGCGAAACATGTAGCGGATCAGGAACACCAGGGTGCACAGAATGGTGAAGATCACAACCGCAATGACACCTACAGGGGAGAGAAAAAGAAGAATAGCCTAAATCAGTGAGCTAAAAGGCTGACAGCCTTATTAACCCTAAACTAGATTCCCCGTTATCTGAAAAGTTTCTCCTTCATTCGCACCTTGCTAATCTTTAGTTTGGTGCTTTCAAAAAAAAAAAAAAAGGGACTAAAGATCACTGGCTACCAGCTCTCGTGCTTCTTTTCACCTGCTGAAACCTGTTTCCAGGGTTCAGTAGCTTTGTAACATCTGTTTCTCAAAGGCCCAGCCTCCTGGGAAGTCTTTACCTTGACTAGTTGGGAGACTTGACTATAGTGGCTGCAAAATAGCTCTGTGTTTTTCCACGCAACCTACAGGAGTGCAAATATAAGGGCTCCCTGTGGTTCACTGGCCAGGATTCATACCACATTTGCAGGACTCCTCATGCATCCCACATGGCAGTACTAGGTGAGCCACTCGGGAAGTATTTTTTTACAGTTTTTGTGATCTTGAAAAGATGAGAGCAAGATGACAGCAAGCTAGTCAGACAATGACAGACGGTACAATGATATATATATATATATATATATATATATATATATATATATATATATATATATATATATATATATATATATATATATATATATATATATCTTTTGGTTGCTTCATCTGCTCGTCTATTTGCCAAAAAACTGTATGGAGGAATGTGTGTGTTCAGCCTTACAAAAATGTATTTTACAGATCAGGGTGAGGAAAGAATCTCTAATCAAATGCTCACATCCACTGGTTATTGGTGATGACTATGAATTCAGGAGGTCAGATGGTCAATCACTGGCTGAGGATGACCGTAGACAGAAAACTTAAGTTCTCTGTAAAAAAATGAAAGGCTGGCCCATAAATCAGCTAAATCACTACTGAAATATGGCTGTCAATACAAGTAATTCTATTATTCCCATATACTGCATGTCTGGTTGGAGAGGAGATGGTTGCCGTTAGCAATGACACCCACGTAAACATTATTAAAACAAACCAACAAGTACTCTTAATAATGTCTTTGAATATTCTAAATATTTTTGCAAATCTTAGCTGGCTTCTAAAAGACCACAATCTTTAACATGCCACTTACCTCCAATTATTGCAGAGTTTCTGTTCACTCCACCTGGTATCACCCTTTCTTCATTAAAGGGGGAATCAGCACTCGCTGCAAAAGCGAAAAAAAGACAATACACATCTATTAAAGTTGTAACATCCAAACAACAATTTTCACTCCCTCTGCTCTGCATTTGGATGACCAAATAAGCATTCTATTAATGTGAAACCTTTCATATGGACTGCTTTTGGTGCAGTCAGAAACTGGAACCAAAGACAAACCATGTATGGATTATTTAACTAAAACGAAACTATTTTCCAGAGATGTTCTTGAGACTGGTTATGTAGCATGGACAGGGCTGTAGTACCCTCGACAGCAAGGAACGTCAGTGTTACATCACAAACCTTTCAAGCACAGGGATGGAAATTATATAGCAGTTTCAGGCATTCCAGGTTCCACTGTGAGCTTAAATCTGTCCCATTTGATATTTCTCACAATAGCTTGCATAGGTATGGACAATTAAGCTTAAAGTAAAAGCCAGAATGGCTCAAACTGCTTTGCAATGGGTGTCAATACCCCTGCATGTACAGTATGTGTAAAATATTAAAACTAGGGATATTGAAACTATTTAAATATTCTATAGTACTATAGTTTTCATGAATAAGGATGGCCTTAAACATGGAGCATGGTAGTCAAGCTTAGAGTGCATTGCAGACTCATTAAGATTACTGCTCAGTGATATCTTATAATTGGGGTTTCTGATTTTTCGTTTTAAACAGATAAAAAAAATCAGTAGATACAAAAAAATAAATGAAATCCGTGTAACAATAAAACATTGGAAATCATTACTAAATTCATGTTGATTTGACCCTATTTCCAGTGTTCTGAATAATTTAAACCCACCCCAACTACTGAGTGGCAGCAATTCCTACATTTCCATTGGAGGATTGTAACATGCTTGCAAGATTTAAAACAAGATGATCTTGCTCCCGAGACTTAAAGCTATATTACAGTTCGATAGTATTTACATGCTCATGGAATTTAACAGAATTGCAAATTGTGCAAGAAATGTAAAACAATGCCTAAACACACAAAAACCCCAGAAGAATATGCCCACGACCATAAGGATTTCATTGTGGAAGACAGCAAAGGAAAGACGGTACAGTTGAAGTGTGCAGGTACTGTCAAGTTACAATACATATTGCGACAGAAAAAAAAGTAACCAAAAGCAATAATTGCATACAGTATATAAAAAAAAGTACGGAAGCGTCCTAGAGCCAATTAAAAAAAAAAAGTATCACCTACGTAGGAATTTGTACTTCCTTACCCACATGTAGCTCATGATATACTGTATCATCCCATTGGTCTGGTGCAGGTACATTTCACATCAATTTTTATTTACTTTTATATTTTGATGCCGAAGGTTGCGGGAATTGGGTGCTGGCTGAACTCAACTGTATCTTGTTAACGTAGGAGCAGTGGATGGTTTATCTGCAGTGCCTGTGCTATTGTCATGAATCCGCTGTTTCAACCAATTAGCATTGCTGTGTGAGGGCTGGCATTTAGTGTTTCAACTAATTAGCACAAAGCATTGCCATGTGGAGGGTGGGTGCTTATTGTTTCCTCTTATCAGCACCAAGCATTGCCCTGCATTTACTTTCCAAAAGTCTTGTAGCAGCTGGTTTCACTGATAATTGAGCTCAGCAATGTTTGACAACAAAACGTGAAAGACATTCTCTAGCATCCAGCACTACATTTAAAACAAAGCAGATCAAGGAATAGTTTAACAGTTAACATATATATGTCAATTATCAATAAACAAGCCATATTATAACATTTTGTACATGTTATTGCTTGTTTAGCACTTCCCTTTAATAAGCTGCATGTTGGAATTATAGGTACTGTACAGCATTGGGCAGATATGCCACTGGAACTGGTTGTGCCATTTGGTGCTACTTGTGTTTGTACTGCATCAATGCTCAGTTAAATATTCTATATTTTATGCTGAAAACCTGTCAATTTTGTGGGTTTACTATTTTAAAAACAGTAACTTGAAAAAGATTGAAAAAGTAAAAGGTTTATCAGGAGCTTCTTAGCAAAAAATGTGGCCTCGCTTCACTTGGCAGTTCTGCTTTACGTTTTCACCCCCACTTTTAAACAAAGTTAGGCACCCCTGCTGTCAGTCATCTATCAAAGTACACATGGTCTATATGTCATTGCTGTTAACCATTTTTTAGACATTTATATTATATAGCTTTGCTGTGCATGAATGATTCGAAATAGACAGCGTGCAGAATTATTGTGGACTTTAATAGTGACAGTTAAATAGCTTTTGTTATACGCTGAAACATTTCAAAGTGTTCATCAAAGCATGTGAATCACTAACCAAGGGTTAGTTGCTGCAGGAGGCTAGCACAGCAACTATTGTGTAATCTGCCACCATTGCTCCACATTCATGCACATTCCATTTGTATGTGTCATGTTACCTAGTCTGGACCACAAGGACTTCATTTACAAATTTCCATCTTTACTGCCACCAGAACTTTGTTTACATCAACATACCAAGATCAGACTGGTTTGAATACAGTGGTTGATAAGTCAGACAATTAGGCTTGCAGACTGGCAGAAATCAGCCTCTCCAATTACCTCTAAAAGGAGGTTACCCAATTAGTGTCTGTTACAAAGGATGCTAGAGGCAGGTAGTAATCCTTAAAGAACTGAAAAACACCAAGACAAAAACCTTTTACATCTGTGTAACGTCCAGTTGCAAATCGAACCAGCATCAAGACAATATTTGTACTTGCGTGTTAATTTAATAAATGCAATTCATGTTAAAATATTTAAACCATTTAGTAGCTCAACATAATACAATGGCAGAATTACTTAAACATTTAAATTGCGATTCTTATTATACCTGGATAAATTTACAACATTTTCTGGGAAAAAAGGGACGGATACAAATGATCCGATTCCAAATTTTGAAAAAAAAAAACAGGCCTTGGTCTAAATAGAATCAAATCCCAAAGGTGATAATCAACTTCCAAAGCAAATGACATTCTTGCATGTGTCACCCAGGTCCAGGCTTTTTATTTGTTATTCTTTTGGGCTTATATGTATCTTTCTACACAAACACACCTTACCTGAGTCTAGACGCCAGGGATCAGTGGCGGCCGACATTGGAGGAATGGTCAGAGGGGACGCCCCACAGTTGGATTCCACTAGTTGTCCTTGGACTCCGACAGGAGAGGGGATGCGAGGCCTCAAGGCAGCCTTTAGCGGAGAGATCTGGTTGAACTGCACTCTTGACAGACAGCCAGAAAAACCTGGCGTGTTGTACTTCTGGATTATAACTGGGTCGATTTCTCCAGTTTCTGGAACAAATTATAAAGAGAAGCAATTTGAGTGCAGCTATTCCTCAATATTAACCCAATGACTACACAACTATGCTTATTGTAAGGGGGAAGGTTGTAAGAGGGTGATGTTTGCAGTACATCCTGCTATGCACTGATGATGCCATCAATCCTAGAGCCCCTCCATTTTTGCCTTCTTAAATCAGAATTTAACAGCTGTTCCAATTCTACAGTGGCTCGTTGAAGCCAACGCAAAAGAAAAAACAAAAACAAACCATTGTTAATGTCGAGATAAGAACATTTCTCATGATCGAGAAAACCATCTCAGGACCGAGAAAATGGAAGTGACTTCCGTTTGAGATTCGGAGAAATTATATTGTGATCACAAGAACATTCCGTTATCACCAGATAATTTATCTTGTGATCGACAAATGATTTAAATCTGGCAATCATCTTCCCTCTAGCGGATTGTCTAGATACTGCGGTTGCTTTTCACATGCATTTACAATGTAACAGGAGGTTTACAAACCTGCCAGAAAGCTGAAATACATGATTGTTAAGAAAGTAACATTTAATAAGCTGGGCCAGTACTATCCATCAAATCAATAAAGAAAATAAAATAGGCATTAGGTCAGACTTTGCTTTTCTTGTATTTTGGCTTGAATCTCTTGGCCCAGTAACTCAGCATGAAATCCTTTTGCAATTTTCAAAACACTTTTCTATTTGGCTACTTCTTGACAACAGCCAATACACAGGTAAAATAAAATTGATCCTGGAAAAGGTTAATAAATCCTGTTTTTATTCAAGTCTTCTGTGTGACCTTGGAGAGATTCCAACAAAGAGCCACCACGCTAATCCCAGGGCTTAAAGGAATGAGCTACGAAGACAGGCTGAAAAAACTGAATCCATTTAGCCAAAGAGGAAGAATTAGGTGGGACAAGATTCAAGTGAGCGATAGAAATGAACATTGCTAAGGGGGCTAAAACCAATTCCAAAATGTTTTTCCAATATAACAGCAAGAGAACATTCAAAAAAGGAGGAGGTTAAAACTCTAGAGATACAAATAGCAAAATCAGACGAAGAAAAAAAAAAATAGCAAAGATATTAAATGATTATTTTTCACAGGTTTTTACAAAGGAGGACACAGACAACATGCCCCACATGTCGACCTGTTTCCTATCCAATTTTAAATAACTTTAGCATAAGAGGCAGAAGTGTTAAAAGGGACTAGGAGCTCTTAAAATAAACAAATCCCCTGGGCCGAATAAGATCCTCCCAATAGTACTCAAAGAAACGAAAAGTTATTTACAAACCGTTAACCAAGATCATGCAACAGTCTTGACACGGGTTGTACCGACAGACTGGAGAATTGCAAACGTAATACCGATCCACAAAAAGGGAGACAAAACCGAACCAGGTAACTACAGACCAATAAGCCTGACTATTATATGTAAATAAATGGAAACTATAATAATATCCAAAATGGAAAATTACCTATATGGTAACAGTATCCTGGGAAACTGTCAGCATGGTTTTAGGAAAGGGAGATCGTGTCTATCTAACCTGCTTGATCTTTTTGAGGATGCAACATTGACAATGGATAATTGCAAAGCATATGACATGGTTTATTTAGATTTCCAGAAAGCTTTTGACAAAAGTCCCGGCATAAAAGATTAATTCTCAAACTGAACGCAGTAGGGATTCAAGGAAATGCATGAACATGGATTAGGGAGTGGTTAACATGTAGAAAACAGAAAGTACTGATTAGCCCTTTGTGACCCTGTCCGACATCATCAAAAAGACATAAAAAACAAAAAAGCAGAGAAAACCATTCGATGGCTGAGTGAGACCAATAGGAGCCGAAAAAAGGGGGTGTATCTCATGAATACAGATCGCCCCGACACCACATAGATAACACTGACAAAGAAACAAGATAGCTGCTTCCGCTTCCAGCGCTCAAAGAATATCAGACATTTGCAGAGCTTTTTTAGGTGTTATAGTAATAAAATAATGACTTGGATCACATTATTGAGAAGTTTGGTGATAAAACGAGTGATCAGGAGATGATTTATCGGTATGTACTACTATTATGAGGTATGTAAAAAATATAGCGAACAAGGGGTGGGGCGGGGCTGGAGATGCAGTACTGAATGTCCGATATGCAGTGCCTTTTAAACCTGTTTTACTGTGAAAAAAATACTGCGCGTCTAAAATAAAGTGTGCGTGTGAAAATAAATTGGACCCGACACGCCCGAGATGCACTGAATAAATGGACCGCAAAGGGCTTAGAGGAGAAACCTCAAAATGGAGCGAGGTAACCAGTGGTGTACCACAGGGATCAGTATTAGGTCCTCTGCTATTCCTAATCTACATTAATGATTTAGATTCTGGTATAGTAAGCAGACTTGTTAAATTTGCAGATGACACAAAAATAGGAGGAGTGGCAAACACTGATGCAGCTGCAAAGGTCATTCAAAATGATCTAGACAGCATTCAGAACTGGGCAGACACATGGCAAATGACATTTAATAGAGAAAAGTGTAAGGTACTGCACGAAGGCAATAAAAATGTGCATTATAAATATCATATGGGAGATACTAAAATTGAAGAAGGAATCTATGAAAAAGACCTAGGAGTTTATGTTGACTCAGAAATGTCTTCATCTAGACAATGTGGGGAAGCTATAAAAAAGGCCAATAAGATGCTCAGATATATTGTGAAAAGTGTTGAATTTAAATCAAGGGAAGTAATGTTAAAACTTTACAATGCATTAGTAAGACCTCATCTAGAATATTGTGTTCAGTTCTGGTCACCTTGTATAAAAAGGATATTGCTGCTCTAGAAAAAGAGTGCAAAGAAGAGTGACCAGAATTATCCCAGGTTTAAAAGGCATGTCGTATGCAGACAGGCTCAAAGAATTGAATTTGTTCAGTCTTGAACAAAGAAGACTACGCAGTGATCTGATTCAAGCATTCAAAATCCTAAAAGGTATAGACAATGTCGACCCAGGGGACTTTTTTGACCTGAAAAAAGAAACAAGGACCAGGGGTCACAAATGGAGATTAGATAAAAGGGGCATTCAGAACAGAAAATAGGAGTCACTTTTACACAGAGAATTGTTAGTCTGGAACCAACTTCCCAGTAATGTTGTTGAAGCTGACATCCTGGGATCCTTCAAGAAGCTGCTTGAGATTTTGGGATCAATAAGCTACTAACAACGAAATGGCCTCCTCATTTATAAACTTTCTTATGAAGTCTCTAAACCACCTTTTGACACCGACAATATACTACTTAATAGCATACTGTACAGTAGATGCATCTTTCTTTTTATTCAGTGTGCAAAAGGAACATTATGCAAAACAGTAAATCTGACCTCCTTTTCTTTCCCTCCTCTGATCTCTCTATCTCTGTTCTTCTGGAATCTACCACACTCTCTTACTCTGCTAAAAACCTCGGAGTCACCCTGGACCCCTGCCTCTCTTATTCCTAGCACATCTCCACTATGGCACGCACTTGCCGATTCTTCCTGAGCAACATCCGAAGAATCCGACCCTGCCTCACCAACTACGCCACCCAGCTCCTGGTCCAGGCCTTGGTACTCTCCCGCCTAGACTACTGCAACTCCCTCCTGGCTGGCCTCTCTGCGTCCGCCACCAGTCCGCTCCAGCTCATCCAGAACTCCGCTGCCCGCCTGGTGTTCTCTCTTCCTCGCTTCTCCCATGCAACTCCACTACTCCAGTCACTCCACTGGCTCCCAATCACCGCTCGCATCCAGTTCAAGACTCTTGTACTAGCCTACAGATGCCTTGACCAGACTGCACCCAGCTACCTCCAGACCCTCATCTTTCCCTACACCTCCACTCGACCTCTCCGCTCCGCCTGCACTAGAAGACTGGCTCTACCTCCTCTACGCTCGCCTGCCTCCAGAGCCCGCTCCTTTTCCACCCTTGCCCCGCAGTGGTGGAATGACCTTCCTACAGATGTCAGGACTGCCCAGTCCCTGACCACATTCCGGCGCCTCCTCAAGACTCACCTCTTCAGAAAGCACCTGTAGAACTCCTATGTTCTTCCCCTGGGACACTTATCACCCTTCCTTAAATGCGCTTTACTTGCTCTTATCTGCCCCCTATTTTACTGCATTTAATCCTGTACTTCAGAATACTGTAATCTACTGTGTTTAATCTGTAGTATTTTGTATTTAATCATATCCTGATGTAACTATCACTGACACAACTATCACTGACACTTATCTGCTGTACTATTGAATCATATTTTGTCACACCTGTACTTGCTTGAACCAAAGTCATTGTATTTATCTTGCTCTTAATTGTATTAGTACTTGTACTGTGATACTTGAAATGTATTTGCTTACGATTGTAAGTCGCCCTGGATAAGGGCGTCTGCTAAGAAATAAATAATAATAAAATAACAGTATTTTCAAGCAGGGCAATCCAGTGGTGACCAGTTTGACCATGGTAGCTCTCAGTTTTAAATTCATGGATTTGGGTGTCAGGAAAGGAAATCTATACTGGGCTGACCTCTCAATCTTTTTTTCTTGGCGAGTATTCCACAGAAATGTTCAAGTGCTTTTCCCGATTGTTTTATATTGGATTTGGGACACAAGTGGTAGCAGAAAGCAAAGCTGGGATTCAGTATGGTGTTCTGCAAGCCAATTGCTGGACTATAGAGAACCAACATCATTCTGAAATGGAAGGGTTTATCTGAGTTTAAAAATGGACTCAGGACTCCGTGCTCAGTTGATGAGGCTCCTGACTTGGCAATCAAGAATATTGCATTTCACTGTGTGTTTGCCATTCAGCAAATCTTTGATTTAACAGGGACTACTTTTCAAAGTTTAAATCCCCTTTGAAAAATGTAATTAGCTGCCCAGTTACTTCCCATCCACCTTCCCATTTCATAAAGGGATCAGGCCATGCTGTACATTATTGACTAGGCCTCGTCAACCTGGGTTTAACAGCAGTCACATTCAGAATTCAAGTCTGCGTTTTACAAATGCATTTTTTCCCCTTAGTTTGGAAGGCTGCTTCAAATAACAGGTATGTCCTTTGTCAAAGCCTTCCTTTTACTTTCACAGCACAAGCAAGGTTCCTCATTGACTCAGATAGCAAACAGGATTGTTTCAGTATGGATATTTGCCGCCTGTCAAATGGCATCCTCAGACTTTAAATAACTGCTCCAACAGTGGAAGGGCATCTCACTGAACAGTTCCGATCCATTGTAATATTTTATTTCTTATTGCACATTCAAATATGTTGATAAAACCTATGTTTAAGTCCTGTAAAAAAAAAGGGGGGAGGGTCAGCCCCCCTCCACCAAAAACACAAACAGTCCAAGTCTAGTCTCCTCAACATTACAGTTTAAAGTCTAGATTCAAATTCAGCTCCCAGGAGGTACAAATCACAAAGCCAGAACCACCAAGCAGAGACCATTAGCACAGTAATGCATCTTTACCAGTTCAGTGTACAGAGAGCTTCCTTAATAAATTGAATAATGTATATACTAAAAGCCTTCATACTACCTTGTAAGGTTTTATATAAATTATAATTTGTATGTGCCCTTTTGATAGCAGAAAAGGGCTACATATTTAAGGCTCTCTCTCTATAATCTTGCACTTAGCAAAAGGTGCCTGCTTGTCTTGGAATTAGGACAACAGACTGGTTCTTTTGTGGTTCAAAGAACCCCTTTGACCTCTAGCAGATGACCCTTGTTTTCAAAGTGTTGTTTCTACTTTATAAGCAGAGAGTTTGACCATAGGTGCTACCCCAAGTAAAGGGGGGAGCTAACTTTGGTCATTGGTTTGGATTGAAGATTCCCACTACCTGGGGGCTGTAACCTGACCGGTATATCAATGTCTGAAAACTGTAGTTAGGTGCTCGGAATGGTTTAGAGGTGCTCGGAATTGCTTTTTCCCTACAAGGACTCAAACTCCCAGAAGCATTCCTTCAAGGGGAAGTGCTGCATGGAAAAAGAGTGCAATGAAAATGCTATAACAAAACATTACAAATAAAACACACATTTAACAATGTGTGCACCTTTCATGTAAGAAAAGAAGATGTACAAAACGATGGCAATTCATAGGAGATAAGATTTACTGGAATGTTAGCACCATGTACTTTAAGATCCTACACATGCAAATAGTGGTGATGCACTTACCAGCCTTGGATCCTTACATAGGTCATCTATATGGATGCTCTGTCAGCTGAGGAATTAATTATGCCTAGTGTCCAACTGAACAAGACAAGGGGGTCTACAGAATGCATATGCAATTAGCAGCACCATTTCTTCCACGAGAGAAGTTACATCAAGGGGGTATACAGAGTGGATATGCTATTAGCAGCACCATTTTTTCCATGAGAGGAGAAGTTATATTTCTTTTGCAGTGAAATGAAAAAAATAATTAAGAATCACCCCATAAATCCCCTGGACAGGCATACATGAAACAATTTAAAAGACATTTTAGTCCTGGAACCAGGTTCCATTTTTTAAAATCCGTTAGCCTAAACAAAACAGATGCAGGAGGTGCCACACTAGTGTTAGATTAGGACAGATTACAGGATACAAATTGTAATTGGATATGTTTTTGTAAACCTTCACAGCCAACTCAAGTATTATTTACCATGAATATTTACATGATCTTTGTCTTTTTACAAATGGTGACAAACTCCATGCTGCTCGGTTTGCCTTAAATCACTTAAGCAGGCATCAAAAGATCATAGACAGATGGTGTATTGACTCTGGGATTTGTGAGGAACCTTCAAGAGGGCAACAAGATGCAAAATACATTTACTTGTTCAACATTAAGAGATTAGGATCAATACATACTGTACCGCTACAGATGTATCCAACATTATATTGTCTTACTGTTAAGAGGACCCCTTGAAATAAGATGTAGGCTATATCCCAAGGGTTATTTTTATTATCTTGGTTAAATAAATACATTTGGTACAAATTTGGTTAGAGATGATTAACAGACAGTGGTCAGAAACCATTATTGCTTAGCACTGATGTTCATAGTAAATGATGGATTACCTAGGTTGTCAACTGTAATTATAGTCTACTACCTGGCAAAAATACAGAAAATCTCCCAAACAGTGAGTGTATGTTGTGAACAAACTGAATTATGTTTGTCTACATTTCTAAAGCAGGTTTACTCTCCCTGGGAGCAAGGCCGTAGCTTTAGAGGGTATGGGAAGCATGGTATGTTAGCAGCAAAACCTTGAAGTGCCTCTGGATCCAAGCATATATACAGCATTCACTCCAAGCTTAACAGCCTCTGCAATTGTGGCCTTGTTGAACAGAGGCTTTTCCGATCAAAATCGTTTACTGGATTACAGGATAGCCCATCTAAGATAAATATACCATGAAAATAATAGTAAAGAACAGGAATCAACAATTTGGAAAAAAAACCAAAACATAATTAACCATGGTATACGCTTAGTGAAAGCATAGCAAACTGAATTTACAGCAGTTAGCTTGCATACAGGCTGAACCCTTCCTTCTTCCTTGTGCCAGGGTGAATCCATTATACTGGTTTTTAAACTATAACAAAAAAAATTCTCTGCAGTATTACTTTATAGCTACAAAAACAACAAGTTTTTAAAATCAAGATAGGAATCTTGGAAATTGCAGCCCTGACTAATCTATACAGTACATCACCGGTGGCAGAATCGCCCCTCCGAAGGCACGTGGCAAATAATGCAGACAGACAACTGTCTCCTCCATATGATTCACAAATCATGCTGGGGTCGGTGTAGAATGTATTGCTTATCCCCAGGAAGTATTGAACCTATAACCTTATGGGGAATAGTGCTGCAAGGACCCAGAGTCCTCCTTACTCTGTTACTGTTTTGTACGCTTTCTAAAAGGGACCTTACCCCTGTAGCTTTTCAGTGCTCCCATCAACACAATGAAGGGGCTGAACAAAAGAATTTACAATAAGCGGTTTTGGATTTTTAAAAACTGAAACAAAATGTTGTGTCTTTATTGGAACCATTTTTTTTCCCCAACTACTATTTACTTTCCCCAAGGGGTTCAATCGTATGATGAATAATTTAGACAAGCGATTGTAAACAGTGCCGACCCTAATAAGACAGATGATTTTTTTTTTTTTTGGGGGGGGGCCGTCATGGTAACCCATAAGCTGGAGGTTACAAACAGAAAAAAGATGGCAGAGCCACTTCTAAGCCAATTTTACAGTTAAATGGAGCACTAAATGCTCAAAAGAAACACATCAGCAGCTGCTAATTCTGCATTTCTGTGACATACTTTATTGCTATTTGCAAACATCGATGTCTCCCTACTCTGCCCTTTATTTGGTTTTAAAACGGGAGTGCGAAGGGAGAGGGGTTAATCTTTTCATAATCACTGCACCATGCTGCACACGTTCATGAATGTCTTCACCAGGCAAAGAAAAGACAGTGTTGCATATCAATGGCTGACAAAGTACTATTTAAAATCTCCACATTACAAAACAACATTCCAAGGTGATGTTCCTTTATACACCTAGAACCCCCACACTTGTTGCAATCTCTATGCCACATGACACTTTCTTGCTGGTTACCTGTCCTTGTGATGCCCTCCCACTGCAGTGGCAATTGTTCCACCTGCTTCAATTCACTGGACTAAACACACAGCCCAGATAGGCAACACAACTGAACACAGAGACGTTAGAAATATAAAAAAAGACACTATGGACAGAAACTCCTCAGGAAACTCTCCAATCTGAATCCGGGTGCCAGTTATGAAGGGCATGCTTGTGGTAGAGATTAGGCAAATGCACATGGTTGTATAATTTGTCCCCATTGTTTAAACAATTCCAAAGATAAATGACAGGCATCTAGCTGCTTCAGAATTGTCAAAAACAAAACAAAACAAAAAATCCAATAGTAACTCTTTAAAGACCAAAGTCAAGACTAATTTGCTTCCAGGTGGTCAGTTAAAAAGCTAATAGACAACAGCAACATTTACTCAAATAATAAAACACAGACGTGTTACCTTTGCGGCGTGAAGCTTGCAGGTACAGTAATTCCCTCACGAATGCTCTCCTCTTGTTTCCTTTTGGACTGCAGCTAGGTCACTGCTGCTTTTTTGTTCCTTTGCAGGAGAACCCCCCTCACTTGCAGCACACAAAAATCCCAGGCTCCTCCGGTGCTACTGCTGCTGCTGCTACTGCCTACCAACACTGATTCTACACTCAGAATGCTACCAGCATGCTACATACAGTCCAGGCAGCTCTGGTTCACAGCAATCTGGGAAATCCTGGAGCATGGATTCGGACCAGGAGTCTAGCCTGTGTATTCACATTAATTCATCCAAGTCACAGAGCTAAGTCACGTTCTGGTAGCTTATACAATAATTTTACCAGAATCGTGGGAATACATTTCAGTTACATTGGTGGCTATGGTTTCCAGAAACTGAACCCAACACTATACAACAAAGGTTATTGTTTCATGTGAGGAGCTGGTGTTGGTACCGACAGGGTTCTGTTGATTTACAACAGTAAGAAGCACGATTGCAAGAACTAATGTGGCTTTTCAGTCGTGACAAAATGTATACAAAAATCAAGGTATTCCAGTCAGTGCTATTCTAGATATCACTGACCCATTAGTACACATCGGTCTTACCAGATGTAATAATAATATTATTTATCTAAACTATACCACCTTTATATATATAAAAAAAAAAAAGACTGGACCAATTATGAACAAAAGTGCTTTGAGCTTTCAGAAGGTCTACAGTGTGCACATATTAATAATGAACAGCAGGTGTATGACAAATCCCAGTGTTTGTCAAACAGTAAAATACTTCACCGTGCTACACCTGATCAGAAAACAATAGTTTTGGTGGTAAAGCAGTTTTCCAGCTGTATACAGGGGGAAAAAAAAGAAAATGGTGGTTTATTTTTAAACAGGATTATAGAAATCCTTTACAGAAATATTAGTGGGCTCAGTGAGAGTCCCTGCAGGCCCTGTGCACCAGTGACTGTAATGGAATGAACCTCTGTCAGCTTTCTATTATTATTAAATTTCTTAGCAGATGCCCTTATCCAGGGAGACTTACAATTGTTACATCACATTATTTTTGCATACAACTACCCATTTATACAGTTGGGTTTTTACTGGAGCAATCTAGGTAAAGTACCTTGCTCAATGGTACAGCAGCAATGTCCCCCACCTGGGATTGAACCCACGACCCTCTAGTCAAGAGTCCAGAGCCCTAACCCCTACTCCATACTGCTGCCCCTCAATTCCAATGTATACATGTTTTTAAAATGGCTGAACTAAAAAAAAAAAAAAGTTACTATATAGACTGCAATCCCATTCGTTCATGGATTTTCACAAAATAATAAAAAATGGACAAAGTCAAGGTCACTTTTTTTTTTTTTAGGCTGAACTGCATTTTGGGTTGGATTTTTGTAACTGTGGGTCACATACAGTATGAAACATTCATATTCTGAATATGGAGTAACCTTCATATAAAACGGAATTTGAACCTGGTTTTGAACGTACCCAATAATAATTACAATCATCAGAAAACATAGCTAAATTTGTATGCATTATCTTAAATCTACATTAACAGTTTGCAGAATAAGCACACTTCTTACTTCAAGTTTAGTGGATGAAATTGCTCATAAGATGAAAAACGAAAAGGGGCTGGTGACTGCTTCAAAATAAGCTTAATTCTTATTTTTGGAAATCTTAAATTCATTATCTTGCCCTATTGACATAGAATTATTATATTAAGTCGAATACTATTTATATTTTAAGGTGGTCTTTATTTTATTTGCAGAGTAGTCATGCACTACACATACTGAAGCAGACCCCTTTTCCTCAGCGAGTTTTACAAGCATATTAAATATCACAGAATATCCCTCAGTATTTATATTGTGATTTGACAGTGCTCCTCTCGCACAGCTTTTCTCTTTTAGCATCTCAATTAGACATACTGTGTGGGTTTCTCAGTGCAGCCCTGTATTTGGCGAATTGAGTGATCTGATAAATCAATTTAAAACAGATAGCAATTTATAGTCCCCCTCTGGGGATGCAAACCCCTGCGAAGGGAGCTGGTCACACTTCACTTTAATACATCCGCTTCTTTCAGTTGCCAAGAAACTTGGTATTAACATGATGTAGCAAAAGTTAAAGAATATCTGACTGTGGGGATATATGGGGTGTCTCTGTTCCTACATCCGTCCACCTGAATGTCACACTTTGTATTTGTCCATTTCACCGGTTGTCATGAAACTTGGTAGTAAGATTATTTTGTATAAATTGAGTATCAAATTCTCGGGATACACTGTACCGAGAGATGAAAATTAATGACTTTGGCATACATTAACAGTATGTACAGAGTATATAATAAGAATAAGCAATGGTATAATCAAAGTTTGAGAAGGGATTCTCCAGATAAAAATGTAGGTGTGACATACAGATCCATATATCCCCATAATCTGGATACTAAATGTTCATACCAAATTTCGCTACAATTGGATAGCAGACAAAAAGCATCAGCATCGGTACCCTACACTTAAGAATTTAAGAAAACAAGTTAAATACTAAAAGTATTTAATGACCATTAGCCACCAATTAATATGTCAATGTCTCTGGTAGTTTAACAAACACTTTATTTTAAAAAAAAATTGTTCATGACAAAAGTATTGGCACCTTTACATTAAGTCTGTAAAAATGTAATAGAACTACTTGAAAAATATATTAATTAAAAACCATTACACAGTAACTGACATTAATTATAGCCAATTATAGTCAATAGCCAGAAAAATAATTATTTCCAACATCTTTTGAAGGATGTTTTGGCAACACAGCAGATGGTCAAGACAAAGGAGTTAGATTCACATCTGAGAAAAGCACTCCTAGCAAACTATAACAAAGGAAATGGCTACAGAGCAGTATGGAAATATGGAGTACCAAAATCCACAATATGAAAAATAATCAAGTACTACAGAATAAATTCAACCGACATGCTCAAAAGAAGTTTATCTTCCAACACAACAACGACCCAAAGCATACAGCCAATTCAACTCTGGAATTCTTGAAGAAAATGAAAATAAAGGTTCTAGAATGGCCTACGCAATGACCAATGAACTTTGTAATGTAATCCATCTTCATCACATCATGGACAAAGCAATTGTTATAACAGCATTGCAATACAGAAGAAGTTAATTGTATTTCATACATGGGGAATGAAGCAATTTAGTGTTTCACAAAAAACAAAAGCAACCTACAAAAAAAAAAAAAAAAAAAAAAGTTCTTGCAGAAGAGGTGCCCAATTCCATCTTTCATCTAGGCTATATCGTGTTCCCATGGTGATGAAACCCATAACCTTGTATACCAAACCTGTCCAAAGAAACTGCTGGACCATTCAGTTGAGCACAAACTAAATCAGATACATCTATCATCCAGACTTCCTTTCAGTTTTATCCTCTGCGTTCTCCCCCCTTGAGTACTGGAACTGTAGGCTTCAACATCAGCAAGTATGTTTGTGGAATATCAAACACTATTGTGAAGTGCTGTTCTGTATTCCAAGTTCAGAGGCTCTTTTCTAAACTGTCAGTGAAAATTAAAGGCATTAGCATTTACATTTAGGTAGAATTTTTTTTTTTTTTTTTAATTTGTCAAATCCCAGGCTGAATGAAAGGTATTGATAGGAAATATAATTGTGAAATTGTTTTCTCAGTTATTTATTTTCTCTCCAAGCTGACCTAAGCATTGTAGAATGTTGCAATACAAGTGCTCTCAGTGGTAAAGCAATGGTATTTAACCTTTAAGCATAGTTTCCAACTAGAAAAGAAAGCAGGGGGATGTTGGAACAAAAAGGAGGAGAAGGCCATTTCCCAGCTGAAAATGTTTCTAAAGCCAAGAGGAAAATTCATTTTAAAACCTGGGGACCTTTAATCACCTTTAGCTCAGTGTTAATAAACATAGTAGGTTATATCACGTACAAGTTCACATTTTAAAGACCATTCATCCCCATGCTCCTGTTTTCAATATAATATCTATAGAGAGGGGGCTCAGCATAGAGGAGGTTAGTAATACAATACCACACTAATCTTTATAATGGCCTTCAAGATACTAGGTCTGAATGGGAGTATTTGGGCTTTGTAACTTTGCTGCTAATATAATTAAATTAGGCTGAATATTTCAACCAAAGCTGACAATCCTCTTCTGGAGACATGGCTTTCAACAGACACAAAAGGTATTGAGCTATACAAATCGCAGCTTTGTCAACATTGCACTTGGCAATGATGTGAAGATGTTTAAAGCAAATTGGTTTATGGAAAATCTGTTTCAAATGCCCGTCTTACCAATATGTATTTTGAATTGGGAAGCAGTACTTGGAATACTCTACCTGAAATGCTTGGATTAAAAAAATAAAAAAATAAAAAAAAATACCCTGCTTTGTAAATACAGTTTTCTATATTACCTGCTTTGTCATCCTGTGCATGCTTGACTAACAAACTGGTGGTTTAGAAATGGATTAATTGAGCCAAACCTGTGCATGCTTGATCCTGTGTGTTATACAGTAGGTAGCTAGAGGGTTCAGTACTCAATTCAAATTCCATGCTTACCATTGTAACAGCAGCAGTCCTGATAAACTAGTTAGTGAATAGTAAGACATTCACAGGTAACCATCATATTCTGCTTCTCTCTGGGGTAACCCCAAAGTGATATAGAAGTTATATAAAATATGCAGGTATTATTCATATCATCAATATAGCCAGAGGTTACAACATCATGGCAGGGGCATGTTTTACTGGAAAACACCTGTAAAGAAACAATTACAAAATACAGCAGTACAGCAAATATCTCAAAGCATGCCGAGGCAATTCAGCTGAAACCTAAAAAGTCACATGGCCATCAGCCATACTTCATCCGTGTAAATAATCATACAATGTTTATTTAAAATCCTACATTGAATAGGGATTGAAATAAGGATCATACTGCATATGTATGATCCAATCCTGACTTTGCTATGAGTTTAATAAGACACACCTGAACTTGTTACCTATACACTGTGGCTGAATCAAGCTTGCATTCAAATCTGGGTAAAACTGCTATGTAAAAGGCATCTACCTTAATGGTTTCTGAGATATTAGTTTGAGATTGTAGCTTTGTAAAAATGACAAAACAGATTAAATGGAGCAGGTATGGTACCCATGAGAATCATAAAATAAAGAATTACACCAATTATGAAGTCAATCTCACCCCATCTACAAAACTAAGGACTGTTGTAAGGAATGTTTTGATGAGGACTGATTGTTTTAAAAGTCCACTTTGATTAATCAAGTTTGCAGTTAACAAAATCCTTTTCAGGTGTTTGAGAGAGGGTCTATAAGGTCATTCATTTTCAAAGCACTGTTAGGAGAATGTTTGCTGAATAGGGCCCAAGAGCAGTGAAAGCAGCAGCTGATTTACAAACACATCAGCTTTGGTTTGATTCTCTAGCAGTATCATCAACAGTCTTGATTTCCCAGCAGACGTTACACTTAAAAAGCTTGATTGGAAAGCATGGTCATTACAACTAAATATTTAAATGAGCTTGGCCAAACTGAATAACATTATCCTGTCTTATACTGTTTAGGCACAAAATGTAAAAGTTTAAGAAAACACAATCCAGATGAGCTTTCATCTTATAAAGTTATATCATAGCAAAAACAATATCAAAGACTAAACTTAACCTGTGACTCTTTTGGGTTGTAGGCCTGAAAAAAAAACAAAAAACAAAACAACACCACACATAGGCCCTGATTCTCAATGTTCAGAACAAGAAATGAATTTGCAAATGAATTCTGTTTTCTGTGGTTACACGACTAGGCGCAGTTCATAGAAAAACAAAATCCAATATGTTTCATAAAATGGTGCCACAATGACTTTTAGTACCACCATGTACGACTAAATGTTAGTTTTCCAATACTAGTCCAGCATATCACTGGCCGCAGTAAGTAATCTTAAAACAGACAGAAAGAACATTCACACTGCGTGCTTTCAACAAAAAACAAAAAGCTTTCTTTTACTTTTGTAATGCAAATTCATCCTTGTCCATCTATTCACTGAAACAAAGAACAGAGAAAAAAATAACATGCAATGCATAATAATGAAACTCAAAAACAGTTTAAAGATAAATAATCTCAATCACACATGTGTGTATTATGTATATGTGAAGTCATTATAAAACATTCCACCTACTGCAGTTCAAAGCCAAACCATGCTGTTCAAAGTGATTCTGGTGCTAAACTCTTATCATCAAACAAACAACTATGTTCCTACTCCCCACACCTCCAATAAAACACTGACAGCATTGTTAACTTAATTGAAAAATGAGTTATCAATTAAATAATTCCAGACAGCAGGGCTGAAACAACATTGTTTAAGAATTAATCCTTTACACTACAGCAAGGACTAGTTTTATTTAATATCCATTAAGTTTTATCCTAATGATTTGCTTTACACATGCATTGTTTTTCAGTGCACATAAAACAGTGTGCAAGACTTTAAACAGAGTATAGCTGCAGTGTTTTTATGTTCATCACCAGATTGCAATGTAAATTAAAAAAAGGAAAAAAGGGAACTGGTTCAAACTGTAACCTGGACTGTTGTGGGTACTTGAGGACCAGGGTTGAAAACTACAGTACAGGCAGAAGAGTAAGGGGACCTTGGCACTTCTTGTCCATTGCAGGTGTTTGTTTCAACCAGTTAATTAATTAAAGATCAATACTTAATTAAGGACCTGGTTGAAACAAAGTCTTGGAATGGAATGGAGTAGCTGCAACCAGATCATGTGACCAAAGTACCAGGATGCAGTAGTTTATTACCATATATCAAGGGTCTCCAACCCTGGTCCTGGAGAGCTACAGAGTCTTCTGGTTTTCATTTCAGCCGAGCTCTTAGTTACTTAATTGAACCAATTATTGGCTTAATTAGTCGATATTAACATGTGTTCCAAATCTTTACAATTGATGGTGTAAAGACACCTATAATACCTGCAGGATTGGGGCTCTCCAGGACCAGGTTTGGAGACTTCTCCTGTATATGTATTTGAAATATTGCATATCCTGAATTTATGTATTTAAAAAAGTGAAGACTAAAAGACTCCTCATTTCACTTGTGACCCCGAGAATTATTCAAACAAAGGCATGAAAAACAAGTGCGCCTGGTGCGCCACCTAGCCCTGTTTTATACCGGCTTTCAAGCTATTTGAATCTCATCCAGTGTACACTATCTGCAGAGCCACAGTACCACATCTCCGTGCCTCCACCCTCCTTAGAAGTCTGGCTTCCCTCAGCAGCTCAGCTGAACACTAGAATGTGATCAATGCCAGCAGTCTGGATGTGACTGCTTCTCATTTCATAAGCTGCATGTGCACAAGCTTGCAAAACATTACTATCTGAGATCATAGTGATCTCATGTCTCCTGTACCACTCCCGATGGTTTCCTTAATTTGCACAGTTAACTCTTTTATAATCAGGCTTTTCTGGCAAACAAACTCCCCCAAAATAAAATCATTCTTAAGACTTTTTTGATGGTTGAATAAAAGTCCTTTCACCACAAACATAGAAAGTTTCCATTGCAAACATTATTTAACCAAGAGATACCAACATTTATTTAGTGACTACCAGTAACATGCTAGAGCTTAATATGTTACTGATGTTGTTTTTAATTTCATCTCACTATTTAAAGCCTGTTATATACTAATAGAAACAAAGCATACCCTTTAATACTATTAATTATTATTTATTTCTTAGCAGACACCCTTGTCCAGGGCGACTTACAATTGTTACAAGATATCACATTATTTTGACATACAATTACATTATTTTTTTACACATTATTTTTACATACCATTACCCATTTATACAGTTAGGTTTTTACTGGAGCAATCTAGGTAAAGTACATTGCTCAAGGGTACAGCAGCAGTGTCCCCCACCTGGGATTGAACCCACGACCCTCCAGTCAAGAGTCCAGAGCCCTAACCACTACTCCACACTGCTGCTAGCCCTATAGTATCTGTGGTGTGAATGAAAAAAAAAAGATAAAATAAACTCATATTGTACACTAGATTTGAAAAACATAATTAAAACCATTTATTAACAAAATATTACCCTTACCTACATATCTAAATGCTCCTCCTCCTCTTTGGACATTAATGTCGGTCTAGGCAGTAGTGTAACTTTGGTTTTAAAAGTGGGGGCACAGTTTCTGTAGAGGGGGCATATAGTAACAAAATTAAAAATAAACTTTCATTTCATTCAGGTCGTGAACTCCCTCTTCGGAGGACAGGTGGTATTTCACAGCCACTCTGGGGCAATAAGATCCCAATGTCCGAATAGATTATTTTTTATAGTATTGAGACCATGGACATCGAAAATGGTATCATGATTAAAAAATTTCAGACTTGTAGAAATATCTCTTTATTACCGGGCTCTGTTTTCTCCTATCTGCTTGAGATCGCCCATAACACATTGCGCACCAACAATGACTCTGTATCGACTCGTGATTGTACAAATGAATGATTGAGAAATAAACGTTTTACTACTGCTATAATGTAAGGGGGAAATTTCCCTGTCATTGAAAAAGTGATAGAGACATGTCTCCCACCTTCCCCAAATTACCCCTACAGAGGCTTGGTGGTCCAGTGGTTAGAGCAAGGGGCTTGTTCCCAGGAGGTTCCCAGTTCAATCCCAGCTCAGCCACTGACTAACTGTGTGTGACCCTAAGCAAATCACTTAACCTCCTTGTGCTCTGTCCTTCAGATGAGACATAAAACTGAGGATATATTGTAAGTTGTGATGCATAGTTCATCCCCTAGTTTTTGTAAATCGCTTTTGGTAAAAGCATTTGCTAAATGACTAATTAATAATAATAATAATAATAATAATAGTAATACTAATAAGAATAATATGCACGGTGGTGTATAACCCCCCCATCATGTATTGAAATCCTTTTTTTTTGTAATTTATCAGCAGGGCTTGATACAGCGGGTCCATTACAAGACTGGCGCCACTACAGGAGTGTAGTCAACCAAAAAAATCATAAATACAATCAGTTGCATTAAAGTCAGTGATAGTAAAACAACATCTTCCCTAGAGTACATTTTAAAGTTAATTGCAAGCCACTGAATCAATCTTCTGTTATCAGGATTTTGTACCCCAGTTCATTGTGCATTACAAAGTGATGAAAGCAAATCTACAATGTCAAGTCATGAGCCTATAGCTTGCTTTCCAAATAGTCCGGTTCACATCATCAGTAAATAGGAATAGGCCTACTTATGATACTATTAAATATGCTCCTGATACAGTAGCACACTGGTACAGATATGGTACAATGGTAGTGTGTATTAGATCATACCATTGTGAAAGCAAAATGTTCATACCCTTGGGCTACCACCATGCCCATGTCATGAGCATTTCATTTTAAAAATAAAAAAGAACAAAAAACATAAATGGAAGTTATGTTGGCCCTAATCTAATGTACTGAGCTATATGCCACGGTCAACTAAATAAAAAAAGCTTTTTAGGAGATTGAAGAAAAGAATACCAGTATGTACTCTTTAATCACTGACCAGAGTTTAACCTTAATGACACAGAGAGACCATCCAGTGCTGAGGTAAACAAAAAACGAGTTAAAAAAAAAACACAAACATTGCTGGTATGCTTTAAAAGCTAAATGTGCAAACTGTTGCCGAGATCTTGGAAACTACAGGGAGAAAAGGGCAATGATAGTTCATGATATACAGTCTGGGATTCTGTGTCTCCATTACCTCCTGACTGTGTATTACCATACCTCGAATAAATTGTGTACCTTGGTGAAAGCTAAATAACATTCCCATGAGTCCTTTATTGTTTTGCACATGGCCTTTTTTTTTTTTATAGAATTTCATTTTGATGCCCATATATCTGCTGTAAAATGGATAGAAAGTACTGTGTTACCGGTAATAATACTTATGTTCTTATGGTCAGCATGGGATACAAGTTTATACCTCTGGTGGGGTTTTATTACCTATAGTACCAGTAGTGAAAAATGCAGGAAAACAAATCAAGACAGGAAAACAACAAGAGCAGCCGCTCTCTGTTATGGCTGTACAGATACTCACACAATCAGAGTCATTCCCTTTAACATGTTTTTTGCCAGCAGATGCTAAATGAAAAGGAAATAGGCCTGCAAAAAATGTGTTAATGTCACAACACAAATACAATAGCAGCCTTGCCCTCATTTGCCTTCATCAATACAATTGAGTACCAATCAATGGCAATGAACTTCCGCATTTAGTGATTTGAAAGCCATTTGGAAGCAAATTTTCCTTTCACCAGGGACACTGATGTATTTACCGGCATACGGCAGGTTGTAATGCGGTATAGTCATGGATCCCATAAGCCCCATAATGCCACTGGCACTGGTATTCTCGTTATATTACATATTACAGTCTCATAACTATGGCTTCTGACCACAGTGTTATAAAGGGGGAACAAGAGCTACTGGCACAAAACTAGCATGTTGACTGTTCAAGAAAGTGGTCTTCGTGGAAAAGCAGTTAGCAAAACTATATATATATATATATATATATATATATATATATATATATATATATATATATATATATAAGCTCAAAGAGCCAGCTGCCCAACGTTTCGATATGTTGCACATATCTTTCTCAAGGGAGCCTGTGTTTGAATCAAAACATTGGAGGTATTTATAGGTTTCTGACGGCATGACAACTACTTGTTATTGTTTACATTCAAATCTATGATTTATTCTTACATGATGTAATGCTGTTCTATATATTGTGACATCATTTTTACTTCTATCTTTGAATCTGTATTAATTCTAATTAACATTACTTTATATAAATTTATATTTGTATTATATCATGCAATGCTGGCTCTGAGGATCAGTCTAGATTTGGCCTACCCAGCGCATCAGCATGCACAACTTTTGAACGAACTTTGTTTATTTATTTAAATGTTATATATCTATTAAAGCTAATTAGTTCATTCTTTTCTGTTGAGTCCCGCTGGCATAATCATGTTCAATCTATTTATCCATTTACTTTCTTTTATTCTTCTATATGTCGCATTGTCTAATTTTAGCTGTTCTAATACTACAAACTTTACATCATTTATGTCATGTCCTTGACTGATGAAGTGCTGTACTATTGGTTCATTCATTTTTTTTATTTCTAATTAATGAAAGGTGGTTCTGAATTCGTTTATATAAAGTAGTTCCAGTCTCTCCAACATATTTGATTTCATCACATTTTTCACAGGCTATTCCATAAACAACATTGCTATTTTTACAGTAGGTATTAGTTTTTAGTGGATATGTGGTGTTCTTATGTTTAATTATATTTTTACTTTTATCTATGTATTTACACACTTTACATCTACTGGTGCACATGTTCGTAGAACCTATTTTGTCAATTATTCTTTTGTTTACTGTGAACTAAAATATCACCTAAATTAGCTTCTCTTTTGAATGCTACAACTGGGGCCTTAAGAAATACTTTTTTAAAATTTTTCTGAATTATGTAGAATCCGCAAGTGTTTCCAAACTATCTTAGAAATATTGGGCAAAAGTTTAGAGTAAGTCATTATTAATGGGACTCTTTTGAACTTTTTATCTCTATTTTTATAATCTAGTAGATCATCTCTTTTTAGTTTATCCACTTTTCTTAACTCCGTCTCTATAATTCTTTCTTTGTATCCTCTTTTTTTAAGATTTGTTTTTAATACATTTCTTTGTTTTACATAGTCACTTTCTTTTGAGCATATTCTTCTTATTCTTATTCCTAGACCCTTTGGGATTGCCCTTTTAGTGTGTATCGGATGTGCAGAGGACATGTGTAAATGCATGTCAGTAGGTTTACAGAAGAGGTCAGTCTCAATTGAACCTTCTTCAAGTTTTACTATGGTATCTAAAAATTATATTTCTTTCCTTGTCCATCGAAGGTCCACCTTAATATTACTGTGTATTTCATTTGTTATTTTATGAAACTGGAAAAGAGACTCTTCTCCATATGTCCAAACCCCAAAAATATCATCTACAAACCGAATGTATTCTAAAGGTTCTCTTTCCGATTTTCTAAGTAATTGTTCTTCCCATTTCCCCATGTACGTACTGGCAAAATGCATTCCTAATTTAGATCCTATTGCTGTACCATCGTTTTGTTTGTAATTCTTATCAACAAATGTAAAATAACTGTTTTCTAAAACTACGTTGATCATCTTTCAGCACCTCTGCTGTTGGTATTGATTTATCTAGTCTATTATCTAGTGCTTTTTGACAAGCTTCTAAAGTTTCTTTACGAGGGACACTTGGGTACAAGGATTTTACATCCATGCAAAATAAAATTGTATTCTCTGCATTATATATATATATATATATATATATATATATATATATATATAACTTGTAAACATGGCCAAAGATCACAAAAATTGGAAGATGTTCAATGTTCTATTGATTGAGGAAACAAAGATAGTGCTTCCTCAAAGAGTTTTTGTGTAGAGACATGACCATTACAAGTTTAAGCATAGTGGTGGGGATTTTTTTCTGCTGTATGAGATAGCATCCCAGTTGCACCAAATGGTCCAATGTTTGTTTAAATGTAGTTTTAGCCATATTGGCAAGCTGAGTGGTCTGATTATATTAGCGCTTGTCACTTTTCTTGGCACTTGAAGAGTTCTGGGTGATTAGAATAGACCTGACAAATATTTGTATCTTATTGAAAATGTCTATAAAATAAATTAAGCTCACTTAATCTTCATTGAATTATGTCCAGTTCTTAATGTGCAATAACATATGATGCTATTCATGAAGTGAATTATTGTTTTTACTGTGTGAATTACACAACTGAATACTGTATATGAAATTATAACAGCCCGAGCCAAAATCAATACTTTACAGAACAAGGGGTAGATTTGAAATGGCTTACAGAGATGCTTAATGCGATAAGTTTGATAGCTTTCTAAAGCAATGTCCAATGTCCAGCACTGTGTTGTGATGTTGATGAGATATACTATCAAAAATGATATCAAATGAGAAACAGACATGGTGGGATTGATAGGGTGTGTGCAATCAGCAGCAACAGAATTTGATCTCACCAAGATTTATTACAAATCAAATAGCAGATTCATATTGCGGGGGGTGGTGGGGGGTGGGTCTTTATCACGCCCAATTTGCAGCCAATTTAAAATGGCACTAAGGATCTCTGGTCTTAATTAAATAAATGATAGGGATGGTTTTTGTGGGAGTAGATTTTTCATGACAAATAATCTTCATTAGGTTTAGGGGAAAGACGGTTTCTAATTATAGATAAGGACATTTTTATTTAGGTACCAGAAGAGTAAAATAAACTCTCTTCTAAAGGCAACTGCAGTTACACTGCAACCAAAATGATTTGGAATGTTATAGTGAACTCACTTTGCAGTACTGTATGTGTGTGTATATATATATATACAGTACTGTGCAAAAGTTTTAGGCAGGTGTGAAAAAATGCTGTAAAGTAAGAATGCTTTCAAAAATAGACATGTTAATAGATTATATTTATCAATTAACAAAATGCAAAGTGAGTGAACAGAAGAAAAATCTAAATCAAATCCATATTTGGTGTGACCACCCTTTGCCTTCAAAACAGCATCAATTCTTCTAGGTACACTTGCACAAAGTCAGGGATTTTGTAGGCATATAGTCAGGTGTATGATTAAACAATTATACCAAACAGGTGCTATTGATCATCAATTCAATATGTAGGTTGAAACACAATCATTAACTGAAACAGAAACAGCTGTGTAGGAGGAATAAAACTGGGTGAGGAACAGCCAAACTCAGCTAACAAGGTGAGGTTGCTGAAGACAGTTTACTGTCAAAAGTCATACACCATGGCAAGACTGAGCACAGCAACAAGACACAAGGTAGTTATACTGCATCAGCAAGGTCTCTCCCAGGCAGAAATTTCAAGGCAGACGGGTTTCCAGATGTGCTGTCCAAGCTCTTTTGAAGAAGCACAAAGAAACGGGCAACGTTGAGGTCTGTAGACGCAGTGGTCGGCCAAGGAAACTTACTGCAGCAGATGAAATCATCATGCTTACTTCCCTTCGCAATCGGAAGATGTCCAGCAGTGCCATCAGCTCAGAATTGGCATCTACACCCATCTACTGTCCGGAGAAGTCTGGTCAGAAGTGGCCTTCATGGAAGATTTGCGGCCAAAAAGCCATACCTCCGACGTGGAAACAAGGCCAAGCGACTCAACTATGCACGAAAACACAGGAACTGGGGTGCAGAAAAATGGCAGCAGGTGCTCTGGACTGATGAGTCAAAATTTGAAATATTTGGCTGTAGCAGAAGGCAGTTTGTTCGCCGAAGGGCTGGAGAGCGGAATGACTGCGAATGAGTGAAGCATGGTGGAGGTTCCTTGCAAGTTTGGGGCTGCATTTCTGCAAATGGAGTTGGGGATTTGGTCAGAATTAATGGTCTCCTCAATGCTGAGAAGTACAGGCAGATACTTATCCATCATGCAATACCATCAGGGAGGCATCTGATTGGCCCCAAATTTATTCTGCAGCATGACAACGACCCCAAACATACAGCGAAAGTCATTAAGAACTATCTTCAGCGTAAAGAAGAACAAGGAGTCCTGGAAGTGATGGTATGGCCCCCACAGAGCCCTGATCTCAACATCACCGAGTCTGTCTGGGATTACATGAAGAGACAGAAGCAACTGAGGCTGCCTAAATCCACAGAAGAACTGTGGTAAGTTCTCCAAGATGTTTGGGCCAACCTACCTGCCGAGTTCCTTCAAAAACTGTGTGCAAGTGTACCTAGAAGAATTGATGCTGTTTTGAAGGCAAAGGGTGGTCACACCAGATATTGATTTGATGTAGATTTTTCTTCTGTTCACAATATAAACTATTAACATGTCTATTTTTGAAAGCATTCTTACTTTACAGCATTTTTTCACACCTGTATTAGGGATGCACCGAATCCAAGTTTCGGCGAATACGAATCCTATAAAATTGTCAAGAAAACTGAAGGAAACTGTTGAATGAAAAACAGACTGGAAGCTACTAACAAGGGACGTGCACAATCTAGTTTTGAGCCTTTTAGTTAATAGTATTTTTATTACCGAATGGAAATATATCCCTAAATAACATTTTAGTTTGAAACTTACATAATTTACCGCTAGCCCCCTTCCACCCACAACAGAAAGGTCAAAATACAGAACCGTTTACTTTACCTTTACAAGAAAGGAGAGCTGCATCTTTGCCATAACCGATTATTTTTTTAATGACGTTTCATCCCATGTCAACTGATCTGAGAGCTATGAGGAAAAAATTACTGTGAGTGACCTGAATCTCCCTGCAAAATAAAGCCCACGTTGATTTAAATGCACCGTGTCTGTAAATCCTATGAAATAGGATACGAAATAGTTTTAAAATTATTTTAATAAAACACAGCAGTTCCCAAATGGCTCAACTTGTATTGGCACATTACAATAATGTAATATGTCATTTACTAAAGCATATTGTTAAACAACGTCTTGCACATCTGACAGCTGTAAAGTCACAAAAAATAAATATTTCTGTGCACCGTTTTTAAAAAAAACAACTCAGTATGATCTCTAGAACATGTTTCACAGACAAAGCAACAAAGCACAAAAGTCTACAACAATTTGCCATTACTATATATTACAGGTTTACTGCATAACTACTCCATGAAAAGTGTGATGCATTCGGGGGTATCTTTACATTCAGCAGCTGTGTGTGACGTGTTTAGTGCGTGCGCCACCAATAATTTAGGGAGTTGAGAGCTGCGACAGAGTTAATTAAACATGTTCTTGTTATTAAATACAAAAGTTACGTTCAATACCGGATTCGTGTCTTTTATTTAAAGAAGAACTGCACACATTGGAGGGATGTATTAAAATGGATGTGCGTCTGGGTGGATGTAGGAATCAAATTCGGAATCCTAAGTATTCGGCCGAATCTGAACCCTCCTCAAAAAGTAGGTATTCAGGCCGAATCCGAAGCCCAATCCTGGATTCGGTGCATCCCAATATATAGATATATATGTATATATATATATATATATATATATATATATATATATCTCCCTACAAATACAATAAACCACATGTTTTTTAATCTTCACAAGAATACTCTTCCTGTTTTCTGAAAGCGCTTGCATGGCACATCGCTTTTCTCAGTCCTACATCATCCTGACCTCCTACACCATGCTAACAGGCAGAGGCTGCTGACTAGTTCCAGCAGATTAACACTATGAGGACCCCTCCAAAGATTCATTAATGCATTTATGCAGTGAATACACCCTTACACAACTTTACAACAGTACATTTGCACAACCATTTTGCAGTTTTTAGTCATGGTTATACTATGCATTTACCATAATACCAATGATTGCCATATTTTTTAACACTGTATGCTTTACCATACCACTCTGTGCTTTGCAATGTTTATCTGTGTTTTACCATGCTTTATGATTATGATTAAAGACATTTTTAACAGGATATTTGGCAATTTACATTTGTCTTTAAGCAATTGTTGTTGAAACAATATAAAAAATAGATTACTTTTCTTGCAAACAAAATACCCACAACACAAACTGTAAGAAGAAAATGCCTTATTAAAACAGTCAAACTGCAATCCTCACAGTTCTTTGACTGGTGTGTTTCTCTTACTCACCATGGACTCTGCCAAGAAACAGTGTCTTGATTGAGTTAAAATGGATGTCAGAAGATTCCGGTAGGGTGTAACTCACTGAGGGGTAGTGGTCGAGCTGAAAAACAGAAAATAGCTTTTGGTAAACATTTGTTCTGGGGGCCGATGAGATTCATTGGGTGAATGGTCTAACTTTTTACCTCTGGAAACCTGGGTTTACTGCCACAAGTGTTATGAGTTTTGTTGGCGACTTCAGCTTTAGTGATTACATTAGTGGTGAAAAAACACAGAACACAATCAGCCAAACACAAGAGTCTTTTAGCTTGCTCATATCCATATACTAAATAGTTTTCCTTAGCTCAATTACTTGGGGAATAATGGCAATCCAGGCATAAGGGATGTTGCCTAAAACCTGTTTTTAGAGCTCATTTCTATTAAAATATTAAAGCGCATCTTAAAACAAGTATAATGAAACAGCCTTATTAGCTGACTTTAAGTCCATTCATTCTATCATAGTATGCAATCAGCATTTAGCCATTTTTAAAATCAAACCATTTTTGATTGGTGGAAGCTAGAGGAATGGCACCAAATACAAACCCGATTGGTTAACCGTTGTGCTGACTCCCAGAAAACTGCTGCGTCTTGCAACCAGCACCAACCTTTTATTAGATTGTCATTTTCAGAACCACATCACAAACAAGAAAACATACATAAATTGTAACATCCTTTGGGAACACAAGAAAGTAAATAATAAAAATGTTAGCTTAGTGAATTGGAACAGATTTTTGTCTCTCAAATGTCTTTTGCAGACCCCCCACCCCCTCAAAAAAAGGTGTTCCCAGATTTCGTAAGCATTGAGACTGAACTTGTCCTTAACACTCTGTGAATGGACATCCTTGCGCTCACATAGCCACTTGATGCTAACTCAGCTCCTGTATAGGGCATTTGGAGGGCAGACAGTACTGTCTTCTTTTCTAACTTGACCCGGGAATAGCATTGCAACTGTCTTCTGTTGCTCTACATTGCAACACAATGCTCTCTCCAGTAACATACTGATTTTTTATTATTTGTTATTTTATACCACAGCGTTTAGCACCATGCAATAGATTGATCTGACATGGGAATGTATTACATAGGTATTATTGATGTACCTGTAATGCACGGTATTACTTAGAGTTTTTTTTTTTTTTCAATAAAGCAACATCTCTCCCTAGTGGAATTTTGAAGTATAAACTAGCCTCATACTCTTTTTTCATTTGCAATTTTATTTCATTTGACAGGCAGCTGTTATTGCTTTCACTGTCATGTTTAATTTCCCACTAATACATCATTTGTTTCAATTTAGTTTTTTATCAGGAAGCGGACTCACATTCCAGTTTATTTACTTACTTACATTTCCCAGTATTGGAGGATGTGTGGTCCAGTGGTTAAAGAAAAGGGTTTGTAACCAGGAGCTCCCCGGTTCAAATCCCATCTCAGCCACTGACTCACTGTGTGACCCTGTGCAAGTCACTTAACCTCCTTGTGCTCCGTCTTTCGGGTGAGACGTAGTTGTAAGTGACTCAGCAGCTGATGCACAGTTCACACACCCTAGTCTCTGTAAGTCGCCTTGGATAAAGGCGTCTGCTAAATAAACTAATAATAATAACAATAATTGGGGTCTACTTTCACAACTTCAATTTCCTAATACAAGTTTGCCACAGTGTCCTCTATTGGTGATTGTTTACATGCTTTCATGCTTACACTGCAATCCTTAGCATGTTTCTTTAATAAGGATTACTTAGGAAGAAAAAAAAAAATGATTGTAGAACCAAACAACTAATTCAGTTTATCTTTGTAAAATACTACAAATGACTTGCTTTTAAATTCAATTGATCCTCTTTTTTATTCCAGTTGAGTTTCTGTAGTTCTTAAATGAGTTACATGTAAAGTGGTGGCAGGTAGCTTTCCATTGCTCATGTGCAGCATCTACATTTTGAATGAAGTTTGTTGAGGGAGAAACAATCTTATTCACTGCTCCTTTGCTCCATGGCCACGCATTGCAATGTAGGAATACAATGATAATGTGTTTGTAGAAACACATTTCATTTATGAAGGGCTTTATCTCTAACATAGGGGTTTCTCCTTTGAAAACTGGAATAAAGTACAAGTACAGGAAATACATAGATCTGAGACCCAGCCCCCTGTATTCTATGAACTAAAAACACTGCATACAAATATAACGGCAGTACTGTAGCTTTATATTTATCACCATAGTAAAATATGTGTGATGTATAGAAAGTAAGAAGCATAAAATTAAACAAGTTAGCCTTTTTTCTCTTTCTGTGCTTTGAGTAATCATGTGGCAGTGCTTTTTCCAAGGGTCTGAAAGGTATTATCTATTTTATCTTGCAGCTGTTACTGCAATAATCAAATTGTGGGTCCACTATGCCTAGTGTTCACTCATATTAATGGGAAGAAAGGGGATAATGTGACACAATTAAATAGCTCTTTCAGACTATTTATGGTAAAAAAAATTTTTTAAAAAAAAATGCAGTTCCTTTCTGTTCAATCTGACCGACTTTTGATTTGATTCTCAGAAAGGGTAATTAATCACCATGCCACAGAAACGTACCCTGGAGAGGATTCAAACCTTGAAAAAAAAAAAAAATTATAAGAACAAAGAACTAATTTCCTTAAAAGAAGCTGTACCCTCCCCCTAAATGTTTTGTCTACATACTGACATTGTGGTGCATGGTTTCCTAATGTTTTGAACAATAACAACGATAATAACTAGAAATGGGAGAAAATAAGAGCCCATTAAGGTGTCAATAATTAAAATACCATGAATCGTGTACATATATAACAACTGAATGAAGCACAATACATATGCTATAGATTTAGAATGTAATCCAGCTCCTTTTGCTTAAATTGGGATGCAAAGGTACTGTAGCCCAGAGTTTTACCAACAACCGCTCATTTTAGACCCCTTAGGACCAAAGACACTTTAGAGGAATGGACTTAATGTACTTACAGGATCAAAGAAAGATACAAAGAACAAAATCGACACTGAGAGTGCAGCAAGTATCAATTTAAGCAATGTTCTCCACTTCAGTTCTGAGTGCTGACGTGGCCCTGCTGCTGACTGAACTTAAAACTCAACTCTAAAAACTTCAATCAAACTGAGAGCAATCTGGGCTCCAAAGCACTTGGGCAGACCGGACCCTGGCTTTTCATTTCACCTCTATGAATTGATGCTGAAAATGAAGCATCCGCTGGGAGTAGTGGAGATCGACATAATGCACATTTGTCTTAATTAAACTTAACAAGCTCAGTCAGCCCTCTATAAATCTCTTTGCGCAGGTTTCACCAACGTAAATAAGGCCAGAAAGTATGCTGATCAGTATGTTGATAATGCCCTTTTATTTTGACCAAACATCTCAAAGTAAAACTGTAAAATAAATAACCAGATTACAAAATGAAGCCATAGCATAATATCAGAGGTATTATTTTTGCTTTGCTCTTGAAACAATTTTCTCTGCTGTTCAGACACAAACACAACTGGTTGTTACAGACAGTAAACTGCAGCATACAGGCTTTGACAATACACTTGTAGATAGAGCCTTTAAAAAGTCTTCAACTTCATCTTTACAATAACACATTTGTTTTTCATATAGAAAATTCTAAGACCTACAAAATGATGTAAATATATATTAGGTAAGATTTACTGGAATTCTTTTTTTAGCACCATGTAAACCTGTTTGCTTGAGGGGTCTTGCAAATCCCTACCAAATTGCAGTGTTATGAAAATTCTTTGCTTTTTTAATGACGAACATGGTTTATTTCTCCTATCACAGGTATCTGTACAGAAAAAAAGAACCACATTTGAACAATAATTGTGGAAAAATACTTTACATTTACAAAGTTTAATTGCATGATATGTTTATAGTGTCTTCTTTATATAAATGTATAAACCTGTGACTTAGCCCCCAGGCTTACTGTATATGTGCGCTGGCACATGTTACACTGTGACAGAATTCACCAATGAATGGGCTTTGAGAGTAAGAACTTTCTAACCAGTTGACATTCGCGTTATTAAAAAAAAAAGAGTGGTCTGCATTTTCTGTGATTTTTATGCAAGAAATAACTTTTTAAAATGATACAGCATACGTAAATTTCAAATAAACACTAAAGTGGATTCAGCCCCTGGCATTTACTGTATACAGTTTGTTTGTGCAATTCTGGGCCTGCTTATTGCCAGATAGGGCCAAAGAAAACATGTATATAAACTTAGTATAAGCATTCATTCTTATCATAGTCCCCGCTTAAATTTAGACCTAATTCAATTTTATTGTCATATCAAATTCTGACAGGCCAAAAATGCACAACAATTTTCATCAGCTTTCAGCTTCTAACTCGTTTGCTAACTTGGAAGGTAGATTCCCAACTTTAAAGCTTTCCTGTGGTCATTAGAGCACAGCTTTACCTGCAGCTGGATGTTTTTCTCATGCCTGGAGATGTTCACACTGTGTGGTTGTCCATTAGCCATGTTCCTGTGGTCCACGTCTATCTTGAAAGGCTCCTTCGTGCCACCCAGGTTGTACCTAATCTGCAGAGTTCCTGTCAGAGAAACCAAGAGTCTTTCTTAACTATATCCTTAAGGAATAATATACCCTGACCTGACCCTATATAAGACACACATGTACAGTAGAAACTCAAACAGAGATGACCAGTGACTGTATATTGGATACACAACACAACAAAGCATGCTTCATTGTGGATTGTGCTTTGTGCATGCTGTGTTGTTAAAAGATAACCACAACACAACATGTATCATATAAGTGTTATTCCAAAGCTGACTTAAAAATGAACCTGTACACATTTCAGGCAGAAATTGGTGTGATAAAGGCTAGGGTAGGGTGGTACTCAAGTAGGTTATTCACCCTAGTCATTTCTGCTTTTTTTTCTTGCTAAGACAATTGCAGTTGTCTCAAATGCAACTCCCCCATATTCTGCAAATATGCAAATTTAAATGGTGTGAATGTTTTATGAGATTTTTATAATGCCTCAATTTATAAAAATACTGCTTGGATACAATTGCAATAACTGTGTATTAGCATAAAGAAACCCTAGCAGACCACAGCATTACCTACAATGGTAACACGCAAATATTTGGAACTCCTATCACATAATAGTCTTGATAGCACACTGGTACCAATATGTGCCATGCCACAGCAAAGAATTTCCGTTATGTGTTTCATACCACTGTGATACCAATGACATGTCTAAATATCAATACGCAAACTTGTTGGTACAAATCTACCAATTTCAGTATTGTAGTTGCCTCTTTGCTACCAAGTTTTCATATACGCAGCACCCCATTTATAAGTCACCGCATTGCCAGGGAAGATCCTTATAGTGTCCTAAAGTCAAAGATATGACCAAAAAAAATCAAATTTTCATGTCTGCATGAAGTCTTTGGGGTTTGAACCTGCTTCTGTCACTCTAAAGAGCGGACTGAAAGAGATTACTTTCTACAGCCACAAAATACATTGCAAATGAGAGCTAAAGGGTTTAAAGAGATTGTCACCCTCCAAATATTTCTTTTTAAACCCACTAAAAGAAACAAAAACCCTGCAACCCTCTTCATTTATTGCTGTGCTGTGATGCTGAACGGTTTTACAATTCTTTAGCTTTACCTTGAAAGCTGTATCTTGAAAGCAAATGAGAAATTATTTAAATCCACTGTCTCTACTGAGAGGAAACAGGGGCCCCTGCGAATGCTAATGTAGCAGCCATGGGGTTATATATACAGTATATATATATATATATATATATAATGTCAGACAAGCCAGGAATCAGGAATTAAGTGATTTCAAATAGCAAAAGAAGCCCACGCGTAGCCCCATGTCCCTGCTTACCATTTTGGTGGAGTACAACAGCTAGATAGTCTTGGACATAGGAGCTGATGTAGAGGAGGAGGCTGGGAGTGCTGGTGGTGCTAAAGCTGAATGCCAGGTCCTCCCTGGTCAGGTTCAAATTCGTAGAGGCCTGCGGAAAACTCTGCAGACTGTCCTTGCTTGCTGCTGCCTGTGTCAAAAAGTTGTATCTTATCCAGGTTCCAGTTTCAAAGAAGCCACCCACATCTAAAGAGATGGAACAGTATGGAGTACATTTGCTTCTGTTGTATTCTTTCTGCTATTGGTTGCTGCCATCTTTGAACTACGCATTGATCAAAAAATATTTAAAAAAACAATTGGAATTGCTTTTTACATATATCCACATTAATCCTCTAGGTAGCCTTCCATGCCAAGAATACAGTCTTTAGAGAAATCATCTAGTTAACAATCTGACAGTTCTGCTGAGTGCTCTTGTTTACCATAAAAACCAGTATATAAGTCGCACTAGTGTATCAGCCCCCACCCCCACCCCCCTTTTTTGAGACAACAATTTCAGGAAAAAGCCTATAGGTCACAAAAATACAGAGAAAATCGACTTATACAAAAGTTTTTTTTACAGTAATTACAGTACAATTCTCTATAAAACACCTCCACTGGTTGTAAAGGACTATGAATAGAATCAGTACACAATACGTCAATTTAAATGTGTATTGCTGTTGTATTATTATAAGTAGAGGAGATTTAGGAAGTACAAGTTATATAATCTTGGGGTATATGGATACTGCTTCTTTGTTAGTCTACTGCTTTTCTTTATGTCATTTTAGAGATTTGCAAACATCTAGAGAATCACTTGTCCGGTTGAGAAGAAACTTGCAAACACTTCATGTCCTGTTAGTTATGTGGCTGTTCTGAGTGATCTGTTTGTCCATATTAAGCTGAGTAGGGTGTGCTATGCTCTGCCTATTCCATAGTACATACATTGAAAATATGTGGGAGAGTGATAACAATCTCAAACATTAGACTGGAAGATGGCATATTAGCAGATATAGGTTAACAGTCTCATTCATGTTCATTATTTTGAACAGGCTTACCCTACCTTTATTTTAAATTAAAAAAGACGGAGAAATTGATTGAAATTGCTTATTGGTGTGACTTTTACCTGTTAAAAGGAACACTGTAAAAATGCAGTTTGTGTTCTTTACATTTTCTTTATATTACATCTTCTTATATTACATACTTAATATTTCATATTTTCAGCTGCTTTAACTCTTTTGTTGCCCTTTTTTAATTGATAACAAGGGAAGTCTGCTGGCCGATTGGTGCAGGCTGCAAATAAATCATGAGACCTAAGTAATCTACAGTCAAATGAAGACATATACTTTAGCATCCCTGACAGTGTCCTGCTTGATTTGCCATGAACTGTGCAAGTTCACATTTTTTAAAGCAAAAAAAAGTCCCATTACCAAAGAACTGTATTGCTAGACCAATGAACCCCTCTGTTTATCAGCATCCATGTTTCATTTAAAAGGACTGTTTTTTATTTATTATTTATCATACACAAAACCTTATATAGGCCTGTGAGACCAATCATTTCTGATGTAAGTGTTTTACAGAAAATGAATCAGGAAAAACAGACCTTGGCTCACACTATTTATGTCTGTATGTGGAGGGCTGGGTGAGTCGTGCTAGCATGGTTCCAATCCTGTACCGAGGTGCCAATCCCCTGGGTTAGGGATGCACGCCACACTGGGCCTTGTCTCCAGCATTCAAAAGCTGGGAAACATTGCTTTGTGTTTTTATAGTTTTATTTTGGGGTTATAAATTCCTGTTTAGTGCCATTATCAAGTTTTTTCATAACTACAGTCAGGCAGGTTCCCTGTAGGCCCAGCTCTCAGAATTTAAATGCACACACATTTTTCTGCTTTAAACGCATGTTTAAAGTGCCATTTTTTATAGAGTTGATAAATGAATAAAATACAACGTGAAAGAATGATAGATCTGATCTCTGAATTAATTGCATCACAACCTCATTGCAATGCAGTGGCTCGCCAACACAGACATCTGTTTAGTGCAGTGATGCAATGACCCTCTTTATATAGACCCACTTGAGGCTGTTTGCTCCAATTCAGGGGTCCCTTTCACACAATTCCAAAAAATATAAAACCTATTTGGCGCTCCAAAGGGTTTATTAATGTATTATTCAGCAACCATAGCTTTCCGAAAAGCACAATTATTTGAACCTGCAGACTATAAAGCTGGGATATAAAATGTGCAGCCCCCGAAAACCATGCAGATATGTAAATATGTATACAATGTAAATCAATACCAACACCAAGTTATTATAAATCTATTCATACATTTTTCAAGCACTGTTACTAACTGTAAGCAATGCCCCTCAAGACTTTGAATAAAAAAAGCATTTACCCTGTAGTGGGAACATATACAGTATATATATATATATATTCTCTTTTAATGCTGTCAGTTATTTTGGTGAGTTTTATGAAAGCAATGAAACCTCAGCATTTTGCACTGTACAGTGTTTGCTGGGAAATGGACTCAGAAGCTCAGCCATCTGGCAGGGCATTCTCTTTTCTTCACTAGGTTGCACTGTTTGCTTAGTTTTCAAGTCATATTGCTGTAGGTACAGGAGTACTGCACTGATTGCAACTTCACACTGCAAGCTCATCAGTGCTAACCGCTGCATCTCCAGCCTAAAAGCAATGACAATCACAGTTCTTCGGCATTTACCTAAGTACCTTAGAGGCTTTCTGTTTTAGGTAAATAATTCAGGCATCATAAAATACATTTGTGGCTCTCTTAACTTACTCTCTTAACAACTCATGGACCAGAAAAAGTCTATATTTAAAAAAAATGTTTAAAAAGAGTCTATTTTGGTAAAACTGGTAAATTGGATTATTTTCTAACTAGATCCTTTATAGCTGCAGTGCACCTGTAATAGTTACCTTTAGTGCAGAAAGGTCCGTCATATGCAGTTTTGGAACAGTCGCATGAGTAGCCATTGTACTTCTCTATACACTTTCCCCCATTGCGACAGTACATCCCATAGCTTGTGCAGTGGCCGGAACAGCCAGGCTTCACCCCAGGGGTGACCTTCGCCCTCTCCTCTAGGTCAAGGGTCACACCGTTCATTTTCAAGGAACGGATGCATCCAAGGAAGCCTTTTTGTCCTCCTGCAGCACCTTGAAGGAAAATAAATAAATACATATATAATGACCAAACAATGTTGGACAAAAACTGCAAAAATATCCTGCAATAGACTGTATAATACACATCTATGTATCACTATTACTATTATTACTATTAGAGAGAAGTACAGCTGAGATTGCACCACAGTCACTTTGTATGGAGTAATTGCTTTATTTTATATTATATAAAAAATACAAAATAAAACGTTTAACAAATCCCAAAGACATTCCTGGTCATATTATAATGATTTTATTGGTAAAACGCATGGCATGGGTGAATGAATGGATGGATGGATGGATGGCAGCCTTCCCAGCCTTGTGCTCACACTCTGTCACCCCGCTTTGTACTAGCATAAACACTGCAGGGAATCAATGTACTGTTCATTCTTGACATCTGATATCGAGCTTGAGCATTGAGAAAATACAACAAATCAAAAACCAAAACCGTGCAGGCAGCAGGCTGGCATGATAAGTACCGTAAGGAACAAAAGAAGAGAACAACAAGAGGAAAAACTACAGCTAAAATATACAAACCTGCTGGTATTTATGGAACATATACCAGCCCATAATCGCAAACCATTAGTGCAGCAATACAAGCCAACAACATGTAAAACACCAGGGAGAGTGTGTTTGCAATGAGATTAACAGTGGCAGTATTTAGAGTGGACGTTGTTTTGATCAATTGAATAGACATCAATGTAATCTCCTTTTTTTGTTCTGGGTTTGATGTACAGTATTGAAAACCATTTAAATTCCATTATTATTGGAATTCCAAATGAAGGTTTTTTAATTTCTTCTCACAGAGCCTCGTTGTCCTTACAACAAAATGAAGAATCGTTAGACCTAATCTGGCAAAACCTAATATTCTACCTCACAATTGAATATTTTACCTGATTTAATTATTTGACTAAAATAATGGCAACCTGTGTGTTGCTGAGTGCCGCAACCTGGGCTGGCCTTTCAAGACTAAACAAACCCTCAGTCTTGTGCTAATCAGGCCCAGAGCCAATCACGCTGCTTTACATCTTCTGTAAATACGTGCTGCATTAATATCATTAGGCTTCTAGACTCTGCTATTTAGGGGTTGATGGATTATTAAAGTCTACAGATTTCTCTGATAACCACTTAATCACATTCTGATTAATGTCAGCATGAAAGCCATCACATTGCACTGGAACCTGATTAGTAGTTTTTATTTCTCATGCTGGGCTCACACTTGGTACACAAAGGATTTTTCTCCAAGCAAGTTTAGTTGCCGACTAAACTGGCAGGGCACCTGCAGGCTTGCCTGTAAGCTGCCCGGAGCTGCGTGGTCCTCCAAAGCTGTAGCTCGGAGGTGGCTGCATGGCGGGCCTACAGAGTGAAAAGAAGCGGACGGCTGACAGCACACCTTTCGGAGGACGTGTGTGTCTGTCTTTGTCTCTCCCGTGGCAGCGGTGAGCCGGGTTGAAATAAAAAAATAATTGGGCTTTCCAAATTGGGGAGAAAACGAGAAAAAAGAATTGGCAATTCCAAATAAAACAAATTAATAAAAAAATAAAATAAATTAAAGCCCTACTACCTTAAACAATAGGGTGCAATTGCACGTGTACATCAATACTTATTTGTACATGTAAAACAGATTTGTTTTACATTTATTTTGCTTTTCATCAGAAAATCAGTCTGATTTGATGGAATCTAGGTGCAATTTACAGTCCTCATTGATTCTAATCTGATTTGATGGAATCTAGGTCCAATTTACTGTCCTCATTGATTCTAATCTGATTTGATGGAATCTAGGTGCAATTTACTGTCCTCATTGATTCTAATCTGATTTGATGGAATCTAGGTGCAATTTACTGTCCTCATTGATTCTAATCTGATTTGATGGAATCTAGGTGCAATTTACTGTCCTCATTGATTCTAATCTGATTTGATGGAATCTAGGTGCAATTTACTGTCCTCATTGATTCTAATCTGATTTGATGGAATCTAGGTGCAATTTACTGTCCTCATTGATTCTAATCTGATTTGATGGAATCTTGGTGCAATTTACTGTCCTCATTGATTCTAATCTGATTTGATGGAATCTTGGTGCAATTTACTGTCCTCATTGATTCTATGCGTAACCAGCTAAGGGTTTACAGTTAGCACACTCTCCCTCTGGTTTCTGTGGCTGCTCAGACAATCAAAGTCAAAGCAGTGATAAGAACATTACAAAAGAAAATGTAAAAGATAAACCAGTGCTTTCTCATAGTTGAAACTGATTATAACCACAAGCTCATTAATGATCTTTTACATTTTAACTGTGAGGTGCCTTGGAATGCCGTGGCATGAAGATGGCTATATACTGTAAGATACAGATGCAATTGTATTGTTGTATTGTTTTGTACCACTGGTAATTAAATAGTTTTTTTATGTTTAATAGCAGTTAATTGGATTATCATACATTAAAATTGTAATAACCGAGACTTAAAACAAAAAAACAAACAAACAAACACCATCTTATCTAGCATTGGCATAACAGAAGTCCCTCTTCGTCTTCCACATGTTTTCTGCTGCAACACTATAGATTTACTGTTAGCTGGGAGTCTTATTATCATACAGTACTGGTATATAATTAGAATACCACTTATCATGTTATTACCATTGGAAACACAACCCTTACCTGGTTCAATGGTTACCATTCTAATAATTCTGTAAGGAACTAAGACTGCCTAAACAGTGCTTGTATTAGGCAACAAGGGTCTCATACCAACATAGAGCTGACTGTAGAGCTCCAGCCTGGTGTGTCCTTGTGGTGGAGCCTGTCGCACCTCCTTGTACAGCTGGTCCAACTGGAGACTAGCCTGCTTCACGTTGCGTTCTGCCATGACCCTGTGCCACTGGTCATCATTCAGCGGTGTGGATGACCTCACAAGGAGTTCAACAGGTCCGTTTCCAACGTCAAAGGAGAAGGAGACCTCTGTAGAAGCTGGAATAAGAAAAAATAAAGATTTCTGAACAAACACAATAGACACAACAGTATAACTTATTATACCACGTCGGTATACAGCAGAGGAGGTCGTCCCTATATCTGGAGAACGCTCATCCAATTGTCATGAAACTGGATATCATTACTTATTGTACGTTATTGAGAATGTCAGAATCTGGGGATATATGTATGTCTGTATGTCACACTTACTGTACACATTCTATTGTATTCTGTACATACTGTTGATCTACATGGTGATCAACTTTTTGATCATACTGATATCTCTACCTTTGAAGTTATTGATTTACTTGTCTAGTTTGTGTAGCTGTCCGAGGCTAGTAGGTGCAAATATGCTACCTCATAATCCCCAGCGAGCTCAACAATTTTACATAGAACAAATCCATTTTCAGGTACTTAATAGAGGTCTATTAAGAGGTCTATTAAACTCTTAATCTCAATACAACTTCACAAATATGACAAAATCAGAACAACACAAAATGCTTTCTCAATACAACTCCACAAAAATACAGCCTTACTCTATTTGCTGCTTGGGTGATATTCATTATTAAGGGGGTAGGCATTAGACAGAAGTTAATGACACCATGCTTTCTATTGCTCAATTGTATTTACAACCAGTTTGATACAAAAAAATCAGGCTTTTATCATGATTTCCTTAACTAAGAGAAGTGTAATTAATAAGTCCTCCATGATAAGAGAGTCATTATTCTCTTCACTTCACTGACTTTGGATGTAGTGTAAAAGCGTGCTTTATGTCACAAGCTACATGATCCTCTTAGGGAATAAAGCCCTTTGCCCCTTTTTCTGCTTTTGGAGATGACAGTCAGTGGATCATTCAAGGATATGATATTGAGAAAATTCAAGCTGGGTACTCCTATTAATAACCTGTTCTCCTTGATTAAAAACAGTAATGGAAATTAACTTTTAGTTACATTAGTGCAGAACAATATCCAGCCCCAAATGAATTTACAGCAAGAGTTGCCGAATACTATTCAATTCATTTTTTTCTATGGCTATCGTCATTTAATTCGAGGCTCTTTGCCACTTGATATCCTGTTTGAGTCTGGATCACAATGATACAATAAATAACCAGGAAGAGATAAATATAATCACCATGTTGTTTCTATGTATTATAATTATTACTATCAAGATACTAGTTTCATGATGTGTGGGGATTTAAAACTGTAATGTTCAATACCTGTAGTACATTAAAGATTCAGTATCATAGTTTAAACTTTATACATAGTGTTTTACATGTATTCATTTTCTATTATAAACAATTTTACCAAACCTAAAAAGCATTTTTTGTGTTACGTTTTGCCATACTCTCGTTTTCCCATAATAGAAGTAACCTGTCATAAATATACTCCATCCTTGTCAGTGGAGGACAATGACACTTGGGTTAGCTTTTGAAACATTTCTAAAACTTCATTCATCCCTGCTGAGCAGCTACTGCCTGTCATTTATCTCAGGGGAACTGAGAAGGTGTGAGAATAAAAGATGTATCTACTGATATTTATCATGATGTACCTGCTTCTACCTGAAAGAATGAAGGTGCTAATTCCAGGACTACAGCCAAACATGTAAACATACCACCAAGCTTCGGGATAGATTTGAGTAACCCTATGCAGCGCATAATGCAGAAAAGGTACTGAAAGTTATTTCAAATGATCTGGGAAGATAGGAATCAGCACAGCAAAGTCCAGTATAGCACAGAGGTATTGTTGATACAAGCTATTAAACAATGGCAATGCAATAAAAGTAAGATCCATCCATCCATCCACATTAACCACTTACTGCTTTACAGGGTCGCAGTGAGTCGGAGCCTAACCCAGCATACACAGGGCACAAGGCGAGACTACACTCTGGACGGGACGCCAGTCCATCGCAGGGCACCACACACACTCACACAGAGGGCAATTTAGAGTGACCAATCAACCTGGACAGCATCTCTTTGACTGTGGGAGAAAACCGGAGTACCCGGAGAAAACCCACCCGAACACGGGGAGAACATGCAAACTCCACACAGACAGTACCCTAGGCCGGATTCGAACCTAGGACCCTGGCGCTGTGAGGTAGCAGCGCTAACCACTAAGCCACCGTGCTGCTCTAAAAGTAAGATTTAAGCTACAATATCATGAGCTTTGAAGACGTTAATGGGTAGGCAAAATTCCTTGAAACATCACAAATGGAATGGGAGATAGAAGGGCCAAAGCAATTCAACATAGGTGTTAGTGTATTAAGTCACCCTGCCGTCCCCAAGTTCATAAGAATATTTACTGATTACATTTTAAATCAGGATACATATTCAGCAACAGTCTGGTGAGTTAGGAGAGAGTGAAAGTAGTAAACATTGAAAAGCAATCAGCTCAGGCCCAGTGCTCTGGAGCCCCAGCATGTAGTATACATCAAACATCCCTGCCATGCTTTCCAAGCAACTAAATAAAACAGAGCTGAGCTATATCATAAACATTTGTTCTGAGGGCAGCACATCAGTTATGATAAACGTATGAACAATAGTACTCCATAAATCAGCACATGATTACATTAGAGATCACTTATTTAAAAAAAAAAAGTGAATTTTACAGGGTGTTTGCTTTGAAGCAGCATAAAACAAAGAGTTACATTAGTTGTAGACCTTTCTGTGTGCAAAATAAACAGCTGCACTATTGTATCTGTCTTTTGGGTGATGTTGCTAATGCCGAGTTTATTGGACCAAATACAAACAAAATCTAAAGCTTAGAAAGGATTATATCCAGGTGATTAGGGAAAGCGGATCATCTTTGTTATCATTTCTACACTAAAAAGACCTTGTTTGTATTTAGCTTTAACAGGTGTTGAGGGATATGGATGGGGTTTTGAGCCATTGAAGAAGAGAATTGTTCAAACCATATTAAAATACAGGCCCAAACTCAGCTGATCTGACAGATTACCTGGGATTCTAGCCATTTTTCTTGGATGAATAAAATGTACTGTATTGTTTCTTGAATATTAATTTACTGATAAATGCTACTGGTAAGCCTCCAGTATGTGCTACAAATCCCCACGTGCTTCACATGAATTTTAGAAAATGCAAAACAAAAACAAGATATTTTTAAGTGTAGTACCTAATTCTTAACACTAGATCTGCCGCAGTTATACTCACACCTAAAACCACCGCCGACAAACTATCGGATTCAACTCAAAAGTTTTATAAAAGGGGTTATTTTCTAACTTACCATATATAAAGCACTACTTCAAAAAATGAAAAACTATAATAAAATAAACATTTCAAAAGAAACTAGTGTGCAAACAGGTATATGTACATACACAACTGTAAAAAAATGAAAGTAATTTTTAATTTAAAACGAAAGTAACATATGTTTTCTCTTGCGTGTGTCATTCGGTACAGCACATAATCCAGGTTGAGCTGCTGCAGTCTGCTGCTTTGCAGTTTTCTGATCGAAATGTTTCTGCCAAAATGCTGTGGCTAGCTTCAAGATGAAATCTCTCCTACTGATATATTCCTGGTACATTCCTTGTACAAAACAAAGGAATTGGTGGTTGCCAGGTCCAGTAGAGATAACAACAGGCTTGTATATAAAAATAAAAAAGAATATTGTAGGATATATTCTAAATAAAAACATGTATTGTAAAAGGCAGTCAAACTGACGGCTTTGGCGGTTTATAACTTCCTTGTTTTCAAGAGCCTGCCTTTTCAAATGCCGTCAAGGTATTTAATACATGTATTTAGGAAAAGTCAGATACACAGAGTAATTAAAATTTGAAAACCTCAAACCGTCAAAATGACTGTCGTGGTGGTTCTAGTGTTAATGTAGTAGTTTCTACATATCTAAGCAGGTTGCAGGGTTTAAAATATCATCTTTCCTGAAAGAATGTTTCTGTTTGGTTTCTTGGGTGCACAGAGGACCCATTTGTATTTGTTCTTCATACTCAGAAATGTCATCTCTTCTGTTTATTGTACTCAGATCATACTCGGATGATATCACTGAAAGTGACCACATGGTGCTTTAACACTAGAACCGCCATATTTTTGAACCGCCACGTAGGTCACTTTGACCCATACATTTTTAAACTGCTTCGTTATGAAAGTGAAAGACATACTATCGGATACAATCATCATATCTAACATTTGCATTGCAGAAACACCATATTTAAATGGAAAATTAAACAAAAAAGATTTTTAAAATGAGTGCATATACATCACGACTACAAACAGTGAAAAAATATAATAAAATACACACTTCAAAAGAAACAGGTATGTACATATACATGTGTACAGGTGTAAACGGGTACATGTACACAAAAAACTATAAAACTGAAATCATTGTTTCTAATACTACATAAAAAGAAAATATAACACTACTTCCGGTATGACAGCTGCATTGTACTCCATGGAGGCGCGTACACGTCTGCCAGCTGACTGTGCCTGCATCAAGGAGCTGTGTTGTAAACACAGACGCAGTTCCACTTAACACTATCGTGTAAACACATGTAAACTGGTATATACAAACCTGTAAAACCAAAATGTTTTTTTTTCTAAAAGTAATATAAAAAAAGAATATATAACACACGTTTCATATTCGGCACATAAGCTGTTCTACCTGTCATTCAGTTTGCTGTATGCATCCGAGTGCAGCTTGCCGTATTCCGATCAAAATGAATACTTTCAAGATTAAATATTTCCTTCTGATATATTCCCAGTTGCATTTGTGGAACAACATGAAGGATTGTTGTTTCCCAGGTACATTGAACAATAAGCAACTAGGCTTTCACTGAGTTGGCATCTTGATAAATCCACAATCATATCAATCTCTGTCTCGTAGTCAAACAAAAAAAGTCTTGAAATAAAAAACAAACAAACACGTGTGCTAGGAGGAGTAGGCGTGTCTTGTTTGATGCATTTACAAAAAAAATAAATAGAATATCTTACGTTATATTAAAAAAAGACATTTATTGCAATGCATGGGTCATATTGACCCACGTGGTGGTTCTAGGTAGAACTGTTTATAACTATCATTTTTGCGATTCTGGCTATCAAATGTTGTCAGGATATTTAATTCATATATTTAGGAAAAGTCAAAAACGGACATACACATACGATTTACAACGGAAGAGTAATTAACATTTTAAATGCAAAATGGGTCAAACTGACCCAAATGGCGGTTCTAGTGTTAACCCTTTGCGGTCGTATGTCGGACCTGGTCTGACATTGCAATTTTCCCTTTCTGGTCCAATGTCTGACCCTTTCTGACATCATCAAAAAGACATAAAAAACAGGTTAGTCGTTTTTTCTCCGGAAAAAGCCGAGAAAACCATTCAATGGCCGAGTGAGACCGATAGGAGCCGAGAGAAGCCGAAAAAAAAGGGATGTATCTCATGAATACAGATAGCCCTGGCACCACATAGATAACACAGACATAAACAAACAATATAGCTGCTTCTGCATCCAGCGCTCAAAGAATATCACAGTCATTTGCAGAGCTTTTTTAAATGTTATAGTAATAAAATAATGACTTGGATCATATTATTGAAGAGTTTGGTGATAAAACGAGCGATCAGGAGATGATTTATCAGTATGCACTACTGTGAAGAGGTATGTGAAAAATACAGCGTGCAAGGGGTGGGGCGGGGCTGGAGATGCAGTACTGAGTGTCCTTTTGATACACAGTGCCTTTTAAACCTGTTTTACTGTGAAAAAATACTTTTAAACAGCGCGTCTAAAATAAACTGCGCGTCTGAAAATAAATTGGACAAGAAGAGCCTGAGATGCGCTGAATAAATGGACCGCAAAGGGTTAATGTCGATTTACGTTTTGATTGTGAAGACCTAATGTGTATTTTTTATTTGAGCAATCTATCTGTGAAGAACTAGTTCCTTCTCCATCTTACATGAATTGTCTCTCTATCCCGAGACATGAGATTGACAGTCATCACTGCCCAAATAATGCATTTATTTTTACATAGAAGTAACAAGTGCATTTTTGTACTTGTGTATTTTTTGAACGCTGAACAATTGCCAGAACGGATACCTGTATGATCCGAGTCTTTGGCACACACCCATTTTCTGTGCGCTCAGAGCATACGTACTGTTCACTAGTTTACTAGTTATTGCTATAAATATGTGTTGGGGTTTTATATAACAGACAGGAGAAAGTTAAGATGGATGCTACTGCAACTGAGCCCACCGGATCAATTAGTAGATTAGATCCAAGCTACAGGGATGTGAATGGTGTAAAAAATTAATATACAAAGGCACATATTTTTAATAAATAATTCCTCTTTCTAAATCAAAGTCACCTCCTGCCTTTAAAAAAGACCATACATATTAAACAACACATTGATATGCAAGCTTAAAAAAAGTTATAATCCCTCTGAAGATGTCAAGGAGAGATGCAGTGGGTCTTTTGAATGTAATTCCGTTGTGGGATAAACAATGGTACTCTGTATCTTAACCAATGGATCTTCATGCAGTCAGTTTTATAAAGAATGTATTTGGATGCAGTATTTTAGGAAACAATAAAAAGTTGTTCACAAAAAAAAAGTATTTTTGCTATTTATCATTAATCTGTTGTTGAAAAGGTCTGTGAATGTTCAGAAAAGTATTATGTTTGTAAATGGTGCCCTAAAAATAAAAAAGTACAATAAATAAAAATAGAGGCTCCATAGAAAGAGTAGCAGAGGCTGCACTGGGTCCTTCGAGTCTAAATGGATGTTAAACTGGAGGCGTTTTTGCTTGTCACGGAACTTCCATCTCTTCCACCTACAGTACACTCTACTGCACTATTGCAGGTACTTAAACATGAAATCACCCTTGTTTACCAGGGTGCCACTATATTAAAACAGATGAACAGGTGTCATGCTTAGCTGGTGCTGAGTAGTTAATTGAGCAAATCTTTCATTTTACTCTGGTAGTAATTCCTACTTTCCTTAGTGTGACATGCATGATCCTGCAAAGGTGGGGAATGTTGTTAGCCCTGTTTGAAGTGGATTAAACAGCCAGGAGGTGACAGAGTGGAGAAACAGACCCTAAAGACGGAGCAGAGTTTAACTCAGGGGATCGGGGTAACCCCACCAGAGATAGTGAGGGGAAGGAGAGTGTCCGTAACACTTGAGCCTCGTCCGTTAGCGGAGAAACTGCATACAGCAGCAATTTTTGTTGTCACACTTAGGTTTCTCAGCCTTGATGGGATGGCCGGCATAAAGGTGGAAAAAAATGACTGAGAGTGGGAATGATGAATGCCTAGCTTGTCTAAAAACTCCACCACATCTTTCGTTTGGTTTCACAGACCTCGATAAGCTCTAGTCTTGGACCACCTTACCTAAAGTAGCATTCGGTATTCCAGGATTACTGCTAATTGGGGTCTGTGAAACCAGCCGTAAAAGGGGTATAATGGTTAAATAGTGTTGAACTTTGGCAACTTTAGTAGTTTTTGCATAACATGATATTGTAGCTCTGGGGGATAAACGCTACAGTATTGTTATTAAACGAATATGGCTGTTTTGGCTGCCCTATATTTCTCTGTTCTGTACATTAGTTTCATTATACTACTCTTTGCTATGTTTTTTCCATGGAATACACCAACTGTAAACTGTAAACAGTGTGGTAACTTTCTATTTATATTATGTCAATGTTCATTTAAGTTAATCAATGGTCTTAGTCAACAACTAATTAACTATTTCGTTAAGTTATGTGCAATAATGTCCAGGGAAATACATTTTAAATGAAATATGCAACAGTTCAAAACCATTTTAAATGGTTTACAGTTTAAAGAAAAAAACAAACAAAACAACAACACGCTATTCTGTTCTATAGTGCGTCACAAATAGATGAATAGGTATGGTTTTGAATATGTTAATATTCTAGCACCAAGTATAAAAAAAATAAAGTATGACCTTCAGGGATTATTAACATCACTCTGGTAATATGAAACCATAATGTGACATTGACTCATTTACTGCTATGAAGGTGTATGACCTCAAGGATGCAGAACAAAGTCCTTGGCCTTAATCTGCCCTCCACCACAGTCAATATTTATATGCATAATATACAGCAACTTTCATTTCTCATTTAGTGCATCCGGGCCCGCATATTCTGATTGATAGCTCCTTGTCAATGACCAATGAAAAAACACTAACCATGTGGGCTTTTTTTCATCCAGTCTCTTTCCCAAAATAGGTTTAAGTTTTCCAAGCTGCAGAGGCTGACCAGCAGGGTGTAAAAATAATTAGGATTTTTGGATTCACAGATGTATGTAAAAACCTATGGATGTGGTAACTCTCAATCTTTGCCAGGGCACTCCTGTGCTGCTGACAAGTGAGAGAACACAGGGGAATTGCTTGACAAATGGACCGGCTAAGCCCCTGTTTCTCGTGGCTTTCTTTCACAGTCTTTCACCCGGCATTCACAGCCAAAGGTTGAACTGAAATCCTATGAGACAAACTTCTTACAAGTCAACTAAATGGCCTATAAATTAGTTGGGGTGCCCGTTTAGATTAGGACTTTAGGGAGGGCATAGGTAGGTGTAAACAAAGTGATCCACAGCCAAGGTTGACTTCACCTAGGTGATAGTCTAAAATAATTACTCTAGGAAAGAGTGATGCCTGCCCAAAGAATGCAAGGGGTCCAGCTTTGTTAAGATAAAATTCTAGCTACCGTTAACCACTAGGTCCGAGTAGCTCTCATGCCAGATAAAATATTAACGCCATAGAAATGCACACAGTATATGCACTAGGAAGCCATCTTCTACACCAAATATGAAAGGGAAGGGGCACAGAACAAAAAAAAGAGACAACAAAGAGACAGGTCTATCTTGTTTTTAAAGAATAGGACTCAGGACTCATAAGGCTGTCCCAGACAGTTCTGGAACGTGCCTTTTGTGCTATAAGTCATTAGATCCTTTTGCATGAAAGGCCTCGGTTGCAAGGGTGTGCGGTTTTTTGATGGACCCAGATTCAGTTAAAATGTGTTTGCCCACTGACGATGGGAATGAGAATCTAGAGGTGGGAGCTCAGCTAACAAGATTTAAGTTTTTGCAGGTATCAGGCATTTAAAGACTGCCACCCACACCTGTGAGCAGAAACTGACCCAAGACTGTCACAGCTACTGGAAGCAGGCTGATCTTTGGGAAACAAAATTAACATTTGTGAAACCGCAACAAATATTGTAATGACTGTAATGTGTTTTAAAGAATATAAAACCAGTAGAAAATATTATTAGCAGATCTGTGTAAGGCATGTGAAAAGGAGTTAATTGCATTGGTCAAGCTGGCCTGCTGAAAGTTCCAAACCTCCCTTATCAGGCAAAAGCATCTTTTTAAATTAGACTCAGTCTCAAAACATTCTGATCCAGCAAGAGCAGAATGGCAGAAACTATGGAGCACAGTTAATATGCCAGAAGGAATAGAACTAGGGCCCGGACCAAATCAAAACTTTGACAACCCGCTAACCGCACTTAACAAAAGTGTATATCATAGTGTATTTTCCCTTTTTTTTGTAAGTATTTTATTTCTTCTACTCATAAAAAGAAAATGCTATTAAATACAGTTTTGTTAAGTGTGATTAGCGGGTTGTCAAAGTTTTGATTTGGTCCCAGCCTAGGTTCGATTATAATAAGTATTTAAATAAATAAGAAACCTAATATAATAACATTAAGTAAATGTATTAGCAGTCCTAAGTTTTAATATTCAAGGTTGTATTTGCTGCTATGCAGGTGCATAATTAAAAATTAGCCTCTTGCCTTCTGTATATATCAATGAAGTAAAATAGAACATATTCAGTGAACCGATTTGTAACCTCGTCCTTACCTGTCTGTAGTAAAAGCAGTGTTGAAAATGACTCATTGGTTTGGCCGATGAAGCGGGAATTTTTGATGGTCAGCGATTTAACAGCCAAGATCCTCTCTATAATGAGCGATCTCGTTAATATTAACGAACAAAATACCTTTCGGATAACAGAAGATAGGAGTTTATCTTACAATAATCATTTTCTATCTATAACAGAAATGAATTAGAACCTGACAGGAAGAGATGGGAATGGAAAGTGTAGGACGTGTTCATATGTTAAGCTAGATATTGGTTTGAAATAATGAGTATTGAAAAATGCTTACGATAGTGTTTCATATTAATCTACCCTAAAATTGGCAAAAAGCAGAGGTTGTCTTAAAACCTGCGTTGACTAGATTTTGTATGAACAGTGAAGAAGGTCAGACTTAGTTCAGTCACTATAACACTATGGCATTCTAATATATTAATGATAGCCTGTATTTAGATATAAATAACTGGATCTTCCATTAAAAGCTTATAAAATAGCATCTCTTTTAATATACATACTGTATATACTTGTTTTATATTTGGTAGCACCAAGGACCCTGTGAACTCCAGTTCACCTAATTTTAGGAAAAGGAGGGGTGGAAGATAGTGAACCATGAACTCACATTCAATTAGTTTTAAAAAAGAGTTGACCGGATCCTTCTAGAATATATAATTAACTCAAAGATAAGTATTGTCAAGGCATATTGATGATCAGATTTAATTGGGACTCCTGATGTATTCAATGGAGGGAAAATCCTATAAAAACCAAGGTAAAACTAACTACAAGTTGTGTGGTCCATACTCTGAAGATCTCTGAAAAACGGATTGCTGTTTGGTCGAAGTCAAGTCTCTGCCTTTAGAAGACAGTTCTTATTTTTCAATATATCTACACTACACTTCCATATACTGGAAGGTAAGCATATATTTGATGCATTGCTATAAGGTACAGGATTTATATTTTAGCTGTAGAGAGTGATATATTCAATGTTCTAGAACGTAGCGGTGGGCGCTTTAGGTTTTTGCATTTTATAGCCTGAAGGCTAAGCATATGATAACCATTTGTATTACTGTATTGAAGTACTAATGCTGTTAAACCTGTAAAGGCACTGGAAACACCCAGGCTGCCTATTAGCAGGGATCCAAAGTGGCTTGCAACCATTTGATGAATTTTTAAAGCATTTAATAAACCGAAAAAAGCACAACTACTACTCTGATTCATTAAAACTTCAAATTAAATGAATCTGTGTCATACAGCCCGCCTAGTGCACAAACAAAACCACTTACAGGAGTTTTGAACATCTCAGTCCTCCTTAAACGTCTCCCCTGGGTTTAAGAGTGTGCTCAGAGCATATATATATATAGATCTCTCTCTCTCTCTCTCTCTCTCTCTCTCTCTCTCTCTCTCTCTCTCTCTCTCTCTCTCTGACAAGGCCATAATCACAACAAGTTTATTTAAAATTTTCCCAATCACCATTTAATCTCAATGAATGTTTATAAAACACTCTCCTTCAAAACTTTCCTAAAAACATTCATTAATCCTTCGTTATCGGCAAGGGAAGCAAATGCACCCCAGTGTGTTTAAAATAAACAAGCGCAACTGCTTTTGACTTGCATAATAGATTGTTGAGATTTGCATACTAGTTAGGATAGATGTAGAAATGGCTAGAATCAGTGTTGATGTGTGTATAATATGTGCCCCCTATATACAGAACTTTGATAACAGCACTGTTTGGATTGGCATTCATTTTTACTTTCTTTGAGGCTTGAAGCCTTTCTATCTTCTAATGTGTAGAAGTTCTGTTTATGTACTATATTTTTCAAGAAAAATACTGAAGCTGCTTTTGGTTTTGATTTTTTTTAAATAAATACAATATTTAAAAAATGCTTAGCTCTTCAAAACAATGTTTATTCAATAAATAATTGATTAAATAATGATATGCGCTTGTTTTGCGTCATTTTAAATTAAAAGTTAACTGTGTGTGTTTTTCCACCTTCCTTGTGAGCCTGACTATTGCTGCTGACCAAAAATTAAAACAGTTCTTAAAGCTATGAGAAAATGACTTTGGAAGCCTTATTTTTGCTACGTCTGGATTCACTTTTGCTACTGTTTCTTTATGTTTTTTTCATTTTTATCTCCAAGACAGGACCCACCTGCTTTGTAGTACAAACCAAGGCTAAGAAAGGAATAATTACTAAAAGTGGTCATAGGTGCAGATAGGGAGCAAAATGTTTTTGTAGCTTTTGGAAACTTGAATGAACCAGCTTACAGATGACAGCGAGGATAATCAACGGGATAGCTGGCTCTTGGAGAATAGTTTCCAGAAGTATTTGGCAGATATTCATTGTGGTCCCTTCAGGGCCAGGTTCAGGACACATTGGTGAGGCAGTTTGGTGAAGCATTTACTGCACTCTACTGTACATATTGAACACCTGCTGACTGGCAGCTCAGGGGTTAGAAATCAGGAGTTAGAACTCCCAGCCTTCAGCCACAGAGGACCATGCTCTAGGAAGTTAAAAGGAGAAACTTACATTTTAGCTCCAGACGAATGAAGTCTGTATTGCCCAGATTTTCTAGAAACACACCATAAGGGGCAGAAGTTTTGAAGTAAAAGGAGATGTCCGCGCTGGTCTCTCCGTGGAAGGTTGAGAAGTGCAGGTAGGAAGAGGGAGTGTTGAAGGCAGCAGCATTCCAATAATTACCTGTTTGCAAGAGAGAAAGAGACAGTCAGTCATTAAATTATGTTTATTTATTTTCTCCTTAGTTGCTTTCATTAAGTTTAATAAAGTCATATTTTTTAACAGGGGCTATGTGTTTATTTGACTATTTTATTTAGTTTTATGTACTCGAGAATCACAACCGTGCTTCTACTTTTGGGGACCGGATCAAAGAGGGTATCCCACATGTAACCTGTAGTGCAGGTATTTGCAAACCGAGTATATATGACCCAGTGTACTTGGATATGCGGTTGTTGGGCTGGGTTGCGTCGTTGTTTGCTGATTAAGTGATGTGCAGGGGAAGTCTGTGGGAAGGAGCTGGGCTTGAAGCTGTGAAAGTTGCCATTGAATGCAGAAACCAGTAATTGCTAAAAAGTGACATGTGCTCTAGGCGACGACTAAGGCCGTTACCTAACAGACAGTTTATGTTATTTAGTTACATACTGAAAATGTATCATAACGGGTTGCAAAGTTAAACTAAGTGTTTTTCAGTTTCGGGTATGCAGCTAGTTTGGGGAAGTGAGCCGATCATCTACATCTGGATCCTACAGCTGTCCATGCACACTGGGATTGTTAAAAGACCAGTGTAGATTACAATAAAAACTTTTCTGAGGACTGTATAACTTTCAAGTGGATTACTTGTGTTGCCTGTTTAGTGGATTGTGTTTGCTGCTTGTCGATTGGACTGGCCTACAATGGACAATGGATACAGGGCAGCAGTTTGGAGTAGTGGTTAGGGCTCTGGACTCTTGACTGGAGGGTTGTGGGTTCGATCCCAGGTGGGGGACATTGCTGCTGTACCCTTGAGCAAGGTACTTTACCAAGATTGCTCCAGTAAAAAACCCCAACTGTATAAATGGGTAATTGTATGTAAAAATAATGTGTAAATAAATAATAATGTAATTGTATGTAAAAAATAATGTGATATCTTGTAACAATTGTAAGTCGCCCTGGATAAGGGCATCTGCTAAGAAATAAATAATAATAAAGGTCTGTGAAGATACAAACTTTTTGTTTAGTGAATACACTGAACGCTCTAACTCTGTACTTGTACAACAAACTACAAACATTTCTGTTTACTGAATGTATGCAAAACTGCAACTGTGCTTGTCATACATGTCAACCCCTAAGCATTCGTACCAGTGAGACCCCTGCTGAAAAACCTTGGGATTGATCAAGAACCTTAACCTACACCACTAGATTTTGTTTTGGGGGGGTTGCTGGTGATGGATCAAGATTTTTCCACATGGCTGACAGCTATATCACTGACCTAGACTTAAGGCTTATGTACACCGGGATCGAAGCAAACAACACAAATACAGCACGAGTACATAAAAAAAAACACAACTGTAGCTAGGCATGAAAAGAAAATACTGTCTGCTTTTGCTTCTTTTGTGGTGACGAAATAAAATAAATAAAACAAAGAAATAGTCTGGGTACACCACACAGTAAAAAAAAAAAAACACATTTTATTATTATTTAGCAGACACCCTTATCCAGGGTGACATACAATTGTTACAAGATATCACATTATTTTACATACAATTACCCATTTATACAGCTGGGTTTTTACTGGAGCAATCTAGGTAAAGTACCTTGCTCAAGGGTACAGCAGCAGTGTCCCCCACCTGGGATTGAACCCACAACCCTCCAGTCAAGAGTCCAGAGCCCTAATCACTACTCCACACTGCTGCCCTGGTGAATGTTACAGTGCTACACTACTACAGTGAATGTTTATATGTGATCTGGTTTAACATGTACAGCATTCAAAAATAATACATCTACACATTTCTTTGTAAATACTGAGAAAATTAGTTTAATATACTTTTTTTTATTGATTTTCAGTTTTAATAAACTCTTCAGTTAGTGTGTGAATGTGGTTATTATTATTATTGGTCAACATTATTAAAACAAAGAAGTGTCATTTTACAGAAATACAAAACCGGTGTGTGGTGCTCCCCATCACTTTGACCAAAATTAAGGTGAAATATAAAGCTAGACATACCATCAATTTCCAATTGTTCTGTTATTTCTTACCATATGGTGTCTTTCTTTGTATTGTCTTTACAACCACTGACACTGGCATCATAAAGAACATTATATTTTTCGACTTTAATAATTACATTCCCATTGATGTCCATTTCTCTTTTATTTCTGTGGTAATTTCTGGGTGAACGAGACAGTGACAGTCTCACAGCCTCTCCTTCGACTCTCTCCTCCTAGTAATGAAGTGTTGTGTACAGAAACATAGAAGGCTCGCGCAGACAAACCGTCAGTTTGAGACAACAAGGCAATTCTATCTTTGGAGTAAGAGGGGGAGTTTGCATAGCAGCTACAGGAATATAGAATGGTAATGTACTTCATGGTGACCCCCCCCCCCAAAAAAAATGAAATAATACGCTTGGACAGTTGTATTGGATTTACCGCTGTATCATGTATAAAGGGTTTCCCAGCCTCGCAAACAATAACAAACTTATGCACAAATGTGAGAATCCATTGCACGCCCGTGAGACTCTCAAAATTGTGAAAAACCATGAGTTTCACGGGTAAACCTTGAGACTTGACATACATGGCTTGTGTGAAGACTACAGATTTATCTCTTTATGAGCCTGAACACAGTGAAATGCACGACTTGAGCACAGGCTTAAAAAGAATAAAGATATTTTATTTCATTCAACTTTCCAGAATGCTGTTTGTTACTCTGAAGAAATGCACGCCACATATTTCAACTCACAGCAAAATGAGTAGTCTCAAACAGTAAAACTTGTTTAGCCAAACTTTCATAGGAGGCTGTGTGGTCCAGTGGTTAAAGAAAAGGTCTTCTAACCAGGAGGTCCCCAGTTCAAAGCCCACCTCAGCCACTGACTCATTGTGTGACCCTGAGCAAGTCACTTCACCTCCTTGTGCTCTGTCTTTCGGGTGAGGTGTAGTTATAAGTGACTCTGCAGCTGATGCATAGTTCACACACCGTAAGTCAGCTTGGATAAAGGCATCTGCTAACTAAACAAATAATAATCATACTGCTATAAAACACTGAGATTTTACTGGTAAGCTGCCTGCTCATAGAGGATGGGCTTGTGATTTGTTGGTTGTAGGAAATGTTTTATCTACAGCACAGGCACTTTAAGCATTTCAATTTGCCCTGAATAGCCAAATTAACTATGTGTGATATCTTGTAACAATTGTAAGTCGCCCTGGATAAGGGCATCTGCTAAGAAATAAATAATAATAAAGGTCTGTGAAGATACAAACTTTTTGTTTAGTGAATACACTGAACGCTCTAACTCTGTACTTGTACAACAAACTACAAACATTTCTGTTTACTGAATGTATGCAAAACTGCAACTGTGCTTGTCATACATGTCAACCCCTAAGCATTCGTACCAGTGAGACCCCTGCTGAAAAACCTTGGGATTGATCAAGAACCTTAACCTACACAATTACACAATTAACTATGTCTGCAATCTTTTCAAAGGGGCTGACAGGTATTTTTGTTGAAACTCTCACTTCTCATTCTGTAAGCCAACACAGATGCCACTTTAATGAAAATGTTGGATAGCTTCTGGCAAGTCAAGTGAGGATGTAAACCTCTCTATAGACCACCGTCACCTGTCAACAGAAGAGAAATCTCAGACATACTCTGAAGATGTACTAATTTCATTGAACATATAAACATACAGATTAATCAAGGTCTGTACGTCAAAGAGCAACTTGCATTATATATTTTTTGTGAAAGGAATAAAAAATGAGATTAGCCTGAAACACAATCTTAAAGGGTAGCTTACTAATGTCATACAATTCAGTTCTTATCTCTTACAAGCAATTAGCAATATTACAGTATCACTGCTCCCCTTTTCTTCTGCTGAAGTTATTTAGGTTCTTTACTTGTACTTTATACAATTAAGCAATAGCAATCGAGGCGCTGGGCATTTCCTGGGGATTAATGACCGGTTGGGCGAGTTGGTGGTCTGAAGGTGATGCAGACATACAACAGTGGCATGTGAAGACTGCTGTTCATACTGAAGTACTTGACTCTGTTGTCAAATGTAAAGTTTCCAAGAATCTTCAGTAGGCCTTAACTGAAATGAGAACCCATTACACTGCCACAATGGTCTACTTTCTTGTAGGTTTTGCCTTTGAAATGAGGACCGACACAGAGCTGTTCTATATCTTCAAACTAAAATAACATCTTGTCATTTACCAGGGTCAGACACCACCTTTTTATACTATTTTTTCCTTCTTTCAAAATATCATTTTTTCCCTGCAGTGATTACAGTGATTTGTATTGAAATTTATTTTGCTCTTTATAGCTCAAAGATAAAGCATTGTAATTGCACAAAGCAAGCAGCTATTAGAACAGAATCTATCCACATAGCAATGCTATTTCTTCATTTCTACTCAGCACTGCTGGTTTGTTTTGACAAAAAGATGGCTTTGTGAGGTGTGTGGGTGGTGATCTCAGACCAGGAAATGAAATAGTAACACAGGATGGTATGGGCTAAACGGCGCTGCTGCGCTCATCTTTAATAAATAAACAAATAATAAATAATCTTTCGTCCGTCTGCACACCAACACTATATATATAGCTCTTAAAATATATATATATATACAACAATGATGATGATAATAATACAACATAAATAATAATAATACATAAATAATAAAATGGGCGGGCAAGGCATTAAAGGACATTAAATGTGATCTTGGAAAGCAATTACGGTACATAAATATAATTTCCACTGTGTTCAAACTACATACATCCTTTATGAAGAAAGATTACACATGTTGCTTCTGTAATAAGTTGGAACAACTGAAACACAAACTCCAGTTTTGAAACCTCCTCTATAACTTGCATTGTGTAGGTTGTCTGGTTATTGTAACACTACATAATTGGAAGACACATGGGCATTATTATTTATGAGGTAGGTAGCAGTATCACACTGTCAGCTTGTTGCTTCATTTGTTAATAGTCTGGCTTTGAACACTAAGGGAATTGGCATTTCAGTCATACCATGGTCTACCTGTTCCTATCCAGTTTTAAGTAACTTTAGCATCACAGAGGCAGAAGTGTTAAAGGGACTAGGAGCTCTTAAAATGAGCTTGGATGAGATCCTCCCAATAGTACTCAAACAAATGAAAGAAGTTATTTACAAACCGCTAACCAAGATCATGCAACATCTCCTGACACAGGGGTTGTACCGACAGATTGGAAAATTGCAAATGTAATACCGATCCACAAAAAGGGAGACAAAACCGAACCAGGTAACTACAGACCAATAAGCCTGACTTCTATTATATGTAAACTTATGGAAACTATAATAAGATCCAAAATGGAAAATTACCTATATGGTAACAATATCCTGGGAGACAGTCAGCATGGTTTTAGGAAAGGGAGATCATGTCTAACTAACCTGCTTGATTTTTCTGAGGATGCAACATCGACAGTGGATAATTGCAAAGCATACAACATGGTTTATTCTGATTTCCAGAAAGCTTTTGACAAAGTCCTGCATAAAAGATTAATTCTCAAACTGAATGCAGTAGGGATTCAAGGAATTGCATGTACATGGATTAGGGAGTGGTTAACATGTAGAAAACAGAAAGTACTGATTAGAGGAGAAACCTCAAAATGGAGCGAGGTAACCAGTGGTGTACCACAGGGATCAGTATTAGGTCCTCTGCTATTCCTAATCTACATTAATGATTTAGATTCTGGTATAGTAAGCAAACTTGTTAAATTTGCAGACAACACAAAAATAGGAGGAGTGGCAAACACTGTTGCAGCAGCAAAGGTCATTCAAAATGATGTAGACAGCATTCAGAACTGGGCAGACACATGGCAAATGACATTTCATAGAGAAAAGTGTAAGGTACTGCACACAGGCAATAAAAATGTGCATAATAAATATCACATGGGAGATACTGAAATTGAAGAAGGAATCTATGAAAAAGACCTAGGAGTTTATGTTGACTCAGAAATGTCTTCATCTAGACAATGTGAGGAAGCTATAAAAAAGGCCAACAAGATGCTCAGATATATTGTGAGAAGTGTTGAATTTAAATCAAGGGAAGTAATGTTAAAACTTTACAATGCATTAGTAAGACCTCACCTAGAATATTGTGTTCAATTCTGGTCACCTTGTTACAAAAAGGATATTGCTGCTCTAGAAAGAGTGCAAAGAAGAGCAACCAGAATTATCCCGGGTTTAAAAGGCATGTCGTATAGGCTAAAAGAATTGAATCTATTCAGTCTTGAACAAAGAAGACTACACGGTGATCTGATTCAAACATTCAAAATCCTAACAGGTATAGACAATGTCGACCCAAGGGACTTTTTTGACCTGAAAAAAGAAACAAGGACCAGGGGTCACAAATGGAGATTAGATAAAGGGGCATTCAGAACAGAAAATAGGAGGCACTTTTTAAAACAGAGAATTGTGAGGGTCTGGAACCAACTCCCCAGTAATGTTGTTGAAGCTGACACCCTGGGATCCTTCAAGAAGCTGCTTGATGAGATTCTGGGATCAATAAGCTACTAACAACCGAACGAGCAAGATGAGCTAAATGGCCTCCTATCATTTGTAAACTTTCTTATGTTCTTATGTTCTTATATACTATACAGTTTGCATTGGTTATATTTAGGTTCCATTTAGGTCCATAATAAGAATCAGTATTGTAGCATATTTGAAGAGGAGTGAGGCGTGTGAATAACTAAGTAACCTTCGTGTTGCCTTGGGCTCCAAATATGTTTTTGGGGGGGTGGGAGATTTTTTTTAATGAAAATTATACATTCAAAAATAGAATATGGTACAGTTTGAATAAACACAGGTTAAAGAGAGTCTGACAGCATAGCAACAGCAGCCTGTCACAGAGTCCAAAGACTGATTAGTTTGAAGTAACACTCAAATTACTAATTTTTTTTTGTGCATAAAATCCAGGGGAAAAAAAAAAAATTGTCTCTCTTACTAACATAAACCTTGACTTTCTCAGATTGCACCCACTTGAAATCTCATTGTACACTCAGAGCACCCTGCAGTTATTAAATTGACACCAAACGTCCTTTTATGGAATGCAGTGAGTTGCAAAGCAGCTGTACCTATTTGAGTGTGCTCAAAATGTATTACTCAAAGATATAAATATATCAATATCAATGCTGTACAAATAATCGAGGAATGAGTTAAAAGTGAGTTTCGTAATTTCCTTTAAATTCATTTAAACAATGTAAGATTTAACATATTCTTAAGAATACTTATATTTCTATATCAAAATCTGCATTGTATATAAATTGATACTTCTGCAAAGCCACAGTGGAGAATTGTACTGTTTTGGTGAAGTGTAGAAAATTATTACTACAATTTTAATAAAAAAGGATTTTGAAAATATATTAAGGATTATATATCTAAAGTTCAATATATTTAGGGGATCAGTTTTATATTGCTATAGAAAGTTCCATAACTTTGGAACCTGTTAGAGTAACGCTTTTCTGTTGTTGAGCCAACACAGGACTTATGAAACCTGTTAATTGTGCAAGGGGTTACAGGGGCTTTGATATTCTAAATCAGTGCGATCATTGTTCATTTGTTATTTAATTCTGACCAGCTGCTGGCCAAGCTAAGGAAAATCACAGCAAATTTGAATACTAGAGTCTCTAGCCCACTCAATCACGATGTGTTGTCACCTCAACTGATTAGAATAGCTCAAAATCTTAAAAAGGCAAACTTAAAAAAAACATTCTGTTACTGCATGTCAGTATACTTTACTGGGCAGGGACATCTACATATATATTAGTTATTACAGTGTACTTAGAGCTTTGCTATTAATGAATTAATGAATGTATTCATTCATTCATTGATACATGGGACACGTATAAATTGTTTAATATTGGTTCAACATTCTTTGGTGCTGGATCCCTCATGTTTACACCTGCTCTTTTGAAGTTACTACACTGTGAATAAAATATCTATAGTGCAACCCAGAACAAAGGACAGGCTTTTTTTCCCCCAAACTAATTTTATCGGAATTACAAAACAGCAGCTAAAACACTGGCAGATTTTCTACAAATTCATTTTTTAAATAAATGTTTTGAAATGTAAGTGCATATTTAACAGGAGAAAATTATGCATTGTTATTTTATTGCTTTTTAAAATATCCAAACATAAAAATTCTATGTTTGCCCCACTACTAAAATATGCTAAAGTGTTTATCCACCTTACAGTATATACATCAATCCCAATTCTACAGGCTCAGCCAACAGCTACTTGCAACATACAAGATATTTTTAACACATACTGTACAGTATATTCTGCTCAACAGGACACAGTGATACAAGGCGAGCTACTGTTTTCTTATTCCAGACTATGTCAAGACAGACATGTTCACAAAGAGTTTACTGTAACAACTTATTTTCGAACAGGGACATTTTACACACCATGCCTGAATTAAAGTAAAGAAACTTCTTGGTTCAGTCGGCAAACATGTTGACAAAAAGGGTCTATTTAGTTGCAATGACATGAAATATACAATTATATACTGTATACCACCCAAGAAAGTAGTGAAGGAATCTGGCCAGGTATAACGTGGGAATTTGTCCAGGTATATTGTGGGCATTTGTCCAGGTATAGTGTGGGAATTTGTCCAGGTATAGTGTGGGAATTTGACCAGGTATAGTGTGGGAATTTGACCAGGTATAGTGTGGGAATTTGTCCAGGTATAGTGTGGGAATTTGTCCAGTTATAGTGTGGGAATTTGTCCAGGTATAGTGTGGGAATTTGACCAGGTATAGTGTGGGAATTTGACCAGGTATAGTGTGGGAATTTGACCAGGTATAGTATGGGAATTTGTCCAGGTATAGTGTGGGAATTTGTCCAGGTATAGTGTGGGAATTTGTCCAGGTATAGTGTGAGAATTTGACCAGGTATAGTGTGGGAATTTGACCAGGTATAGTGTGGGAATTTGTCCAGGTATAGTGTGGGAATTTGGGCATACTTTATGCATTTGCATTTCGGTTTGAGATTTTTTTTAAACACAATCCCAATTTAAAGCAAATCAAATTAAAATGTAATCTGCAGAACTGAAACTAGACAATGTATTAATAATTGTGATGAATGGACACTGTCCTACTGAGGAGAAAGAAAGAAATTAAATCCCATGACAAGATTCAGTACAAACCTGGGGAAGCAGACTGTTGCTTTCAGGGTTTATGATTTCTTTTATGACACTGATCTCTGAAAGATCAATTTTCTCCTTCAATTTAGTATGTTTGTCTAGTGTCTGTGACCTGACAAGTGTTCCTGTGGTATCAGCAAACTATGTGACTGGAGAATGCCTATTACTGTATATATGGAGGATGCACGCAGTTTGAAGTCCTGGCTACCTTCCCAAGGGACTAGACAAACCTGTCTTATTTTCTTCGTGTGTGCTTTCTAGAAAATATTAGCAATTATAACGTGTGGAAGGGTGGTGGGCAATTCACTGACACACACGGGAGACAGGAGGTTTTATTTGAAACACCGCACTGGTGCCCAGTTTTATTTTGGAAATTTTTTGTTTTTTTATTATTTGTCGCCAGATGGCGCTGGTGCTGCAAGTCCCCTTATACCAACGATGGTAAACAGGGGTTGCACTTGTGTCCGTCAGCACACACAGGTGCTCTAAAATAATAATGAAAACCAAAGACGAAATAAAAAGAGAAAATAAAACACAGTAATAAAACTACAAAATAAAGGTGCTGCTTACGCAGTGCCCCCACTCTGAAAATCCTTTCCAATCAATTTCAAGGTTTTCCTAAACTTGCAATATGTCATCCACTGTCACACTGCTTAGATCCATAAAACGAAAGTATTATCGACCCTCTGCACTCTTGTGCCAAGCTGACACAGGGTTCTTTAACTTTTGATGAGTACTTTAAGTGCCAAATATCAATGCCTCTAATGCATACTCACGAGGGACATCTTACCCCCTTCAGCTATCCCACACTGGTTAAGTGAGCACATCATGCAGCAAGGCACTGGCAGCTAAGCATAATCTCTCAAAGATCAAAAGCTCAGGCACTCCGAAAAAGTATTACTGTTACCAGTCGTGTCTGGAGAAACAAGGGAAAAAACCTTAATGAGACAGATGTACCATTTTCACTCAGTGCAAAGTACATGGTTAATGTTTCAAAACTGGAAATAAACAAAGTCTTGCATTAGAAGGCAGATTTTTGTGACTGCTTACATTCTATTGCTTGAGCTCATAATATCCAGTATGTTGGTTTTTGGGGTGTTTTTGGGAGAACAGTTTGTTATAATGAATTGTTCCCCCGCCATTATGTTTTTCATGATTACATTTTCAGATTTTCCACAAGGCATTCAAATGTTAAGAGCATCACAAGCTTTCAGAGACATGTGGGACAGTAAAGGTAAAGTAAAATTTATAATTCATTATCTTGTTCTCCAGCTGTTCAACCATAGCAATGGTAAAGTTGAATACATTAATAACACATGCTTTCTATACTCATGTATGCTGTTATTGTTATTGTGCTTAAAGAAACATAGCATTTAATTTAGTTCACTTATATTGCTTATTCGAGTTTTGTATTTGCATATTAGTGAAGTACAGAACCATAGTTGTGTTATGTCTCTATTTCCGTACAGTAGAGAGAAGCAGAGTATAACAGGAGAGGATTGAATCGACTTGGCCAGAGTTCGCTCTGCGGCTAATGTTTGTTTTTATAATGTTAGTAGAGCTCAGTCACATCCCATGTCCAGTTCAAGTTTAACTCATGAATTTGAGTCAGCATTTTGAAAGAAATAGTGAGTGCACCGACAAAAGCCCACATTAACGAGAGCCCATTAAAATTGGCTCAATTTCTGAAAATTGAATTAGCATTTAGAAAGAGGAACTTAAACAGTGATATAAGCAGTGATTGTTAATGGCTAAACAGGTGATCCATCAGCCTCCTGAGAGCAACCACACTGTTAATAGCTAAACAGGTGATCCATCAGCCTCCTGAGAGCAAGCAGACTGTGTGATCTTCACGCTTAGGAAAGAGAGAGTATAGAGTCCAATCTTTGAACCTGCAAGACATATACTTTCCTCTTGATATCTGTAAGTGTTGAACTCACATTCTTTTGATAAACTTGTAATTGTTGCACTTACTCTCTTTGTTGAGAGATTGTTATTTTGCTAAATGCTTAATGCTGTTTGCTACACATTGCTTTTAAAACTCCATGTGGGAGAATAACAATAAAGATGAATTTAAAAAATATTCAAAGGCTTGACTCATTTTGACATTTGTTCTGAACTGAGTGTCTTCTTACAAGTATCTTACAGCCATAGAACCCACTTAAAGCTCATTGCCCGAGGACCGTTAGGGTTCAAGAGTGTAACATCTTTACTTTGGACCTGTATTGTATGAAGCATATTCTGTAACCTCCACAAGTGCAAGAACGAAAGACAAACCAGATTCATTATTCATCACAATACTATATGAGTTCAAACACATCCATGGCCTTACAACCACTAAACATCCAGACAAGAAGACATACAAAATGAGCACTGTGCATGCAGGCTGAACACATCATTTTAGGATGAAGAATTCAGTCTAGGTGCGTTCACAAAAATGTGACAGTGAATATAGTTCTCCCACTATCTAACCTGACGGTAACCATGATCTGTTTCACCCTAATTAGAAAACATGAAATGTCCCTAGGTTTATTTTTACTTTCGGTTGTGGTGTCATATACTGATAAATTAGTTAGCGTGAATAGCCCAACAGTGCATTGGTCTTTTAAAATGAAACCATTTAGACAGTGTAATCATTACTGCCACTGTAATAGTTACCTGCATTGGGAAGCAATATGAGTGTGATAATGCTGCACCCCTTGTCTTTTTTCCATTAAACAACACACAGGACTGGATGAAGCACTGATTCTCATACCTACTGGGTGCTGATGATGACAAAAGATTTGTGTAAACAAATTAAACAAATGATTAGTTCCAAGTCTAGTACAGTCAGAGCTCTCTGTTTGGTTCTATGTTTCACATACAGTGGAATTCATGCATTATGACCACCAGTATATGGCAGGGGTCTCCAACCCTGGTCCTGGAGAGCAGAAAATCCTCAGGTTTTATAGATGTCTATGTCATCAATGGCTAAAGATCTGGAACACCTGTTAATCTTGACTAATTAAGCTTGTTTGAAACAAAAACCAGAAGACCCAGTAGCTCTGCAGGACCAGTGTTGGAGACTGCTGGTATACGGTCTTACAGTGACAATATTAAAGCCCTCTTTCTTTATTCACATACTGTTCTCACAATTTCAATATACCTTATTTTCACTTTGACCAAACTGATGACATTTCTTTCTCCCACAACACTGGAATAGCGAGCAAGTAAGAAATCTACAGTATTAATGTATATGGCTGACACACTAGTCTAAATAATAAATAAACAGCGTAGATATTAGTCTACAGCTACTCTAGCAATGGGAGTGCAATGAATTTGAAATAAATCCTGTTCAGCTTCAGTTGTCCTTTAATACAGAATCAGTGTATTTCCTTTGTTGTGCCTCTGTATTGCCTGGGAAGATCATTTTATAAGGGCATAGATGAATCAGTTTGTGTTTAATTTCAATCTTGAGGATAGTCTCTTGAGGCCTGGATTTAAATCCAACAAGCTCAAGTGAGGTGAGTTTAATGGTCTCCACTTGGTCTTCAGTGGACAAACTTGCTGGTCAGTGTTACTGGGTAAGAGGATTTTTATGTGCCCAAGCATTTATTTTGTCTAGTGAAAAATAATAAATGTATACAGTATATAATATTAATTTACTTAATACACGCTTAATAAATGCTTCATACAAAGCAGTCACCATGACAACCCTAAACCCCATAACTTACATCTCAATGGACTAATTCTGAATAAATAAATTCATTTTACAACAGTGTTCTGAAACCTTCAATTCCCCAATGAGATTATAGTGTATTAAAGCCAAGTATATTGCACCTATACAGAGTTGTGAAAGGAAGCTCTAGGGGTATTTTCAAAGATTTTGCTAATTTAGGCAACTTTTATGCAGCTCTGCTTGCATATGTTGCATATATCTGTGAAATTCTGAAGAGTTTTTAATATTTGTAATATCGCAAGGCTGCAGAAATGAACAAGTTTAAATGAATCTAAACAGGAAATGAATCACAACTCGCAATATACCCAAATGAACAACTAGAAGTAAAGTTAATTTAAACAAAGCGCAGCAAGTTCTAAGCTCCCTTTTGATTGGAGTAAACAGTATTTAAATAGTATTTTATTCACAACTCCTCCTCCACAGTTCAGGAAAAAACACCTGCGATTAAAAAAATGAGCAAGTGTTTTTTTTGTGCCACAACTCATTTTAAATTTCACCCGTAGGCATGACTTTCTTCTCAAAGCAGAATTGAGAGGAAAATATCCCTGCAGCTGCCTTTGTAAAACTCGCATCTCTTTTGAATATCTGGCCCTTAGTTCTGCAACCCCCACATTCAACCTTGCCTGTGGATAGGCAGTAACCTTTCATTTGCACGTTTTCACAAGGACTTGATTCATAAACACTTAATACTGCATCCATTCCTTTTCCACTGCTTTATTTAGAAAATGCACTGCCTTCCTGTTACTCTTCCTTTTTGTATTTTTTTTAATCAGATTTCCAGTTGAGTCCTTCCATTAAAAAAGTATTGGAGCTATACTTTTAGAAGCTTTTAGAATCAATTACCGTTTCAGTCATCTGGACTAAGTAAAAGCTCTTTTTAACTCAAACCAGGGCTTCTTGGAATAAAATGGAAATATACAGGGTCTAGTATATGGAAATATACAGGGTCTAGTGTATTCTGGAACACTTAAGGGGCTTAACATCTGTAAACCGTTCTATTATTTTCTAGGGAGACTATTTTTATTATTAAATACACTTTGTTGAAACCCTCCGGCATATTATACAGTATATTAGTTTCATTAGTAGGCTAAACAATTTTTAGCCCTGCTGCCAAATATTATTTTATTTCTTATGTTGGACAAATGAAAAAGAACTTCGAAAATGTTTTAGTTTAAATTAGCTTCTTTAAGAGCTGATGTCTGAAGTATAAGAAATCAATATCTTCCTCATTTATCTTCCCTAGTTGAACTCTCTCCGTTATTACATGCCCACAAGACAATATGAAATTGCTGTTACTCTCGTTTGTAATGATGTTTACTTTCAACTGAGAAAGATTGATTGCTGCAAGATTATGGTCTAGAAGCAGAACCGTGAGGTCATGTGATCTACTGGCCTTTGATAACTCCCTGCAACTACGAATTCAAAATATCAATGGATTCTGCATTAAGAGCGCATCTATGTGCTGAACCAATTCTAACAGTTTTATCAGTATCACAGAATTAGTTATTGAGTGGACTGGATAGTGCTCTAGACTGAAACCTTCTTGCTCAGCTCTATATAATCCACCATGGTTTGTTTTATTTATTATTGTCTTAGCAAAAAATAATTCACCCGATTTGTTGATCTCACACACCTTTTATAAGATAAGCAAAATATTGTATATGTGCAAAAATACACTTATAAAAGGTTTACTGTTGGTTGCCATGGTTTTAATGTGCTTTGCCATTCCTTTCTGTGCTTTACCATACTTTCCTGTGTTTCACCATACTTTACCACACTCTCTACTTTTACAGTTGTAAATATTATAGATTTTATATATTCGTTTTTGTTAATTTAATCTTTAATTAAATTAATCATAAAACCACTAAAACTAAGCTATCATGCTTTGCATGAGGATACACATTAAATACTTTGTTCTCACAATTTTCACATTGTAGTCTTCCTCTTAAAAAAGCACCTGATTGTGCAACTGTATAAAAACAATGTAACAGTATTATTCAATCGTCCTTTTTAGCAAGGGGTAGAATAGGTTTACCCCACAGAATAATTTTACACAAATGACCCCATAAAAGTTGAGAGAATCAATTGCCAATATTAGAGCATAACCAGCAAGCTTGGTTGTGATGGATTTAGCTCTTCTTTACTTGCTGTTTAGTTTTTTCCCTTTAAGAATAGATGGAGACAAAATGGCATTTTTGTCACTTATAGATTCCCTCACAAAAAAAAGTGGTAAATGGGAGAATGGGATAGTATAGGTAGGTAGCTAGCAAAGGTGTGGACAGTTATCTAAATGAGCTGAGATTCACTACAATTTCTATCAATAGAATAGACCTATTTAGGCTTTAGTTATACATTTTTTTTAAATAGTTGTTGTTCTAAATATAAGAATATTGTAAACAATGTTTTAACTGGGTGCAGAAATCAACATTATTCATTTAGTTTCTGCAGAGCTGGCTTCTTCAAATATAATAAAACCCTGACACATGGCCTCAAGTGGGATTGTTAAAATGCATTTAATTCCATACCCAGCATATTTTTCATGCTTTAGTGTCTGCCTAGGGATTTCACTGCTCTTTAATGGAACCAGAAAACCAGAAAATGGAAAAGTTTTGTGTATACCTTGGGGAAATGGACTCCACAATTTAGGTCTTTGAGATGATAAAAGTCTATGGGAAAATGTACTTTTAGAATAAAACAAGAAAGGTCTTACTTTATTTTTTATACCACATACAATTTTTTTTGGTAAACCTGTCATAATTATATTTACAATAGAGTAAACTTGAGTAGGTTTTTTCTTAGTAATTGTAATGGTGTTAAAACAAGCTACATTTCAACAAGAATACCTATATATATATATATATATATATATATATACAGTACTGTGCAAAAGTTTTAGGCAGGTGTGAAAAAATGCTGTAAAGTAAGAATGCTTTCAAAAATAGACATGTTAATAGACTATATTTATCAATTAACTAAATGCAAAGTGAGTGAACAGAAGAAAAATCTAAATCAAATCCATATTTGGTGTGACAACCCTTTGCCTTCAAAACAGCATCAATTCTTCTAGGTACACTTGCACAAAGTCAGGGATTTTGTAGGCATATAGTCAGGTTTATGATTAAACAATTATACCAGACAGGTGCTAATGATCATCAATTCAATATGTAGGTTGAAACACAATCATTAACTGAAACAGAAACAGCTGTGTAGGAGGAATAAAACTGGGTGAGGAACAGCCAAACTCAGCTAACAAGGTGAGGTTGCTGAAGACAGTTTACTGTCAAAGTCATACACCATGGCAAGACTGAGCACAGCAACAAGACACAAGGTAGTTATACTGCATCAGCAAGGTCTCTCCCAGGCAGAAATTTCAAGGCAGACAGGGGTTTCCAGATGTGCTGTCCAAGCTGTTTTGAAGAAGCACAAAGAAACGGGCAATGTTGAGGACCGTGAGCGCAGTGGTCGGCCAAGGAAACTTACTGCAGCAGATGAAAGACACATCATGCTTACTTCCCTTCGCAATCGGAAGATGTCCAGCAGTGCCATCAGCTTAGAACTGGCAGGAAACAGTGGGACCCTGGTACACCCATCTACTGTCCGGAGAAGTCTGGTCAGAAGTGGCCTTCATGGAAGACTTGCGGCCAAAAAGCCATACCTCTGGCGTGGAAACAAGGCCAAGCGACTCAACTATGCATGAAAACACAGGAACTGGGGTGCAGAAAAATGGCAGCAGGTGCTCTGGACTGATGAGTCAAAATCTGAAATATTTGGTTGTAGCAGAAGGCAGTTTGTTGGCGAAGGGCTGGAGGCGTACATGAATGAGAGTCTGCAGGCAACAGTGAAGCATGGTGGAGGTTCCTTGCAAGTTTGGGGATGCATTTCTGCAAATGGAGTTGGGGATTTGGTCAGAATTAATGGTCTCCTCAATGCTGAGAAGTACAGGCAGATACTTATCCGTCATGCAATACCATCAGGGAGGCATCTGATTGGCCCCAAATTTATTCTGCAGCATGACAACGACCCCAAACATACAGCGAAAGTCATTAAGAACTATCTTCAGCGTAAAGAAGAACAAGGAGTCCTGGAAGTGATGGTATGGCCCCACAGAGCCCTGATCTCAACATCATCGAGTCTGTCTGGGATTACATGAAGACAGAGAAGCAACTGAGGCTGCCTAAATCCACAGAAGAACTGTGGTTAGTTCTCCAAGATGTTTGGGGCAACCTACCTGCCGAGTTCCTTCAAAAACTGTGTGCAAGTGTACCTAGAAGAGGTAGATGCTTGATGCTGTTTTGAAGGCAAAGGGTGGTCACACCAAATATGGATTTGATTTAGATTTTTCTTCTGTTCACTCACTTTGCATTTAGTTAATTGATAAATATAATCTATTAACATGTCTATTTTTGAAAGCATTCTTACTTTACAGCATTTTTCACACCTGCCTAAAACTTTTGCACAGTACTGTATATATATATATATATATATATATATATATATATATATATATATATATATATATATATATATAGTGCCTGTCAGTAAAGAAGTAAATATAGTAACTTATAGTAGTCAGATGTTTAAACCAGCTTGAACACCACTTGCATACAGAAATGTCCAAGACATTCAAGTCAAAAGTCAAAGCGTTCAAACTAAACTTAAGGCCTGATCACATGAGCAACTTGTGTTGCCGGCATGTTTCCTTGGGTGATCACACTGGTCAACATGTTATCGAAAACCCGGCAAAATGTTATCCAAATTAGGACACTGTTCAGTTTTGCTGGCGATACATCGCCAACAAACGTAATACTATCATATTTCATAGTTGTGTCATATGGTAAAAGAAAAAAAAATGCTTATGCTTTTATATTCAGAATAAGGCATCAGTAACTCAATCACATTATACTGAATATGAAAGTACTATGTGATGTGCAGGCTAGGCTATTTTAAATTATGCTTCAGTTACATTCCCAGGGCACTGCAATGAGACATTTGTCTTGTGGTTAACCCTGATAAATAAAACAACTAAATACTTTAAATACACCATTATGTAAATGCAACACATATTGAAGTTGATTCTTTTGTATTGCATTTAGGTTTTTCTCTAATTTATGTAAGAAAAAAAAATCCTTATGTTTATAATACATTTATGTTTAATACTGTACAGATATATTCCTTATTATTCATATAAATTTGTGGCAGGGCAAAAGCCCTTATTATATATAGTGTGTGCGGGAATGTAAGGTTGGCAGGGATGGGGTTAAATCTATCCCTGCCAGCAATCACAGGTGTGGCCATTCCCCTAATTGTCGCATGGCCACATGTATAAAAGGAAGGGGGGGAGTGAGTGATTGTTTGTTTGTTTGTTTGTTCTGTGAGTTTTGTACTGTTTTGCAACTTGTTAGTGAAGGCCTACAAGTGTTTATTCTTTTTTGTTTGAACCTTATTTTGGCCCTTGTGCTATGTTTTGTTTGTTCCTGTTTTTGTTAAATAAACTTGCGTATACGTGCTTAAACTGCAGCTTTCTATCTCTGGGTCTAATTCCTGCCGGTAGCCAGCGTGGGCCCTGATGCTATCCTGTCACAACATTATTACAGTAAACATAATCATGCCTCATAATTCATCAATCCCAGAACTTGTCAGTGTTATAACAGCTGCCTTTCTTCGCTTTGACATGGTAAGTTTCAGAGCACAGGATTTACAAGGAAACACACGAGCAACAGAAGTCTTCATCTTGTGACCATCAACAAAAGTTGATCATGTGACCAGGCCTTTATGATCCTGCCTGGGCCTTGATATATTATACACTCTTCTTAAACTTTGACATTTAAAGACCCAAGAGCTCAGCCAACGATTTTAAAAGCTGTCACTTACATTTTCTGGCCCATCAAACTAAGAACAATTTGCTCAGCTAAATTAAAAACAGAAATTGGAGTGAACATTTTAATCAATGGTTAAGCTGCAGTAATTGCTTGTAAAGAAACAGGTGATTAACTTATCAGGCTTGATTTTTAAAGAGGCACCCTTATAGAAAAAGTAAAAGGTTATTCTAATACTAGTGTATTACCCTGAAAAACTATTGGCACAACTGGTAGCAGACAGCTCAATGTGTCTGGAACAGATATGTACAGTAGCACACTGGCACTTTACCATTGTGTATTCTTGGTTCATACTGTAATGATAGTAAAGTTACCACTGTGGTATCATTAACTCCTACCGTTGTAGCTGGTATCATGAGGTGGCAGCACAAGGGAACATTTATTAAAAGGTATATTTAACTAAAATAATTAATGGGAGGTAAATGGGAACATTCCCCAGGCAAAGGAAAAGTGGAGTTAAGCCATGCCTGGGGAGTGTGCAGCTTACCTGGGTAATGGGAAAGTGCAGCTTACCTGGGTAATGGGAAAGTGCAGCTTACCTGGGTAATGGGAAAGTGCAGCTTACCTGGGTAATGGGAAAGTGCAGGTTACCTGGGTAATGGGAAAGTGCAGGTTACCTGGGTAATGGGAATGTGCAGCTTACCTGGGTAATGGGAAAGTGCAGGTTACCTGGGTAATGGGAAAGTTCAGGTTACCTGGGTAATGGGAAAGTTCAGGTTACCTGGGTAATGGGAATGTGCAGCTTACCTGGGTTATGGGAAAGTTCAGGTTACCTGGGTTATGGGAAAGTTCAGGTTACCTGGGTTATGGGAAAGTTCAGGTTACCTGGGTAATGGGAAAGTGCAGGTTACCTGGGTAATGGGAAAGTGCAGGTTACCTGGGTTATGGGAAAGTTCAGGTTACCTGGGTAATGGGAAAGTTCAGGTTACCTGGGTTATGGGAAAGTTCAGGTTACCTGGGTAATGGGAAAGTTCAGGTTACCTGGGTAATGGGAAAGTTCAGGTTACCTGGGTAATGGGAAAGTTCAGGTTACCTGGGTAATGGGAAAGTTCAGGTTACCTGGGTAATGGGAAAGTTCAGGTTACCTGGGTAATGGGAAAGTGCAGGTTACCTGGGTAATGAGAAAGTTCAGGTTACCTGGGTAATGGGAAAGTTCAGGTTACCTGGGTAATGGGAAAGTTCAGGTTACCTGGGTAATGGGAAAGTTCAGGTTACCTGGGTTATGGGAAAGTTCAGGTTACCTGGGTAATGAGAAAGTTCAGGTTACCTGGGTAATGGGAAAGTTCAGGTTACCTGGGTAATGGGAAAGTGCAGGTTACCTGGGTAATGGGAAAGTTCAGGTTACCTGGGTAATGGGAAAGTTCAGGTTACCTGGGTAATGGGAAAGTTCAGGTTACCTGGGTAATGGGAAAGTTCAGGTTACCTGGGTTATGGGAAAGTTCAGGTTACCTGGGTAATGGGAAAGTTCAGGTTACCTGGGTAATGGGAAAGTGCAGGTTACCTGGGTAATGGGAAAGTTCAGGTTACCTGGGTAATGGGAAAGTTCAGGTTACCTGGGTAATGGGAAAGTTCAGGTTACCTGGGTAATGGGAAAGTTCAGGTTACCTGGGTAATGGGAAAGTTCAGGTTACCTGGGTAATGGGAAAGTTCAGGTTACCTGGGTAATGGGAAAGTTCAGGTTACCTGGGTAATGGGAAAGTTCAGGTTACCTGGGTAATGGGAAAGTTCAGGTTACCTGGGTAATGAGAAAGTTCAGGTTACCTGGGTAATGGGAAAGTTCAGGTTACCTGGGTAATGGGAAAGTTCAGGTTACCTGGGTAATGGGAAAGTTCAGGTTACCTGGGTTATGGGAAAGTTCAGGTTACCTGGGTAATGAGAAAGTTCAGGTTACCTGGGTAATGGGAAAGTTCAGGTTACCTGGGTAATGGGAAAGTTCAGGTTACCTGGGTAATGGGAAAGTTCAGGTTGGCGGTTAATGGGAGCTATTTGTATAGCATAGAGAAAATGGTAAAGGGAAATAGTAATCATATAACAGAGTATTCATTTATAGTAGTATAGTATTTTTAAATTCCAAATAAAGACAAATAAACAGCTTTGAACTGATTTAAAAAAATTCAAAATAAAAATATGAGGCACCAAGCATTATTACATTTTACTTGTTAGACAAATTACAAAATGACTTTATTACAGTAAAATTAGATTGGTAAATGTATGCTTCTGTCTCAACAGCCCATTTTAATAGCACACAAATTATAGTTTTTTTTCCCCCCACACAAGGTCATGTTCTTTTTTGGTCTACATTTTTCTTCGATTAATTAAATAATTACATGCAAATGTAGGGCTGGCCATATGTTCCTCTGAATAGAACCCCTAATTGAAAACCATATGTTATGTTGACAGGGAACGCTGCAGATGCTGAACCCAGGTTTGTGCAACAGTTCATTATCATTTTCTGGGTAGAAAGATGATATCTGCAGCACAAGCACAGTCAGTGAGCCAGGGACCCGCTGAGAAGGCAGAAACAAAACACAGAGATGAAGATAAATGGAGATAATAGAATGCGTGTGGTACTTTGCCATCTGCAGTATGAAACAAAAAAAACCCCAGAAACTGTTTATCTGTCAATGCATTTCCATGATTCCTTATGCAGTTTATTTTCTACTTGTTTTGCAGCTTTTAGGGGAGACTGTAGCACACTGAGACAGTCTTGTACTTTTTCAGGTTCTGCTCATAGAAAACATTTCTAACAGATGCTATTTTTTTTATAATTCATTTTATGGCTGCATAGCCAAAACTGTGTTAGATTTCAAAGCTCAAAGTAGCCCAGTACTGGAAGAAGGTGATTTTACACAATGCCCTGGGTCTTCTCAACCCTAAAATACCTATTCAACCTTTGTACCTTTAATACCGTTCTTGGGTTGGATACTACTTCATCTGTTTTAATTCAAATCAAAACATTAGAGAACATCAGGTAGTATTTCAGTCAGGACAATCTTGTGTTAAATAGCCACCTTTATTATAATACAAAATCTCATAGATTTCCAAAAACACTGAACCCAACAATGGGTGAAGAAAAATGAGCAGAGTAAAAATATCCCTTAGAGCATCCGTGTGCTGTCTGCTAAAAAACAAACAATAAAATAATAAATCTATGTGGCGTTTTCATCCCGGTGAACAAAAATGATCAGGCAGAGGAGCATTGTATACTGCCCCCCTCTGGTCGAGGCTGGGAGTGAGGTGGTGGTGGTTGGGTTGTGGGTTTAATATTGTGGCACTATTCATTTTCATAACTTAAACATTTCTTCAGACTGATCTAAAACCTTAATTTATATATTTCATTGAAAACCTTCATAAATACTATTTTTATGTCAGAAACTGTACAACTTCTGTACTGATGTTTAAAAATAAAATTGAACTGAACACTTGAGTCTGTAGTCCTAGCCTTTACCAATCGTTAGGTTCACCTTTTGATTTATAATGATTGTGTGGTGATTCTGGGACGTTTCATTTTTGGAAGTATTTTACATGTGGATGTAATCTGCATTTAATTAAACTCATGTAATAATCAACTCAGGATCAACACAAGCGCTGTAAAGCCGTGAAATAGCACAGTTAATATCTCTCCAGTCATCCGCCATCATTCTTGTCAGGCTAATGAAACATTGGTATTCTGGTGGCAGGTTTGTTTCACTAAAGGCCTGAACAAAATGTCAGATTAAATTACAACGAAAAAAGAAGAAAAAAAGATAAAGAAATATCTATATGAACTCACAATGTAAAGCAAGCGTAGTACAGAATGACCCTTTTGTGTAAAACTGTAATTAACATTGTGAATGGTTTTATATTTGTTATTGTGTTTTAATTAAATATAAACAACACTTGTTTTATATTAATCATGTCACACAGACACCCTTACTGTTATAATGCATAAATAATGAAGTGCAATTATTTACACACAAAACGATGAGGGCTGCCTGTAGATGTTCGCTAATTAGTTATACGTGGCAATGCATATGAAATTGTAAAGACTGAGTCTGTGATAAAATGATCTCCTCAACAATATTACTCAGATAAAACAGACTGATTCTTAAATAACTGGGAGCTGCACATACTAAATTGAATCAGTTTCATCCGTATTAATGGTCAAAGGGTAAAAATGTAATTATAAGCAGCTTAAATTCAAAAGTTATGGAAGGTGTTTGATCTTGCATTCTGTGTATAATATACACTGAACAAAAATATAAACGCAACATGTAAAGTGTTGGTCCCATGTTTCATGAGCTGAAATAAAATATCCCAGAAATTTTCCATACACACAAAAAGCTTATTTCTCTCAAATTTTGTGCACAAATTTGTTTACATCCCTGTTAGTGAGCATTTCTCCTTTGCCAAGATAATCCATCCACCTGACAGGTGTGGCATATTAAGAAGCTGATAAAACAGCATGATCATTACACAGGTGCACCTTGTGCTGGGGACAATAAAAGGCCACTAAAAAATTTAGTCACACAACACAATGCCACAGATGTCTCAAGTTTTGAGGGAGCGTGCAATTGGCATGCTGACTGCAGGAATGTCCTCCAGAGCTGTTGCCAGAGAATTGAATGTTCATTTCTCTACCATAAGCCGCCTCCAACGTCGTTTTAGAGCATTTGGCAGTACGTCAAACCGGCCTCACAACCGCAGACCACGTGTAACCACGCCAGCCCAGGACCTCCATATCCGGCTTCTTCACCTGCGAGATCGTCTGAGACCAGCCGCTCGGACAGCTGATGAAACTGTGGATTTGCACAACCGAAGAATTTCTGCACAAACTGTCAGAAACCGTCTCAGGGAAGCTCATCTGCGTGCTTGTCGTCCTCACCAGGGTCTTGACATGACTGCAGTTCGGCATCGTAACCGACTTCAGTGGGCAAATGCTCACCTTCGATGGCCACTGGCATGCTGAGAAGTGTGCTCTTCACGGATGAATCCCGGTTTCAACTGTACCGGGCAGATGGTAGACAGCGTGTATGGTGTCGTGTGGGCGAGCGGTTTGCTGATGTCAACGTTGTGAACAGAGTGCCCCATGGTGGCGGTGGGGTTATGGTATGGGCAGGCATAAGCTACGGACAAGGAACACAATTGCATTTTATCGATGGCAATTTGAATGCACACAGATACCGTGATGAGATCCTGAGGCCCATTGTCGTGCCGTTCATCCACCGCCATCACCTCATGTTTCAGCATGATAATGCACGGCCCCATGTCACAAGGATCTGTACACAATTCCTGGAAGCTGAAAATGTCCCAGTTCTTCCATGGCCTGCATACTCACCAGACATGTCACCCATTGAGCATGTTTGGGATGCTCTGGATCGACATCTACGACAGCGTGTTCCAGTTCCTGCCAATATCCAGCAACTTCGCACAGCCATTGAAGAGGAGTGGGACAACATTCCACAGACCACAATCAACAGCCTGATCAACTCTATGCGAAGGAGATGTGTCGCGCTGCATGAGGCAAATGATGGTCATACCAGATACTGACTGGTTTTCTGATCCACGCCCCTACTGTATTCCCCGTCATGTGAAATCCATAGATTAGGGCCTAATGAATTTATTTCAATTGACTGATTTCCTTATATGAATTGTAACTCAGTAAAATCTTTGAAATTGTTGCATGTTGCGTTTATATTTTTGTTCAGTGTAATTGCATTGTACAATACAGGCATGTGAAACACTCATTCCACAAGCTTTCCATGTTGTCCTATCAATACCTGTACAAAGTCCTCCCACACCCCACAGGATTAGTACCATTGTGAAGCTGGTCATGGTTAGGCATGGATTGATATTTTAAAAATATGCTTATTTCTTATATTGTTCGTTCACTCTCCTTTATGTGGATATACATGTTGTAACATTACATTTTAACCACATTTTTTATTATCTAATAGTAATGGACAGGACAGGTGCACCATAGGGGTATTAATTTCCTTTATGTGCCCACTAACCCAGAAAGTACTGTGGAAAATGCCAATCAAGCATGGGTAACATTGTGGCTCAAGTACTGACGAGGCACCAATACCAAGAGAACCCAAAATTACATAAACTCCCGACCCCCAATGATAAATGACGCCTGTGTGCTTTCTGTATGCTGCCACTCAGGAAGTGACAAAGTATCCTTGCCTTTGCTGCCATACCTTGTCAAAGCACTGTCAACTCACAGATGCCCCTCCAGCCCCAAACACTCCATTAACAATATGATGTATAACAGCTAGAGGATACAAACTGGAAGGTCAGAGTCTGACAGATGGCTTCTGGACTGTCTGCTTCCCTGATGAACTTTCGCATCTTGACTGGATAAAAAGACAGTGAAACAAAATATAATGTAAAAATAAAACAAAATAAAAAAAACCATATTGGGCTGTTTTCTTCATCTAACACTCAGGGACCTGTGGAAGGAAAATAACATTTAATAAATTTTCAGTGATGTTTTTTGATAGAAAGGAATTGCAAAAAAGTGTAAACCATTATTTCAAGGGAAGCAGTTTTACCCCTGAAAGCAAATTCTTGTATATCTGTACATTTAGATTTTATTTAGTATAAGGCATTTGCATTTTTTTGAGGTTATATGGGCCAGCCTGTGGGGCTCTGCAGCAGTGACCTAAAAGCTTGCTAAGATCCTTTGGGACAAAATGACACTAAACAGGGGCTGATGAGTCAAGGAGAGAGCCTGGATTAATTATCCCTGGGTTTGTTCAAAGAGCTGATCAACTGGCAGTTTTAACTTTCTTGCCTGGCAACAAAGAAAGGTCACCCCAAGCATGTTATTCAGAATGAGCAAGTCTGCATACCACATGGAGGTCTTCCCTGTAGTACACTGATTACAGTGTATTATAAATAGAATAATGTATGGGTCAGAATATATTATCACACAATAATAAATGTCTCTCGTTGGTTTAGAACAGCACCACTCATGCATTACCAGTCCAAAACCAACGAGAGACATAAATTATTGTGTGACAATAATATATTCTGACCAATGTTATTTTGTGTATTCTATGTACATTCTTTGCATTTGCATTATCATAAATAAAATCTTTAAACTCATATTCTGTGTCGGGGGTTGTCCTGAAACTACTGAATTGAGTGCACACTCCAGGGGTGGAGTGCACACTCCAAAATAGTATGCACAATGGATCTCAAACCATTCCAACTTTTGAAGACATTGATAAAGGCTTCCAATCAAAACGTTTGGCAGCAAATGTATTACCTTTTAGTATATCTAAATATAGCCCAGTCTCTTTAGTAAGGGTTCCAACTACAGCACCACATTATAATGAGAAAGCACCACTCTGTATATAGCGAACACTAAACGTATTCATGTTAAAACCTAATCTGAACATTAATTCATCATGAAGTGTGACAGGGAACTGCTTTGAAATACAATACATTATCTTGAGGCTTATCTCTCCAGATTTGCATGTTGATGTGATTAAAGTTAGACAAAGCTCTAACTGATGTTCTATCAGATGACAGAGCTCAATACAGTTGGTCTGCAGAGGTAAGTGCAGTCCAATCTGAGTTTAGACATCAGTAAATAATGGATCCTTTTCAAGCAGTCTGAAGGACGTAGTTAAAATGTTGCAAAGGTTTGTTGTCTCATTTTTCTTCCCCATTTCTAATCTCTGTCACTTCTCTCTGGCAAAGCCTTACTGTCAAGCCTCAAGCTTGTTAGCAACAGCCTGACTAAAATAAATCAGCAGTTGTCTTCTTTTTGAATCATAGAAACAGTAGTAACACTAACATACTTAGACAAACATTCTGACTTGTGAAAACATGCAGGAGCAGTTAACTTGATTGTTATTTTCTTTCTTGGTAGTTTCAAAATAGTTTCAAAATGTTTTATTCTTTTTAAGAAAAAAAGGGACAGACTTTGTGCTTTCTTCAAATAGGACCTTAAAAGCAAATGCGATAATAGTTTTCAGGTATAGCCTTGAATGTGTGAGCTATTAAGATCTGGAAAGTGCGAGACAAGGAGAACAAAGTGCAGCATTTGGATTGTTCTAGTCATAAGAACATAAGAACATAAGAAAGTTTGCAGACGAGAGGAGGCCATTCGGCCCGTCTTGCTTGTTTGGTTGTTAGTAGCTTATTGATCCCAGAATCTCATCAAGCAGCTTCTTGAAGGATCCCAGGGTGTCAGCTTCAACAACATTACTGGGAAGTTGGTTCCAGACCTTCACAATTCTCTGTGTAAAAAAGTGCCTCCTATTTTCTGTTCTGAATGCCCCTTTATCTAATCTCTATTTGTGACCCCTGGTCCTTGTTTCTTTTTTCAGGTCAAAAAAGTCCCCTGGGTCGACATTGTCAATACCTTTTAGGATTTTGAATGTTTGAATCAGATCGCTGCGTAGTCTTCTTTGTTCAAGACTGAATAGATTCAATTCTTTTAGCCTGTCTGCATACGGCATGCCTTTTAAACCCGGGATAATTCTGGTTGCTCTTCTTTGCACTCTTTCTAGAGCAGCAATATCATTTTTGTAACGAGGTGACCAGAACTGAACACAATATTCTAGGTGAGGTCTTACTAATGTATTGTAAAGTTTTAACATTACTTCCCTTGATTTAAATTCAACACTTCTCACAATATATCTGAGCATCTTGTTGGCCTTTTTTATAGCTTCCCCACATTGTCTAGATGAAGACATTTCTGAGTCAACATAAACTCCTAGGTCTTTCTCATAGTTCCCTTCTTTTCTCTTTTCTCTATTAAATGTCATTTGCCATGTGTCTGCACAGTTCTGAATGCTGTCTAGATCATTTTGAATGACCTTTGCTGCTGCAACAGTGCTTGCCACTCCTCCTATTTTTGTGTCGTCTGCAAATTTAACAAGTTTGCTTACTATACCAGAATCTAAATCATTAATGTAGATTAGGAATAGCAGAGCACCTAATACTGATCCCTGTGGTACACCACTGGTTACTTCGCTCTATTATGAGGTTTCTCCTCTAATCAGTACTTTCTGTTTTCTATATGTTAACCACTCCCTAATCCATGTGCATGCATTTCCTTGAATCCCTACTGCGTTCAGTTTGAGAATTAACCTTTTATGTGGGACTTTGTCAAAAGCTTTCTGGAAATCTAAATAAACCATGTTGTATGCTTTGCAATTATCCATTGTCGATGTTGCATCCTCGAAAAAATCAAGCAGGTTAGTTAGATATGATCTCCCTTTCCTAAAACCATGCTGACTGTCTCCCAGGATATTGTTACCATATAGGTAATTTTCCATTTTAAATCTTATTATAGTTTCCATAAGTTTACATATAATAGAAGTCAGGCTTATTGGTCTGTAGTTACCTGGTTAGGTTTTGTCTCCCTTTTTGTGGATCGGTATTACATTTGCAATTTTCCAGTCTGTCGGTACAACCCCTGTGTCAAGAGACTGTTTCATGATCTTGGTTAGCGGTTTGTAAATAACTTCTTTCATTTCTTTGAGTACTATTAGGAGGATCTCATCCGGCCCAGGGGATTTATTTATTTTAAGAGCTCCTAGTCCCTTTAACACTTCTGCCTCTTTTATGCTAAAGTTATTTAAAACTGGATAGGAACAGGTCAACATGTGGGGCATGTTGTCCGTGTCCTCCTTTGTAAAAACTTGTGAAAAGTAATCATTTAATATATTTGCTATTTTTTTTTCTTCATCTATGATTTTGCCATTTGTGTCTCTTAGACATTTAACCTCCTCTTTGAATGTTCTCTTGCTGTTATAATATTGGAAAAACATTTTGGAATTGGTTTTAGCCCCCTTAGCAATATTGATTTCTATCTCTCTCTTGGCCTTTCTAACTTCCTTTTTGACTTGTGTTTGCAGTTCCAAGTACTCTTTCTGTGTACTTTGTTTTTGGTCCCTTTTAAATGCTCAGAAAAGTGCCTTTTTTCGCTGAATATTTTTTTTAATTGATCTATTAAACCATTTTGGCCATTTTGTTTTAGATTTAGATTTCTCTACTTTTGGGATGTAATTGTTTTGTCGTCTCTAGTAATACATTTTTAAAAAAACAGCCATCCTTTTTCTGTGGATGTTTTCTCTGTTTTACTCCAATCTACTTCTGTTAGTCTCTGTTTCATACCTTCATAGTTTGCTTTTCTAAAATTGTAAACCTTAGCTTTAGTCAATACTTTTGGGGTTTTAAAAAACAATTCAAATGAGACCATGTTATTGTCTGAGTTTGCCAATGGCTCTCTGACCTCTGTTTTAGTTGTTCTGTCTTTGTTATTTGAAAAGACTAAATCAAGGCATGCCTCCCTTCTAGTCGGTGCCTTGACAAATTGCGCTAGGAAGCAGTCATTTGTCATTTCCACCATTTTAATTTCATCCGTTGTGCTCCCATAAAATAGTACCATTTGAAGCGAAAAAGCAAAGCAGACTTTTCAGTTCTCCTTCGTACATTTTGTAGTACACATTCTTATCTTTTACTGAATGTGGCCTAGGACTTACAATACATTTTGCTTTTCAAAATGTCATTGGAAAGACTAAGACAAGCTTAACATTTTAATACAACCCATTTATCTTTAACTATATAACATACCATTGTGTACTGGAAATACTAGGGGGGCTGTTAAAAAAGTCTTACGTGTTTGTAATGATGTTTGTCGCATGCTACTATGGACTCAAAATTCTCTTCGATTTTTGTCTCTTTTGTAAGATGGTGGATTATTGAAAATAGCTGTAGAAGGATCTTTTTTGGACTATACTATAATTTATTTGTATGATACATTGTATTTTTGTGGTCACAGGGTGATAATTAAGAACTAGGGGAATGCTATTATTAGTATTCTGTGTGTTGCTTTTGTACAAAGCATCCTTTCTGTTTATCGTAGATACACATAGCTGAGCTTCTCTTATGGTTGTGTCTGGAAAACCAATGTTTCTGAAAAATGCACACATTTCATTTGTTTTCATTCAAAAATCACGATCATCACTCTAAATGCATCTCAGTCCTAATAATTGGGAGTATGGAATGGAGTCACGACAAGCTTTTGGATGTGAAGAGTCGTATCTCAGGTATGAATGAGAGTCTGTTTCTTTGTAGAAAATGGTGGTGTTGATGGAAGAATTAGAAGCAGTGATGGTGATGTCTAAAAATGATATACCACAGATCTGGATAGAACTGGTCAATCAAATTAATGAAATAATTTAATTCTTCATTAGTGTAAAATATGTCATCAATGTATCTAAGATACAGTGCCTTGCGAAAGTATTCGGCCCCCTTGAACTTTGCGACCTTTTGCCACATTTCAGGCTTCAAACATAAAGATATGAAACTGTAATTTTTTGTGAAGAATCAACAACAAGTGGGACACAATCATGAAGTGGAACGAAATTTATTGGATATTTCAAACTTTTTTAACAAATAAAAAACTGAAAAATTGGACGTGCAAAATTATTCAGCCCCTTTACTTTCAGTGCAGCAAACTCTCTCAGAAGTTCAGTGAGGATCTCTGAATGATCCAATGTTGACCTAAATGACTAATGATGATAAATAGAATCCACCTGTGTGTAATCAAGTCTCCGTATAAATGCACCTGCACTGTGATAGTCTCAGAGGTCCGTTTAAAGCGCAGAGAGCATCATGAAGAACAAGGAACACACCAGGCAGGTCCGAGATACTGTTGTGGAGAAGTTTAAAGCGGATTTGGATACAAAAGATTTCCCAAGCTTTAAACATCCCAAGGAGCACTGTGCAAGCGATAATATTGAAATGGAAGGAGTATCAGACCACTGCAAATCTACCAAGACCTGGCCGTCCCTCTAAACTTTCAGCTCATACAAGGAGAAGACTGATCAGAGATGCAGCCAAGAGGCCCATGATCACTCTGGATGAACTGCAGAGATCTACAGCTGAGGTGGGAGACTCTGTCCATAGGACAACAATCAGTCGTATACTGCACAAATCTGGCCTTTATGGAAGAGTGGCAAGAAGAAAGCCATTTCTTAAAGATATCCATAAAAAGTGTCGTTTACAGTTTGCCACAAGCCACCTGGGAGACACACCAAACATGTGGAAGAAGGTGCTCTGGTCAGATGAAACCAAAATCGAACTTTTGGCAACAATGCAAAACGTTATGTTTGGCGTAAAAGCAACACAGCTCATCACCCTGAACACACCATCCCCACTGTCAAACATGGTGGTGGCAGCATCATGGTTTGGGCCTGCTTTTCTTCAGCAGGGACAGGGAAGATGGTTAAAATTGATGGGAAGATGGATGGAGCCAAATACAGGACCATTCTGGAAGAAAACCTGATGGAGTCTGCAAAGACCTGAGACTGGGACGGAGATTTGTCTTCCAACAAGACAATGATCCAAAACATAAAGCAAAATCTACAATGGAATGGTTCACAAATAAACATATCCAGGTGTTAGAATGGCCAAGTCAAAGTCAGACCTGAATCAATCGAGAATCTGTGGAAAGAACTGAAAACTGCTGTTCACAAATGCTCTCCATCCAACCTCACTGAGCTCGAGCTGTTTTGCAAGGAGGAATGGGCAAAAATTTCAGTCTCTCGATGTGCAAAACTGATAGAGACATACCCCAAGCGACTTACAGCTGTAATCGCAGCAAAAGGTGGCGCTACAAAGTATTAACTTAAGGGGCTGAATAATTTTGCACGCCCAATTTTTCAGTTTTTATTTGTTAAAAAAGTTTGAAATATCCAATAAATTTCGTTCCACTTCATGATTGTGTCCCACTTGTTGTTGATTCTTCACAAAAAATTACAGTTTCATATCTTTATGTTTGAAGCCTGAAATGTGGCAAAAGGTCGCAAAGTTCAAGGGGGCCGAATACTTTCGCAAGGCACTGTATAAGTGTATTTCCTCTGTATGATGATTATTATTATTATTATTATTATTATTATTTATTTCTTAGCAGACGCCCTTATCCAGGGTGACTTACAATTGTTACAAGTTATCTCATTATTTTTACATACAATTAC